>JAINFA010000026.1:0-207070 GCA_020466155.1 Pachypeltis micranthus | reverse complement strand
GCCGTCCGCCAAATTGAAGAAAAACTTCCACCACGTGCTCCGCACTGTCAACCAATGGTGCGAGCACGTCAAGATGCAGGTAATGGCCGAGGAAAAACCCAGCTAATCCCTCTTGAAGGGGAAAGTGAATAATCCACCCACAATACGCTTTGGCGCTTACAGGCCCTTCTTGAAAAAGCACGTCAAGCATTTAGGAGTGAATATAGGTGAGAGGTGGGGTTTCAACCAACACCTTCCAGGTCCTCAAAGGCACTACCATTGTAAGGTTTGCTCATCACTGCGTGCCACACAAAGGTTACTCTGGGTGTGTTACCACGACACCATCCTCATGTATAAGGCACATCTATTTAGGTGTGATTGGCTACCGCCCTGTTGTCTGGGGTAGCAAACCAACAGTCAATCAAAAGAGAGTATTGGCCCAATCCCAGAGAGCCGCGCTCCTGTGGATCACCAAGGCTTCACAAGATCAGAGTCAACGGAAGCATCTCCAGGTGATCACTCGGTCAGTTACCAGTTGATTTGGCTGTTGAGTGCATGATTGACAAGTGGAGAGTGAACGGAGCTTCCTCGCTTTGGGCTGAACTCCGTATGGATCTCACCACAGAACAGAAACTTGCCGCCATCGATGAATGGGCTCTAGAGAAATGGCAAGCGAGATGGGAATCCTCGTCAAAGCGGACGTGATACGTATGAGTTCTTCCTCAACATCCGTGAACGTCTTTCAGAAAATGGGTTGAGCCAGACCACTGGATTTGTTTAAGTTCCTCACGGGACATGGTGACTTCCAATGCGCGGCTCCACTTCTTTCTGAAAGACTTCCATTATGCACGTCTCAGCCTCCAGTGCGGAGGAAACAAGAAACTATGTGCTGCTCCACTGTAGTTTCTACAACAGTGAGCGACGGTTGTTGAGAGGGCAAACGAACTTAGCAGCTTTGATCGTTACAAAGGAAGCCTATAACCATTTTGTGCAAAGTTCGCAAAGAAGGTAATGGCTAAGAAAACGTGGTTATAGTTGATCAGTCCTTTGAAACTTGCCACCAAGTTAAACAGTAAGATCAGTGTAGGGAAACCAGATTAAGAACTACTCCCAGATGGTACGGGATTCCTCAGGTGGTCACCTCCGCGGGGTAACACACGGGCAACAGCTCTCACGGTGAGACTGGCTAACGACCACATACCTGCCGCACCTCCACAGGTCTGAGTTCGGTGGATGCCGTAGGGGCCGGCCTCTTGCATATTAGCGAAACTGCAACTTATGACTGATATAACCCTCGTCGAGGGTTTAGGCACAGTCATGAAATAAAGAAACAGATCTGTCGTATGAGCCGACTAAAAGGGACAGCCGGGTGGGCCCAGCTTGAAAGACAACCTCACCTTATGAGGTCCCCGGCAGGATTACATCCAACGAGGCTTAACTGTGGCTGGGCGTCACAGTGTACTCTGTCGCCACACTGTGCTCACCCTGCAGCAGGGGGTCCAGAATTCCACTGCCAGCTTCCCAGTGTGTTCGTATAAGCCGGACTAAAAAGGGACACAACTTACACTTCATTCACATACATGACACACTGGGAACCCCTACAATTAGCTGGGATCGTAGAACACACCCCCGCAGGAAGGGGTACAGAATTCTCCTGCCGTATCCTCTGCGTGGTCGTTAAAACCGGCCTTAAAGGGGCTTAAAGCTCACGACACTGGACATACACAACATATTCCAGATACTAAATACACTGCAACGGCTTGGCGTGGGCAGAACACACTCACTTGAAACACTCATAGCATGAGCGAAAGACAGTCCTGGAAGTAGCTCACCAACACCTTTGAGCGATCCCCATATAGGTGCGGCCTTCTGGAATGAGGAGGGGGAAAACCAGGTTTGAGCGTTCCTGGGGCGGCTGATAGCGTGTGTCCCGCTCACCACATCACTAGTGCCCGAGGGCTGACTCTGAGCAGCAGCCGAAAAATCCTCATGCGTCTTAGTCCCGGTGGGTGGCTGGACTGGCAGCTGCGGCGCATGGGGCCTCCCTTTGACCTCTCAACGGACCAGCTGAAAGGGGCTAGAATCAATATGCCTGAGGGGGAGCTTCCAGGACACTGCCTCGAGCACCTCTCGCTCATACCACTAACACACACAACAAATGCACTCACAAGGATACACTACACCAGTCCGCTTATTTAATCACCCCCAAATAAGTAAAAAACATGACAAAGTCAACTAAAACTTCAGCAGGTAATAAAAACGCCACTCTGCGCTTCTTCCTCGGCTCTCGCCAAGCTCGACCTCTTCCTCTTCTGGACGATGAGCAACCCACCGTCGTCCAAACAAACAAGGGCGGAAAGAACCGCAAACCGCGTTTCATCTCCCCTTCTCTCCCTTAGTAGCCCGGGCAACCCGGTTACTACAAGCACACGACACAGCGTGGACCCTAAACTGTCGGACATGGAGCAAATATAATACGTCCAAATCATCCACGGCCAGCTGGCACGGATGAGGGCCCAACGCGACAGAGACCTATGCGGGACCTCGTGAACTAGTTGCCTCTTCGAAATTTCGAAGCTGGCTATAAAGCTAATGCCCCCAACGACATCGCCCTCACACCCCCTGCGGAAACTGTGGCGGCTGTCGTGAGGAAGAGCTGCGCAGGGCAATTGCCCAGCAGCCAGTGCCACCAGCCCCCAAACTCGAGGAGCAACAACGAGCCAGGGTAGTACCCCAGGCCTCATGCGGGCAGTAGCCGCTACCGCGCCTTCCTCCTCCCCTGGGCATGGAGCTGAGGCGGAATGGCAGCCTGCCAGGGCCAGGAAGCGCAGAGGGAAGCAGAAACAGGCCCCAACTACAGGAAGTGCAGGCCGAGGGCAGCGCCCCGCCTATGCCTCCGCCCCCAAACAAGGGCAAAAATAAAAATAAAAACCAAAAGAAAAAGCCTCCACCGCCTGCCAAACTCCCCTCTAAAAACCCAATGGACAAAACGTGGTAGTGGTTAGGCGGACATGTGAGGAAGGAGAGGCTGGTCCTTCCAACCCTGACGCAATGGAAGCGCTTATGCGGGGTGTCCCTGCTACGGACCTCCAAGCTCTGAGTGTCCTGAGTGCCAGACATCCGCACCGCAGTAGGAGGTGGCGCCGATCATTGTGACGGAAACGCCAGAAATGGCCAAGGCGCTCACGAGCCACATTTCCACAAAAAGGAGTTGAAGCCCAAGCCGTCAGCCTCCTGGGTCGTTTCCCCACGCCTGCTGCTGTGCGACGTGCGCGGACCGACTCTTCAAAAGAGGACTTGGCCCAACAAGTTGTTGAGCACAACCTCGTGGCGTTAGGCTTGCAGCCGCAGGATGTCAGGCCTCTCTTCACCAAGAAAAGCGTGGCAGACAGAAGGATTGGGTGATTGAGGTATCACCCAGCCTGGTACAAAAACTAGAGGGGCAAGGCACCTCCAAATAGCCTGGGCAGCGGTGCGCCATACGAAAGTACCAAGCCCCCACACCAGTGCTACAAATGCCAGCGCTATGGCCACCTGGCAGTGGCCTGTACAAGACCTGTTGTGTGCGCCTGGTGCGCCTTGCCACATCTGAGTAAGGAATGCGCGTGATGCTCTCCCTCTGGCGTGCCAATTGCGTCGAACGCAAAATCCAACAGGTCGCACACTCTACACGAGACGCACGCTGTACCATTCGTCAGCGAGCGATTGCCCTCCAGGAGTCACGAGTGGATTATGAATAGGTCAAAACAGTTCGAATCCTTCAGCACAACACAACAAGAGTTGCCCAGTTATGGCTGAGTTGCTGCAAAATGCACTCAAGAAACGCTGCAGTGTCCTCGCCATACAGGAACCGCATACATAGGATCCAAAACTCTTGGTCTCGGATCGCAGGCACGCAGTGGTGGCTGGAGCAAGAACGGGAGCCAAGGCAGCAGTAGCCTGCATCGACTGTCCATTGACATGCTCGCACTCACTCACCTGAACAGCCAGCACTTGGGCGCCGTCAGCTCATCCGAGCCGGTGGCTTTGAGCTGGTTGTAATATCATTTTACAGGCAATTTGGCGCACCAGTTGCCAACAGCCTTGAACCACTCCGAGCGGGCTCTAGCAGGCGCTCATCAGGACGACCCCGCGTAGTCTGTGTGCTGATGCAAACGCCAGATCACCATTGTGGGGATCCCCAACCCTGGATGGGGCGGGCGAGGCGTATATAGAGCTGCTCACCAGGTACAACCAGTTGTTGCCAACGACCCCATGACTGAGGCGCGACCTATGATGGCCCGGGAGGAAGGTCGTGTATAGACGTCACAGCCGTGTCCCCACACCCTGCTACTCAAATTGAAGGGTTGGCGAGTCGTACCAGGTGCAACGAGAGCGATCACATGGTTATTGATTTTGCCATTACGGATGATAACATCCTCTGCAAAGACACGCGTGAAAAGCGATTCCGCGACAAAAATGCTGACTGGCCGCAATTCTTTAGGGTACTGAAGGTGAACTGCGTGCCGCAGGACACCGACCTAATAGTGCAAGCATCCACACCTGAAGAGGTGGACAGCAAAGTGGACACATTTACTACAGCACTGCACTCTGCTGGGCTCTTCTGTACTCTGGCCAACAGAAGCACAGGGCGATCAAAGTCCCATGGTGGACTGAGGAACTTAATCCCCTGCCAAAGTGCAACAGAGCCAGAAGGATGTACCAAAACACTCGTGACCCTGATGCCAGAGCAACACTCGAACTGCTCTTCATCCAAGAGAAGAAGGCCTTCCACCGCCGCCATCAAACGAGCCAAACGGCAAGGCTGGCGAAATTTTGTGGGAAGCGGAGAGCTCTGAGAACCCCTGGGGCAGACACTACAAGTCCTCCATAGGAAAAGCAAATGTAGAGCAAGTCTGAAGCTGCGATGCAAAATGAGTCAGGCTGGGCCTGCAGTATCGAACGTTCACTGGAAACCTCCTTGAGAAGGCGTTCCCAGATGACCAACCAGCTCGAGACACTGAAGCCCAGAGAGGGCAGCAAGGGAGCTGATCATGGACCCCTCCGAACGAGCCCGACATCCCATTGTGGACAACAGGCGACCTCGGCAGGGCTCTTGCGACCTTAAAGCCCAACAAATCTCCTGGGCCAGATAAAATAGAAAAGCAATATGCTAAGGAAGGCTGAGCGGACAATCTCCAGCGGTCTCCTTAATTTTATTTAATGACTGGTTCTGCAGGTCGGACAGTTCCCCACTCAGTGGAAGTCTGCGCGCGTTGTCACTCTTCCAAAGGAGGCGACCGCAATCAGTCGGACCCGCGATCATGGAGACCACTCAGCCTTCTTTCCATATTAGGCAAAACACTAGAAATCTTGATGTTGCAGTCCCTCGAAGGAGTCTTTGGCCGCAACCTCACAGGCAGGCAATACGGGTGTACCAAAGGAAGGTCCACGATCTCATTGTCGAGATTCGGCGTGTTTCCCTGCTGGCACCGGCTAAGTAATGTCGTAGCAGTTCTGATTGACATCAGAGGAGCGTTTGACAACCTTTGGTGGCCAGCGCCCTTAATGAACTCAAAGGTAGGGAGAATCCCCTGCAACCTGTACTCGCTCGTCAGAAGTTACCTGACAGACAGAACTGCTACGATCGAGTAGGCATGTCTCCGTCCGGGAGAAAGATTGAGAAGGGTGCCTACAGGGCTCGGTCCTAGGGACCAGCACTCTGGAATGCCTTCTTCGAAGGTCTTCAGGAAACTCATGGAGACTGACTGCGAGCCGTACGCCCATGTGGATGACTTGACTGTGCTGATCTTTGCAGAGTCAGTCCGCCAAATTGAAGAAAAACACCCACCACGTGCTCCGCACTGTCAACCAATGGTGCAAAGGCATGTCAAGATGCAGGTGGCTGAGGAAAAACCCAGCTAATCCTCTTGAAGGGGAAAAGTGAATAATCCACCCACAATACGCTTTTGGCGGCCACAGGCTCCTTCTTGAAAAGCACGTCAAGTATTTAGGAGTGAATATAGGTGAGAGGTGGGGTTTCAACCAACACCTCCAGTCCCTTTAAAGGCACTACCATTGCAAGGTTTGCCTCACATGCGTGCTATTACTTAAGGCCACTTTGGGGTGTGTGTTACCACGACACCATCCTCATGTATAAGGCCATCTATTTAGGTGTGATTGGCTACTGCCCTGTTGTCTGGGGTAGCAAACTAACAGTCAATCAAAAAGAGTATTGGCCCAATCCGAGAGCCGCTCCTGTGGATCACCAAGGCCTACAAGATCTGTATCAACGGAAGCACTCCAGGTGATCACTGGTCAGTTACCAGTTGATTTGGCTGTTGAGTGCATGATTGACAAGTGGAGAGTGAAACGGAGCTTCCCCGCTTTGGGCTGAACTCCGTGCAGCTGGATCTCACCACAGAACAGAAACTTGCCGCCATCGATGAATGGGCTCTAGAGAAATGGCAAGCGAGATGGGAATCTCTCGTCAAAGGGACGTGATACGTGGCGAGTTCTTCCCCAACATCCGTGAACGTCTTTCTAGAAAATGGGTTGAGCCAGACCACTGGACCAGGCCAGTTCCTTCACGGGACATGGTGACTTCAATGCGCGGCTCCACTTCTTTTCTCTGAAAGACTCTCCATTATGCACGTCTTGTGCCTCCAGTGCGGAGGAAACAAGAAACCATGTGCTGCTCCACTGTAGTTTCTACAACAGTGAGCGACGGTTGTTGAGAGGGCAAACGAACTTAGCAGCT
The DNA here is from genome assembly GCA_020466155.1 of Pachypeltis micranthus. Classification (NCBI taxonomy): domain Eukaryota; kingdom Metazoa; phylum Arthropoda; class Insecta; order Hemiptera; family Miridae; genus Pachypeltis; species Pachypeltis micranthus. The sequence continues at coordinate 200,352 of JAINFA010000026.1, read as the reverse complement.
TTGACTGCTACAAAGGAAGCCTATAACCATTTTGCAAAGTTGGCAAAGAAGGTAATGGCTAAGAAAGGTGGTTATAGTTGATCAGTCCTTTTGAAACTTGCGACCCAAGTAAACAGTAAGATCAGGTAGGGAACCAGATTAAGAACTACTCCCAGATGGCAGGGATTCCTCAAGGTGGTCCCCTCCGCGCGGTAACACACGGGCAACAGCTCTCTACGGTGAGACTGGCTAACGACCACATACCTGCCGTACCTCCACAGGTCTGAGTTCGGTGGATGCTGCAGGGGCCGGCCTCTTGCATATTAGCGAAACCGCAACTTCTATGACTGATATAACCCTCGTCGAGGGTTTAGGTACAGTCATGAAATAAAGAAACATACCTGTCTGTAGTTCGATTTTCGGTTAGAACGGCTGATCCGATTGAGCTGGTGATTTTTTTGTTTTGTTCGTTATTTTTAGTAGACACCAAAATAAGGTTATGGACGATTTCGGCCGATGGGAAGGGGGTGAGGGGGACGAAAATGTACCAAAAACTAGGGTTTTTCGCATTTTTCTCGAAAACGGCTCTAACGATTTTGATTAAACTTTCAAATTATCTTTTCCTAATCAATACCTAACTTTTCTTCTCTATACATATCTCCATGAAAATACGGTGAACGGAGATATGGGCCCCTGAAGCAAAAATAGGTTTTTTTACACTTTTTGGCAAAACGGCTTCAGCGATTTTCACCAAACTCACAGGATGTTTTCAAATAGTTAATACCTACATATTGTTCTCAATAAATGTTCCTGTGACGGTCCATTGAACAGAGATAAACATCAAAATGTGTCGAAAATAACGTTTTTTCTAACATTTCCGTAAATTCCAGGGTAACTTTTTCACCAGATGTGATAAATCCTAATGGAGTGTCTTTTAGTCACCCATACCAGCATTTCGTTCTCCATAATTATTTCTGTATATATATGTTGAACGGAGATATAAGCCAAGTTAACTTAGAAAAGGAGATTTGTCGAATATTAATTTATCGGTATTCCAATTTTCTCAAAAACGGCTCTAACGATTTCGATCAAACTTTCGGAGTACTCTCAGCTAACTAGTCCCTACATTTTGTTCTGTATAAATGTTCCTGTAAAAGTGCGTTGAACGAAGATATAGCGCCCGCATATGTAGGTGGTGTTCGAACTTAAAGGGGGGGCGGAAAGTTGTGTGTCGCTACGCACCAGATATTTATAGTTTGCGACCGTTGATTCTAGCTGATTTAATTCTGTTAATAGTTTTTTGAAAGTTCCGGTGTTGGGCTTACTAATTTTAGACTGAATAAATGATGAAGAAGAAGAAGAAACCAATGCACGCAAAGAAAATAACGAGGATTTTAAATTCACTACAAAACTTAACTGTGCCTTTAACCACCAGTAATTGTTCATTGGTCATCCTATCATTCAGATCTCACCTGGGGCTAATGCAAATCAAACCAGGCGTCGTAAAAATGACTACTTGGAAGATACGAGAGTAGAACGGTCTAGTGGCCCGGCAAGTTTGCGACCGTCTCGGCCCACGAACGAACTAACGCCCTCAGAAACAGTGGGAGGAAACTCGCGGCATTGGACAAAAATTAGAAAGTGATGATGTCACTAAAAAGCCTAAGCTAGACCTGTCCTATACATACCGTACAGTCAATCAGGGTAACTTTGAACAATGGGGTTTAACTTTTACCACTTCACTTTTTTCACTTCATTTGCCTCCTACAATTTTATAAACGTGAGTAGCTCCACAGCTGATAAAATAAACGCAAGATGAGAGAAAACGCGCGTCGCGTGCTCGCAATAATTCATAGTTTGAAGTGATCATCGATCATCGTTCAGATTGTCGGTTATTTGTTTATTATTTTCAACATCTGTTTCCAAGCTGAGTGCAACATTTCGATTCCATAGTTACTATTTGGTATTTCTAGTTTTAGGATAACTTGGGATTAGCGTTACTTTTATTTTCCGAGCGAAATAATCGCGAAATTTGGAAGCCAAAATGAGGTAAAATCAGGAGTAACTTTGAGCCGTGGTGCAAAGTTGGCTGTCGATGTCTAGGATGCGGATCTAACATACTACGTAAATCACGTTCACTTTTTCTCCTATGGAATATGTATGTACGTACATCGATTACGTGTACATATAAGTAATGTAGGTAGGTATATAACTATATATAATAAACATAGTAGGTATGATAAGTACTTATAAAAGATCGAGAAAAAAATTTCTTTTTGAATCAAAGTTTGATAGTGTTGGAAAGCAAATGCAAAATAAATAAATTTAAAAAATCTATCCACAGGAGAGTGTGAATAGATTTAAGATTCTACTTGCTTATTAAATTGAGAAACAAAGTCGCAACTAGGTCAGTAAATTTTCTTTAAATCATTTATAGAAGATGCCGTCAAGAAACAAGACAGTGAATTTGGATGCTCCAAGACAAGGAGTGCGGCGCTACGGCTGTAAAAGCAATTATAGTGAAGCTTTGTTGCAAAGGGCTTTGCTCGAGATATGGTTCCTTTTAATATAAAGCTTATAAATATATATATATATATATATAGCAAGGCGACAATAACGACTCCGCCTGTCCCCGTCGCTCGATAATACCTCCGACGCGATGTCTTCGAGAGCACAATAACACCTCCGCTCGTCAATGGGATTTTCGCTACTACCTATCTCACAAAACCCTCGAGAAAAGGGGCTGAAAATTATTTTTACGTCGTCCTCGGCGGGAAACGGATTTATGAATGAACTGACGGAATCTTTCTCGAGTTAATTTCTATTATTAAAAAAGAGTACTGTCCCGATATTTTTTACTGAGCGAGTGGCAATAACCACACTTTCCTAACATCTCATTGGGAGCCTAAAGTACCGAAATTCGAACCTCTGTTTTAAAAAATCGTACGATCAATTCCTTTACTCTGATCAACTTTCGCCATCGTCCTGAGCGAGTGGCAATCGCCACACTTTCCTAACATCTCATTGGGAGCCTAAAGTACCGAAATTCGAACCTCTGTTTTAAAAATCGTACGATCAATTCCTTTACTCTGATCAACTTTCGCCATCGTCCTGAGCGAGTGGCAATCGCCACACTTTCCTAACATCTCATTGGGAGCCTAAAGTACCGAAATTCGAACCTCTGTTTTAAAAAATCGTACGATCAATTCCTTTACTCTGATCAACTTTCGCCATCGTCCTGAGCGAGTGGCAATCGCCACACTTTCCTAACATCTCATTGGGAGCCTAAAGTACCGAAATTCGAACCTCTGTTTTAAAAAATCGTACGATCAATTCCTTTACTCTGATCAACTTTCGCCATCGTCCTGAGCGAGTGGCAATCGCCACACTTTCCTAACATCTCATTGGGAGCCTAAAGTACCGAAATTCGAACCTCTGTTTTAAAAATCGTACGATCAATTCCATTACTCTGATCAACTTTCGCCATCGTCCTGAGCGAGTGGCAATCGCCACACTTTCCTAACATCTCATTGGGAGCCTAATGTACCGAAATTCGAACCTCTGTTTTAAAAAATCGTACGATCAATTCCTTTACTCTGATCAACTTTCGCCATCGTCCTGAGCGAGTGGCAATCGCCCCACTTTCCTAACATCTCATTGGGAGCCTAATGTACCGAAATTCGAACCTCTGTTTTAAAAAATCGTACGATCAATTCCTTTACTCTGATCAACTTTCGCCATCGTCCTGAGCGAGTGGCAATCGCCACACTTTCCTAACATCTCATTGGGAGCCTAAAGTACCGAAATTCGAACCTCTGTTTTAAATAATCGTACGATCAATTCCATTACTCTGATCAACTTTCGCCATCGTCCTGAGCGAGTGGCAATCGCCACACTTTCCTAACATCTCATTGGGAGCCTAATGTACCGAAATTCGAACCTCTGTTTTAAAAAATCGTACGATCAATTCCTTTACTCTGATCAACTTTCGCCATCGTCCTGAGCGAGTGGCAATCGCCACACTTTCCTAACATCTCATTGGGAGCCTAATGTACCGAAATTCGAACCTCTGTTTTAAAAAATCGTACGATCAATTCCATTACTCTGATCAACTTTCGCCATCGTCCTGAGCGAGTGGCAATCGCCACACTTTCCTAACATCTCGTTGGGAGCCTAAAGTACCGAAATTCGAACCTCTGTTTTAAAAAATCGTACGATCAATTCCTTTACTCTGATCAACTTTCGCCATCGTCCTGAGCGAGTGGCAATAACCACACTTTCCTAACATCTCATTGGGAGCCTAAAGTACCGAAATTCGAACCTCTGTTTTAAAAAATCGTACGATCAATTCCTTTACTCTGATCAACTTTCGCCATCGTCCTGAGCGAGTGGCAATCGCCACACTTTCCTAACATCTCATTGGGAGCCTAATGTACCGAAATTCGAACCTCTGTTTTAAAAAATCGTACGATCAATTCCTTTACTCTGATCAACTTTCGCCATCGTCCTGAGCGAGTGGCAATCGCCACACTTTCCTAACATCTCATTGGGAGCCTAAAGTACCGAAATTCGAACCTCTGTTTTAAAAAATCGTACGATCAATTCCTTTACTCTGATCAACTTTCGCCATCGTCCTGAGCGAGTGGCAATAACCACACTTTCCTAACATCTCATTGGGAGCCTAAAGTACCGAAATTCGAACCTCTGTTTTAAAAAATCGTACGATCAATTCCTTTACTCTGATCAACTTTCGCCATCGTCCTGAGCGAGTGGCAATCGCCACACTTTCCTAACATCTCATTGGGAGCCTAATGTACCGAAATTCGAACCTCTGTTTTAAAAATCGTACGATCAATTCCTTTACTCTGATCAACTTTCGCCATCGTCCTGAGCGAGTGGCAATCGCCACACTTTCCTAACATCTCATTGGGAGCCTAAAGTACCGAAATTCGAACCTCTGTTTTAAAAAATCGTACGATCAATTCTTCCTTTACTCTGATCAACTTTCGCCATCGTCCTGAGCGAGTGGCAATCGCCACACTTTCCTAACATCTCATTGGGAGCCTAATGTACCGAAATTCGAACCTCTGTTTTAAAAAATCGTACGATCAATTCCTTTACTCGGATCAACTTTCGCCATCGTCCTGAGCGAGTGGCAATCGCCACACTTTCCTAACATCTTAGTAGGAGCCCCATGTACTAAATGTTTGTTTTAAAGTCGTACGTTCAATTACTTTACTCTGACCAACTTTCGCATTTTGTTCTCACAGGGTGGCAATCACAACACTTTCCTAACATACTATTAGTACCCAAATCTACACGCCTGTTTTAGAAAATCGTATGGTCAATTCCTCTCCTTTAGTCATTATCTGCCTTTGTTCCCAGAGAGGGCAATCACCCAAGGAGCCAAGAGTATTAAAGCAATAGGGTTATGTTGGCTATTCCAATGCAAAAATAACGGCTACTCCAAAAAGCAATAAACAAAAAATAATAAGACAAGATGATTCCAAAACACACGACTCAAAAACACAAGACACGCAGACTTTGGACAAGATGCTGCACATTCACGTACACAGGACCAAAAATATACGGAAACTAACATCCTCTGAAAGGAAGGCATACAAATCGCACTACGTAGAGACAACACACTTAGAACCAAACTAACTGCAAAGACTGAAAAGACGGTCCCACTCGACCAAAGTGGAGTATATAAAATAACCTGTACTTGCAAAAACGCATACATGGGACAGACAGGACGAAAAATACGAACCACATATTCAAAACACATTAAATCTCTTAGTAGTAATCAAGACGATTCAAACTTTGGCAACCACCACAAGACAACTGGACATGAACCTACCAAAATACAGGACTTCACCATCTTACTACATAAACAATACAAAGGAAGAAAACTGAACATATTAGAAAACATGGAAATTTATAAACAAAAATTCAAGGGACAGATCATAAATGAACACATCAACACAAAATGCCACACCATATTCACACCACTCAAAACACTACACAAACGAAAACAACCAACTGACGGATTTACAGACCGCCCTATACAAAAAATACGTAGATTTCACAATTAAGAGATCATTCAAGACGTTCCATTATCCTCTAAGGGGTTTTTCCCCCAGAGGCACATGACCTCCTCCCCCCCCCCTTCACCCATGCTCCATCATCATCCCCTTTACCTTTTCTTCGTATATAAAGACCACGGCCAACTGACTGACTTCAGCACTGACTTAACGCCCAGACGATGATGTCTTTACTGTGCATGCCACAGTAACTCACCAGCCAGAGGAGACGGACTCACCTAACAGGAGTCAAGATTACTCAAATGTCTGTTTGGAAAAATCCAAAGATTAGTTCCTTGCCTCTTGTCGTTGAGGAGCACTAATCACACTTTCGTAACGTTATGAAATAGTCGGAGCCTAAACTACATCACTCTAACTATCTAGTTTTAAAAATTGAACGTTTAATTCCTGGCCTTCCGTTTTTGTCGTCAGTGAAAGGCAATGACTCCATGTGTCTCCAGTAGGAGCGGGTGTTTTAATAATTCGTTGGCTAGCTGGCGTATCGTTTTAATGACGTGTGAGAAACACAAATAATAAAAAAATATTCAGAAAATCGGAAATATCACCTCAGTTACGAGATAAAATAGGAATGGGTCGCTGCTGTGTTACATCAGATGCTGATGACCGAATAGAACAAAAAATTAGAAAGAGAATAGCCGGTAAATCGAAAGCGAAAAACTCCAAAGCGCAGTGTACGAAACCGGTGACAGGCAAAATTATAAGAACGAACCTCTACGGTCGCCTGAGAAGGAGAGGGAGTAGACGAGAGGCGGCGACGACGTCACAGTGGAACAACGCGTCATCAGAAGAGTAACGAAGTGTTTCTCAAATGCCACAGTATCTTCAGATACAATTATCTATTAGGTACTACTAAGCACACACTGAAATACCTAAATACAAGTCGTAAGTTTAATTCCTCTCAGTCATCCTCCAACTTTGTCTCTATAAGGATACGCATTAACACTGCTCTACAAAGTTACTAAAAATTCAATCTTCGTCAGTACTCAATGGTATTACATGTAATTTGAGGGATATAATTTGGACGCATTCCATAAGACCTACTTGACATACCATGCTAGTTGCCCGAATTTGGACTAGGCAAAACTGAAAACCTAAAAAATTCCCACCTAGATTTTCTTTCCATGACTTCAAATATCTTTTATATTCGTGTCCGTGAACATCCATTACTTCTTAGCAAATGTTCAAACTTATTGTTAGAGTACCAATTTTAGAAGGAGCCAAATTTTGAAAAACTTGAAAACGTCTCTACCAGATATCCTTCCGCTGATTTCAAATATGTGTTATATCAATCACTGCGACCTTGCATGACGTATGGGCGAAGTAGGTGGCCAATTCAAACTGGGTAAATTACGGAAAATTGAAAAAAGTCCTTCCTCGATATTCATTCCGCGATTTCCAATTTGTTTGATATTTTTGTTTCGGACCATTCATGACTTCTTCAAAGTTTTTGTGGTGGTCAATTATGAGCGTGGCCAAGTTTCGTAAAATAGGAAAAAACTTCACCTGGATGTTCTTCCCCTGATTTCCAATTTGTTTCATGTGTGTGTCTGGGACATTCTGCGACTTCTTGGTCAATGGTCAAAATCTAGTAGGCAATTTTGAACGAGGCCAAATTTTGAAACCCTGATTTCGAATAAGTTTCATTTTCATGTCATCGGGGGAACAATATATTGGTTGGACATTTTTCAGTTCTTTTAAATTTGGCTCATCGAAAATTGGACACCTAATCCGCCCAGAAAGCATATATATGTTCTCAGACATACATATGAAACAAATCGCTCGTTCAAAACTGGCCACCTATACCTCTAGATTTTGACCATTGGCAAAGAAGTCATGGATGGTCAAAGACATGAACATGCCACCAAAACTAGTACACTTTCAAAATCGGTCACCTAGTTTGCCCAGACGTCATGGAAGGATGAAACAATATGCAGTTTAAATCAGGGATAATTCTTCAGTTCATCGGAATTTGAAACCTTTCAAAATTGGCTACTTGATTTTGACCATTGGCCCAGAAGTCGTGAATGGTTGCAGGCATGAATATGTGACCAATTTGAAATCAAGGAGAGAAAATCTAACTGCGACTTTTTTTCAGATTTCTGAAATTTTGCCCAGTCAGCATCTGCCAACTAGCATGGTACCTATTTCGAGAAGGTTTCATTATCCATGTCCGAATTTCATGTAATACCATCAATTACTTTAATGCCTCTCTCAATCTCTCTCCTCCTCCCCATCACGCTCTCTGCTCCATCTTCCTCTTTGGAGACTGAACTGTCAGGAAATTAAACGTACGTCTTGTAGTAGATATTTAGAATTGTCTACATGATAGCAATTATCACATTATTGTATATTAGGAGTGTCTAGATTCCGTCTCTAAGGACAAAGATGGAAGTTGATCAGAGTAAAAGAATTAAACGTACGGTTGTTTAAACAGAAATTTAGATTTGGGTACTTTTGGCGCCTAACAGAATGTTAGGAAAGTGTGGTGATTGCCACTCGCTCAGGACGATGGGGAAAGTTGATCAGAGTAAAGGAGTTGAATGTACTATTTAAAAAAAAGATATTTAAATTTGTGTACTTTAGGCTCCTACTAAGATGTTAGGAAAGTGTGGCGATTGCCACTCACTGAGGACGAACGCGAAAGTTGATCAGAGTAAAGGAGTTGAATATACGATTTAAAAAAAAAGATATTTAAATGTGTGTACTTTAGGCTCCTACTAAGATGTTAGGAAAGTGTGGCGATTGCCACTCAGTGAGGACGAAGGCGAAAATTGATCAGAGTAAAGGAATTGAACGTACTATTTAAAAAAAAGATATTTAAATTTGTGTACTTTAGGCTCCTACTAAGATGTTAGGAAAGTGTGGCGATTGCCACTCAGTGAGGACGATGGGGAAAGTTGATCAGAGTAAAGGAATTGAATGTACTATTTTAAAAAAAGATATTTAAATCTGTGTACTTTAGGCTCCTACTAAGATGTTAGGAAAGTGTGGCGATTGCCACTCACTGAGGACGAAGGCGAAAGTTGATCAGAGTAAAGGAGTTGAATGTACTATTAAAAAAAAAGATATTTAAATTTGCGTACTTTAGGCTCCTACTAAGATGTTAGTAGGAAAGTGTATGATTGCCACTCAGTGAGGACGAAGGCGAAAGTTGATCAGAGTAAAGGAATTGAATGTACTATTTAAAAAAAGATTTAAATTTGTGTACTTTAGGCTCCTACTAAGATGTTAGGAAAGTGTGGCGATTGCCACTCAGTGAGGACGAAGGCGAAAAGTTGATCAGAGTAAAGGAATTGAATGTACTATTTAAAAAAAGATATTTAAATTTGCGTACTTTAGGCTCCTACTAAGATGTTAGGGAAAGTGTGGCGATTGCCACTCAGTGAGGACAGAAGGCGAAAGTTGATCAGAGTAAAGGAATTGAATGTACTATTTAAAAAAGATATTTAAATTTGCGTACTTTAGGCTCCTACTAAGATGTTAGGAAAGTGTGGCGATTGCCACTCAGTGAGGACGAAGGCGAAAGTTGATCAGAGTAAAGGAATTGAATGTACTATTTAAAAAAAAGATATTTATATTTGCGTACTTTAGGCTCCTACTAAGATGTTAGGAAAAGTGTGGCGATTGCCACTCAGTGAGGACGAAGGCGAAAGTTGATCAGAGTAAAGGAATTGAACGTACTATTTAAAAAAAGATATTTAAATTTGCGTACTTTAGGCTCCTACTAAGATGTTAGGAAAGTGTGGCGATTGCCACTCAGTGAGGACAGAAGCGAAAGTTGATCAGAGTAAAGGAATTGAATGTACTATTTAAAAAAAAGATATTTAAATTTGCGTACTTTAGGCTCCTACTAAGATGTTAGGAAAGTGTGGCGATTGCCACTCAGTGAGGACGAAGGCGAAAGTTGATCAGAGTAAAGGAATTGAACGTACTATTTAAAAAAAAGATATTTAAATTTGTGTACTTTAGGCTCCTACTAAGATGTTAGGAAAGTGTGGCGATTGCCACTCAGTGAGGACGAAGGCGAAAGTTGATCAGAGTAAAGGAATTGAATGTACTATTAAAAAAAAAGATATTTAAATTTGTGTACTTTAGGCTCCTACTAAGATGTTAGGAAAGTGTGGCGATTGCCACTCCGTGAGGTTGAAGGCGAAAGTTGATCAGAGTAAAGGAATTGAATGTACTATTTAAAAAAAAGATATTTAAATTTGCGTACTTTAGGCTCCTACTAAGATGTTAGGAAAGTGTGGCGATTGCCACTCAGTGAGGACGAAGGCGAAAGTTGATCAGAGTAAAGGAATTGAACGTACTATTTAAAAAAAAGATATTTAAATTTGTGTACTTTAGGCTCCTACTAAGATGTTAGGAAAGTGTGGCGATTGCCACTCAGTGAGGACGAAGGCGAAAATTGATCAGAGTAAAGGAATTGAACGTACTATTTAAAAAAAAGATATTTAAATTTGTGTACTTTAGGCTCCTACTAAGATGTTAGGAAAGTGTCGCGATTAGCACTCCGTGAGGTTGAAGGCGAAAGTTGATCGTAGTAAGTTATCACGCATCATTATTTTCCTCCATTTATTTCCGACGGAGATTTGTGGTTTCTAAGTTGGAGGAAACTAAAGGGAACCTAAGTGAATTGAATAGGTAGTATTTTTGCGGGTCGGAGACGTTATTGTGTTGTAGAAACTTCACGTTATCGACTCCGCCTCGGAGTCGTTTTCGGAGGCGTTATTGTGTTCTAGAAGCCAAACGGAGTCGTTATTGTGGCCTGGCGATACCTATATGGATGTGTTTTTGGGTGTGCAGCATGCAAGGTCAAACTTCGGGTCCAACATTGCGCCAGGTGGGACATTTAGCTGTAGGCGACATCGGACTTCCCTTACATTTATTTTCCCCCCTAGTTCTAATGGATTTATTGTAAAGGTAAGACAGTCTAGTATTTTGATGATGACAGAAAAGACTACAATGTTAGGGGAGTTTCGTGTTTTAAGACGATAGCATCCAGGCCCTTTCTGGACTTAGAAATCAAGCCGAAACTTTTCTTCAATTGTCGATGTATAGGAAACTACCCCACCTCTATTGAGCTGTTATCATTGGGTGCCGAATTTATTCTACTTTCGGCTGATGGACGGTGTCTTGCCTAAATATCAACAAAGCTTCCGAAATTTCGCGATTAGCAGACAAGAAATTGAAGTGGTTCAAAGTTACCCTGAAAGCCTGGGTAACGTTGCACCGCCGTAAATACAATTTCTTTGAGTATTTAACAGAAAGTTTTAGAAAAAGCATCTTTCATAATGCAAACTTTGGTCCAATTGATTTTTGTTTTCGACATAAAAAGCCAGAAAAGACGGAATTTAAATGCATTACGAAGCAATTGACTGTAGTGAAAGGAAAATGAGTTGGCGTGACGAATAATGCGCGTTTTGAATAGGTAAACTGTGAGGAAGTATCTGTTTTAGGCGAATATATGCTTATTTGTTGTAATCGAGTGTTTACGTAAAAAGTTGAGTTTCTAACACGGTCACGTAAAATGTATGAAAAACAGATTTAATTGAATAGAGTGGTAAACACTTCTGAATGCACGTGGGGCTGAGGAACGTTGTGTGAAAGAGCGCACCTGATGTTGTTCCAAGTCCCGTGTGGATGAATGTGGCCGGTACCTTCTAGTACTGACACTTAACTGACACGAAATATGACACATTTGATTGTGGATGAATGTGGCCGGTACCTTCTAGTACTGACACTTAACTGACACGAAATATGACACATTTGATTGTGGATGAATGTGGCCGGTACCTTCTAGTACTGACACTTAACTGACACGAAATATGACACATTTGATTGTGGATGAATGTGGCCGGTACCTTCTAGTACTGACACTTAACTGACACGAAATATGACACATTTGATGAGAGATATAAGGTGTACTGTCAGTTAAGAGGATGCGACAATGTGTTTTGATTTATTTGATAAGAAATGTTGAAAATTAAAAATTAATTTCTGATTTCACGAACGAACCCAAATGTCGCTCGTTCATTGAATGTTTGTAGGTGCAAAGGGACGTCGCAGTTCTCGATTACTTCGTCACTATAATCAACTGCCAGGCTGAGCTTAACATAACAAGACCTTACTGGATTATTATAGGTGAGAAAACGAACTGTTTTGTCACGAATGGCTTATATCAAGTGCGTGAAAAATAATATCGGTTTCGTTTTTTTTAAACAGTTAATCGAATACAAAAGCTGCTACCGCTTCACCAGCGTTCACGCGTAAGTTTTTCCTAATTTGTGCTCTCGGAAATGACGTTTTGGAATTGGGACAGTGTTACAACCAGTGTATATTGCCAGTGGTGTTTGCGCTGCCCGCTGCTTTGTGAGCTCTGACCTAGTCATTCATTTTTGACATACTGCCGCTCCTTGGATTCCAAATTATCGTGTTACTCTGCCCTACAGACTGCCAGGATCCTTAGAAACTGGTGGAAAGGACGGCGCTGCTGTCTCTGTACGTTCTGACCCATGGTTCGCAGATGCAACCACAGCGAGGAAAGGATGAGCTAGCAGAGAATGCTCGTTGAAGCGGGGGGGGGGGGAAACAGGCGTAGCATGATTAGGTTGCTTCAGACCAACCTACATTACTGGAAGGACAAAAGCGGTTGAACGGTTTAAAATGAAGTAGCACTAGAAATTGAAACCCCGTAATTATAATGTACACCAAAGTGTATTACTATCAGAGCAGAGACAACGCAACGTGATCACAAGACGCAGAAACTGAGGTAATTGTCTCCAAACTTAGTGGGAATCGGCAGCGAGGCGTTTGAGGTTGCAAACTTACTGTTTAGATGATCGAAAGTGAATGAAGAATATCACAACGAGGTTTTTGGGAGATAGAGAGGGGTGAGGAAATATTGTTGGGTTTCTCGCGAACAGCTTCATCATTTACTAACTAATATACGGTTATCTATGTAGCGTCAACCGGGCCTGTTTCCTTTACAATACGACTATTTCTGAACCCTCACGACAGCACACATTTACCGGTTGTACTTTGCAATCGTATGTGTAAATTATAAGTAATAAGTTGTTGGCTGCAATGACTGCATGGTACACCAACGCCAAGATAAAGGTTAGGGGACAGCCGCGTATAGTCGACGGCAATTTAAACGTTTGAGAACTGACGGATTTCCACCTGTAAAGTTACATAAACGTTCATGTTCCCCCGGATCTTATCTGAGAGTTCAATGTTGATGCGACGCGTGAAAAAAAGCTATTTCTTTTACATTCAGCCACCTGCGCTCAGCAATGCACATATTTTAGTTAATTTTTCTACGAGTAAAGTTTTTTCCTTTTTTTTTTACTCCCCTTGGCTCTACAAAGTAGAAAGGAAAGTTATGTAATCGGCTGAAATTTTTTTTTTGAGTTTTCTTCAGATCTTTACGTTTTAGACCCTCCTGAGTCCGAAAAACACTATTTGGGAAAATGGTCTGTGTGTCTGTGTGTGTGTTTGTGAACAATTTTTAGAGAAAACCACCGTAACAAATCAGCTGAAACTTGATGTCTAGCCTACAGGTTACCATGGTACGTAAAAATAAGGGTATGCGCAAAGTCCACTGAAACTTAACTTAGTTATCATAGTGACCAAAACATCAAATTTTGTTTCTCAAAAACGGCTCCAACGGTTTTGATGAAATTTTGTATATTGATAGCCCTCAATATGGCAGTTATACCATAAAATTCCCATTTGTGGAAAAATGACGAGAGCAGCCCAATAAATTATCAAACATTTCGATTTTAGCGTGGTTTTCCTTATAAACTCCGCTGGAATGTAAGTAGAATGTTAAAAATTATTGGTGTAGTAGTCCAACTCAATACGTAACGGGTGAGTGTTTGAAAACGCTCATGAAATACATGGGGCTCACTCCAGAAATTCCTGAATTTCAACTACTGCCGTTTTGCTTACTACCGGTTCTAAACGTTTTTACCCAATAACTCTGCAAAAGTGATTACTATCCTTCTTCAAAAAAATTCGTATTTACAACCTCATTAATTATCTGTGTACCAATTGCTTAATAATGGTCCTGGAATGAGTACGAGCAGCACAGTAAATTCTAGAATTGTAAGCGCTGCTGCTTCCTGCAGCTGTGAAGTGTTTTTTGACCAAGTTCAAATGAACTGAGTGATTAATGAAGTGATTAAATAAAATTAGCCATGCACAAAGTGAATTGACGTTGAGCTAAGGAAAGTTGTGTGTTGCAACGCACCAGATATTTCGTTTTATTTTCAGAACATTTGCATTCTGTTTTTCATATTGTTTGTTGTTTTCATTTGATTTGTTTCAAACTCAAATAGCCTACTTGTAATGTGTGGCAGATGAAAAACAAATATCAATTGGGTTGTAGTTTGAGATTTTAAGTTCTTGAGCAGTTTCTTTTTCATCTCAAATTCTGTAACCTCGGCTGAGGACGGTAGTATCATTGAGGCACTAAGCGGCTGGTGTTTTTTTCTCAGTGTTTAATTTACTGCGTCCTCAGGAGAAATGGCGTGGTAAGTGGTGCACAATTATAACATTATAAGCTATTTGTAACGTATTAATGATTAACCAAACCTGTGAAGACAGAGTCAGTTTTACTTTTCTAGCGAGGGCACAAATATTTTGATGTTACACTCTTGAAATCCAAAATTTTCATGAGCGAGGCTTCAAGCACAACAAACTGTGTTGTCAGTACCCAAATGGCCAGAGAGACATCAGTGAATGTCTTATGTCGGAAGAAACTCAGCCTGGGGCTGACAAGGTGCCCAAAATAGCTTTGGCTGCTTATACAGCGCTCGGACATTTTAAGGAGACTTTTGGTGCAGAGGCGGGCCATATCACACAATCTTGGGGCTGTCAGTCGTGGTGTTGAAGCTCTACCTGAGAGTAGAAGAAGTACACTTTCAGTTTTTTACCGAGAAATTATGTTTTTGTCAGATTACATTTTCCAAAACTTGACAATTTTTCACGTTTTTAATATCTACTTCTTTTAATGAAAAACTCCTACATAAGTCCTCATTGGTGAATTTATTTACGGATGCCTTTGTACTGTTGTCAGTCCCCCAACCAACTTAAGCTCTGATTCCTCACATTTCTTTTTCCTTCGCCCTATCGGCCCTTACCAACCTGTTCAACCACGGGAGCTTTGCGCACCATCTCAGACGTACTGCTGCCTGGATGGAAAATTAAGCAGGAGCCTATTCTCATGAACAGCTTGACCAAGTCTTATAGCTCTGAAACCCATCCCATTCGACTCAGCATCGAAAAGTACCAGTAAATTATACGAAACATGACCTGACTACAACGGAACGACAACTAAATATTCCAGCCGCCCGTAAGCGCCTGTAGGCAATTGGCATGACGTGGCCAGTCGAGCGGGCGGGTGGTTTTGATGAGACGTAAATTTACGGCGTATTCGCTATAAAACTGCCAAAATTGCGTTTTTGTTAACTTTTTAACGGGGTTTTGTCCAATTCAAAAAGAGATTCAAACGAGAGATGGACGACCAGAAAATAACTTAAGTAATAAGTTCCAAAACGTACATCAACATTGACTCTGTGTACATGATTGGGATTTACTTCCTCTCCATACAATGGAATGGATCTTTACTAGGCATAAACGCAGAAGTATATCAAAAACTCCTCGTGGTTAACGTTTGTACCTAGGAGCTACCATAGCGAAGCATTTAGGAGGCCCAGAACAGCCATTTACACACATAACCATTCGGTCATAAACACTGGCGAACTCTGCCACCAAAAGTGTTCTCAGTGACGAAACAAAAGGAATTATTCGACGAGGGAACTCAACTAAATCTTAAGTGAGTACCTCTCAGAAAATGAGGGTATGGTCAAAGGATCCAGGTCTTCCGTAGGCCAGAGCCGTTCACGCCTGTTTTTATGACACGGCTACAAAGAATCGACAGTAGGATGATGTGGGGTGAAGTTAGCAAAAGAAGCTCCGTACAAAAAATTATGGCTGTGATGAGCTACGATGGAAGAAGCGAACTGGCGACTATACAACTTCCAATGACAAGCGACGGTAAATAATTAATTAATATGGTAAATATGCTTTTAGGGAGAGTGGAAGAGAGGGCCTCATAGCCCTAACTCATCCCTGATTGTTAAATCTCCCTCTCTTCCTCCCCTCTCGCTCTCACTCTTTCTCTCTCTCTGAAAAAGCCTGGTAATCAGCGTCGTATACCAGCCCCCGAAAATTGGCAAAATTGATAGAGTTTTTGGTGTGATCGCCTCGTTGTTATCACGATGTAAACATGTAGTTGTGTTAGGTGATTTTAATACCGACTTGCTGGTGACATCGTCGTATAACCTTCAGCTCGTATTGCTGCTGCAACCTCTGAACGTGACGTATCTGCCTTTTGCTGCTACCCATCATGCAATTAACTCGGAGACACTCCTTGATTTAATCCTGGTGAATGATATGACGGTAGTCAAGACGTATGTTCAGATACCTGCGCCACGACTATCGAAGCATGACTTGGTTTTTTGTTCACTGAATTTTAAGTCGCCTCGTATGGAAAAGAAGTATATCGAGAAGAAGAAACATTTCGATAAACAGCGATTTTTGGAGGAGGCACAACTAGTCGACTGAAGCGCAGTCTACAAGGAAGCCAATAAGAAGGTGGAATTGCAAACGATACGGTTGCTACAATATACAATAGGCACTGTCCGTATGTAAAAATAAAGCCGAAGTTGTACACGGCCCACATAAACAGTACAGGAAACTTAGGAATGAAGTGCAGCAGTGAAATACGCAATGGTAAAGTGTAGTATTATGGCTGTTCAAAGAAAATGAACAACCGGCCGATTTTTGGAAAATTATTGCGAGTAGTGGGTTGAAGAAGTCCAAAGAACGCACAAAACTACCAGTACCGCTTGACAGTCGAATACTTCTGTAAAACAAACATTGGGCTTGATCCCACGGAAACTGTTAAGGGATATTCACGGGAGACAAGGAACTGGGAAACTTTAAGGGTTACAGAAATAAGTGAGGATACGATGAGTAAGAACCTTTTGGCCGTCAAATCAAAGACAATAGGAGCGGATGGTATTTCTATAGAAGTACAGCTGTGTGCAATGGGGAAGGCGCTGGGTAGAATTTTATATGAGAAACTTACCAGCTGGCTTGAGAATAAGCGCGCATTTCCGACCCAAAACAATCGGCTTATAAGAGGAACCACAGCACGGAAGCCGCTTTAGTAAATGTTCTAGACGCTGTTCGCGCCGCTAGGGACGAGGGAAAGATGACGTTTCTCATTATGGTGGGTTTTTCAGCAGCATTTGATATGGTGAGCCGGGAGATTCTAATTGTGAAACTACATTCCTTGGGCGTGGACTGCGTCCTGATGGATTGGAACCCCACAAGGCTCTGTACTACCGGTTAAGTTTCTCCCGTTGCTCCTGGATTCGCTGCCTTGAACTTTTTCGCCCGGTACGAAGTATGGGGTGTACACGGGATGGCTTGCAGTTGTACAGATCGTGCAGAGTAGATGAGATCGCTGAAACCGTCGAAGTATTGAATAATGCTTTAGAGAAACTGGATAAATGGGTATGTGCGCATGGAGTGGCTGTCAATAAACGAAAACAGAACTGGGTACCCAAAATTTGTGAATTGTTGAAGAATTTGGAAAGATAAGATCATCCCGCCCTTGATGCTGAGCGAAGTAAGATTGGAAATGGTCAATGAGACTACCGATTTGGGCGTAATCATACATAACACTCTGTGTTGGGAAAGCCAAGTCACGAAAGTGCGCATTGCTGTTTTCAGAAGCGTGTGTCAGTTGCGAAGGGTGGCTGAAGATTTTCCAAGACAAGTAAGAAAGCATTTGGTCGAGTCCCTCATATTTCCTTTCCTTGATTATGCTGCCGTTGCGTACTGCGACTTGAGAGGTGAGAACATGCTAAGGCTGCAATAGCCGAGACGGTACGGCCCACTGAGCATGTCACGCCAACGTACAGATTGCTAGGATGGCTGAAGATAGCAGAGAGAAAAAAGCTAGCACTGGCTGCGATGATGTTTAAAGTGATAAAATACAGGAGTACCTGTACAATAAATTTAAATTTATGTCGCAGGTGCATAATGGGACACAAGGAATGCCAAAACCATGATGCAGCTTCCATCTCATAGGACCACAGTATACGCAGGGTCGTTCTTGGTGCTGGGGACTAAATTGTACGACAAAGATGACCTATTTGACCTGAAGTTGACGCTGAGCACTTTCAAAGGAAAATACATTTAAAAAGTTGCTGGAAATGTATGACGACACGGAATCACATCAATAATGTCATAATGTGTGTGTCTGTAGTGATAAGATCCTATATGAGAGGGGGAGGAATATCCCAGTACTCGCCCTTCTCAAATGAGCATGTGTGTGTATAGGACGGACGAATCTAATTTATTACGGTATGAACATTGATCATTTTATTTATTTATTGTGTCTAACATTTGTGTGATGTGTATATACTGATAATTATGAAACAAACATTTTTGGAATAATGGAACTATTTTGTAGAATTGAAGCATGTGTACTGTTCGCTTTAAAAATATCTATTGTTTAATTATGCCGAGGACGTGGAAAGTTTTCTTGAATTGGAATTGTATCCTGGGGAAGCGGAAGAGAGGGCTGCATGGCCCTAACTCCCCCAGGTGGATAAATAAATAAACAATCAATCATTCAATATATATTTCTCTTTCTCACTCTTTTTCCCCCCTTCTTCGAGGCAAGGAAATGTGGTACTGGGAATGAGGGCGTCTTCACGACCTCCTCTGGAATCTAACTCAGCCTGATTCCAGCATCGTAAAAATTCTGCTCAATTGCTTGAGTTCGCGGCCATTAGGTTTTGAGTTAACGTAAGCGACCATAAGGAACTTCTTACAGTTAATCGGGGCAAATTTGAAGGAATGTTTTGTTCCAACAGATCGAAGACGTTATGGCATATCAATGGAATGAAAATGAAGCAATTCGTATGATCAACGCTCTTATTATGTCTTATAAGAGGAAAGATTTCGTCATCAAAGTCTTCTTCAGGTGCAAACGAGTTGTTTCGCGTAAGTTGGATCAGTTAAAATGCGTACTCTATTGATGGGAAATGTCTTTGTCGCCATTTATGCCCCCTTAAATTCTATTACGTCATGTGGGATTAAAGGGAGAGTAATATCAGGTAATGTGTAGTGGAATGATAATCACCATCATGTTACGTGAATCAGAACGTAGCAAACGAAGGGTTTTTGTAAACAATTGCTAAAATAAATGAGTTCGAGTCTTGCGATCATCAATTCTATTTGCAATTACAAAATGCCTAGAAGAAGGCAAAACATGGCGTCAGGTGTGAACGAAGAAGAGAACTGCAACTCTCACCGATCAGAGAATTCTGCGATGAAACCACCAGAAAATCTCGATTGGACCCGTTCTAATTGGTTAGAATGGTTTCAACTATGGATCTAGTCTCATTTCGAAACCTACCAGGTACTACGCGAAGAAGCAGACGAATTAGTCGATAATTTTGCCTTGCCAAAGATGTGCTTTTGCCAAATTCACTGAATATTTTCAAAGAAAGTAAATTTAGTTTTCGAGTGGGGTCGATTTTTTAATAAACACCAATCTTCCAATGAACCAATTGAGTTGTTCATTAAAGATCTTCGCTGACTAGCTCGTAATTGCTATTTGGGGTCAATTAAAGAAGATTTGATCATGCGTAAAATTAGTCGTGGAATGTGCGATTTGGAACCGTCCAAGCGGTTGCTAGACATAGGAGCAGAACTCCCTCGCTGAAGTCAGGACAAAGAGACTTCTGGCCTTCACTCAAAGAATGAGAGCCGTAGGACACACAATTCGCCAGGAGGCCTCAGCTCTAAGACGCCAGTTCTCCTCCCCTGCCCTGGCACGCGACGTTAAAGACGAGGAAGTTCAAAACGAACCTATTGGCAGTTCATACTTGTTCCTCCCACCTCCATTCAGTAGCCTTTCCATTTGAGTTGAAGGAGCTCCCATGGCTGTCCAGGAATCGAACCGCGTGAATGGGAACAATCTGCAGAGCAGATATTGAACCACGTACCTCAAATCACACTGCCACGCCTCAGTCGCCTTAGCGTGACTTCTGCAACAGAGCCGAGTTGATTTGTAGTAGGGTACGAAGCATCAAACAACTTTCGGGTGAAACAAAGAACAGGGACCGCTTCCTCTGATAAGGCAATATATCGATATATCACGACCGAGGTCAGGTTATCGATATGCCCGACATGGAAGGAAGTCCTCCTCGCAATCATAAAGGAATTCTTCCGGGCACGACAGTGATCTCCGATCGAGGGAACATGGGCCGCTATCAAGCGAGGGACTCCCTCTAGATCGGTCACAGATCATTTTGATTCGTACCTCTTCGAATATATTTGGAGAAGGACTAGAAGTGACTGTGATGATCTAACGAGGGCATTTCTGAAGGATGTGGTACAGGTGTACCGGAGTGAACAGTGGGGGAGAGGAAGCATCCGGCAGTTCTTCGTCAGGGACTTCTTAGAACCTGTAAGTACAGTACATATAACATTGTTCCAACTTTTGTTAAATGCACGTTTTCGCCAATCCATTAGTTATCTCATATTTATTTCATATGCCCATTCTTAATTCATTGAATTAACTCCTGTTCATAGTCTTTGTACATTTAAAATAATTATATAACGGTTATTACATAATGAACATTAAATAATTGGCATAATCGTACAGCTGTCGTTATTTCTAATTTCAAACATGGCGCCAGAGCCTACGATGTCGGGCATATCGATAACCTGACCTCGGTCGTGATATATCGATATATTGCCTTATCAGAGGAAGCGGTCCCTGTTCTTTCATTTTACCCAACTTTCCATCACTGTTCGTTGGAGCAGTCGTGGAGAAAATGTGAAAGACGATCGTTTAATGCTGGGAACATTTTCTCGGGTAGCTTGGCTTATGTACCTGTTCCAGACCATACCAGTACCAAAAATAAACTTGTTGCTCATTTCAGACTTGTATTCCACGTCGCGTTGCTGGAACGCCATTGTCTACTTCTTGTGCATGAGGGCTTTTGGCGTTTCGTTTTCATTCAACGACGAAACGGCAGTTCGAGAGCAAGAAATAGTTTACAAAAAACTAGAAGATGACGATGAAATGGTAAGACATTGAGTTTCACTTTGACCGCCAACGCTTTCGATTAAATGGATGTTATTGATTGTGGGGGGGAGGGCATGTAAGAACTAGAGTAAGCAGGAGTAGGATGACGAGCACCTTCACACCTTTTTAGTTTTTTATCTGCAGTAACGCATTTTGCAAGTGGTAAGTGAAAGCCAGCTAGTGCTCCAGTATTGCTTCTTGTCTTCTTCCTAATCCTCCTCGAAATTTACTTCACAAAACTTTTAAGGAAATGGGTTTGACGAGAGAAGCTTGAAATTGAAAGTTAAACCGAGCGTAAAAGGAGGGCGAGCAACCAAGCGGGCCTTCTTTTTTCAACGGGCGAGAGGAATTTTGCACTCTTCAACTGGGAACTTGGGGCTACTCCTGCTACAACTCTGTCCCGAACAGTCCAACACAATGCGAAGTGGAACTTTCCTGAGTTAATTCCTTAGTACCACCCAGCACGCAGCGTATCACATCATAACTATCTACAGCTCAGTTATAGTTTCATAAGCGCTTTAATTTCAGAGTGAAAGAGAGAGAGAGAGAGAGAGAGAGAGAGAGAGAGAGAGAGAGAGAGAGAGAGAGAGAGAGAGAGAGAGAGAGAGAGAGAGAGAGAGAGAGAGAGAGAGAGAGAGAGAGAGAGAGAGAGAGAGAGAGAGAGAGAGAGAGAGAGAGAGAGAGAGTGAAAGAGAGAGAGAGAGAGAGAGAGAGAGAGAGAGAGAGAGAGAGAGAGAGAGAGATTTTGATTTTGATTTACTGATTGATTTATTGGCCAGAGGAAATTAGGCTACAGAGCCCCTCTCTCCCTGGGAACCCAAATACAAGCAATTTCTCGTAGCGTTAAACAGTGACATATATATATATATATATATATACAGGCTACCAAACAACGTAGTCTAGCTGGTATGTTTTTCCCGAGACTCTCTGCGCAAGAATTTTCAATAATCCTATTAAACATTCATCACAGTCACCGAAATAAATTACACTCACTCTGACACCGAAAACACACAATCCATCCACCGAAAACATTTACAATCATACCTAATAAATTACATGCTCTCCAAAAATCCACAATCATACAATGCGAAGGACGAGTACTAATATATTCCTCCCCTTCTCACAGTATACATAACCTATTCTAAAAACACAAATTACGAACGTAAACGCTTTCAAACTCTACAGCAAAAATGACTGCGCCGTTCGCAGGGAGAGACTCGTACTCGCCTCGCATTCGTGTTCAAACAATCAATCCTAAACAATAATGATAACTATGTAAAAACAATGCAAAAAGTAATACACAATAGTATCTTGCGTAATTTATCTTTGAAAGCTCCGACGTTGCCCGACAGATGAGAAACAGATTAACGTTTTCGTTGAACACTTTCGCATCCTGCACATAAAAGGATCGCGCGAGCATTTCAGCCCTGTGGCACGAAATTCTCAAGACCTCGTTCCTCCCACGCGTGCCTCTGTGAATGAGGAAACCGAACTTCTCAAACAAATAGGAGGGTTTTTCAAATTTAAGAGTCTTGAAAACTAACGTTGCCACTTGCAGCATTCGCCTCTCTATCTTCAGCGGTGTCAGGCGTTCGTCCAGTCGAAGGCGTAGGGCGAAACGAAGCGCGGCGTTTTCAGCTTTCTGTAGTCTGTCCAGGTCTTCGCTTTTGAGATCGGTGAAAGCTGCTGCTGCGTAATCGAAATGTGGCATAATTAGACTAAGCACAAGGCGCAGACGCACTTTGCGGGGAAAATCAGCCGCTAAGCGCCTCAACAGGCCAATACCACGAAAAACCGCATTGCACGTCCCAGCACATATTAGACTGGACCAGAACGCCCAGATTCTTCACGTAGTCAACTTACTGCAGCTGGGAGGAACGCAAGGAAAGCTGTCTATCTTGGCCAACAATTCAACACATTGGGGTTCAACACATTGAGTGTGTGTGTGTGTGTGTGTGTGAGAGAGAGAGAGAGAGAGATAGCTTGATTCGTTGATTGTTTATTTATTTATCCACCTGGGGGAGTTAGGGCCATGCAGCCCTCTCTTCCACTTCCCCACTTCTCTTAGATTCCAATTCAAGAAAAGCCCTTCAGGTCCTCGGCATAACTAAACAATAAATATTCGTACCATACACATATTGGTGTGATTCTGTGTCCTCATACATTTCCAGCAACTTTTTCAAATATTTTCCTTTGAAAGTGCTCAGCGCCAACTTCAGGTCAAATAGATCTACATCTTCGTTAAAATTTAGTCCCCAGCACCAAGAACGACCCTGCGTATAATGCGGTCCTATGAGATGGAAGCTGCATCATGGTTTTGGCAATCCTTGTGTCCCCATTATGCACCTGCGACATCATAAATTTAAATTTATTGTACAGGTACTCCTGTATTTTATCACTTTAAACATCATCGCAGCCAGTGCTAGCTTTTTTCTCTCTGCTATCTTCCGCCATCCTAGCAATCTGTACGTTGGCGTGACATGCTCAGTGGGCCGTACTGTCTGAGGTTTTTGCAGCCTGAGCATGTTCTCACCTCTTAGGTCCCAGTACGCAACGGCAGCATAATCAAGGAAAGGAAATATGAAGGACTCGACCAAATGCTTTCTTACTTGTCTTGGAAAACCTTCAGCCACCCTTCCTACTGACACACGCATCTGAAAACGGCATTGCGCACTTTCGTGACTTGGCTTTCCCGTCCTGTAAACAGAGTGTTTTGTATGATTACGCCTGAATTGGTTGTCTCATTGACCATTTCCAGTCTTACTTCGCTCAGCATCAAAGACGGTGTGATCTTATCTTTCAAATTCTTCTACAATTCTGTGTTCCCAGTTCCGTTTTCGTCTTATTGACAGCCATTCCATGCGCACATACCCATTTATCCAGTTTCTCTAAATCTTTATTCAATACTTCGACGGTTTCGGCGATCTCATCAACTCTACACGATCTGTACAACTGCGAATCATCCGCGTACACCCCATACTTCGTTCCCGGGAACCAATCCAGGTACAACGAATATTAAGCCCTCTCTTTTGTCGTCCCTGAACAATTTTATACAGCTTTGGGGGGCGATGTTTTGAGCAAAATTGAAACCAGTGAGGTTTCTAGGGAAGGATGAGAGCTCCCTGGCTCACAGCGCCAGCAGGTTTAGGTAAGAGACAACCAGCAGGCAACCGTTGAGAGGTTGAAGATGGAGGGGCTCACACGGGACCCAGTATCTACATTGAGAAGACTCAATGCTATGCCATCAGGATGCTACGCAGTAAGTTAGATATTTAACAGGGTCAGATGCCCAGAAATAGAGACACTATGGTTTGGAGCTGGACTCAACAAATTTCAAAATGTGCAAACTAAGAACCAGAACTTTGGGTTAGAATGGAGAAGGATCCTCAAATACAAGGAACTGGTAGATTCCGATAGCCTTTTAGTGCAGCCTAAGCTGACTTTCAACTGGGAAGATGGACAATAGTCCTAAAGTACCCATGACTTGTGTCAATCTTCCCTCGGCTTTGGCCAGTGCCCTGTCATCCGGGCCCCAGAGGCGGATATTGGGCGGGACTATTGGAATTGGAATATTGAGTCTCCCTATTTTATTAATTGACCGGACGAGACCCTAACAGTGCCCCTTTGTGCGCTATAACAGGAGAAAAGGCTGATCACTGCTTCACTCTCTTTTTGTCGAGTAAGGGCACATGGCTGAGTGAGATAAAGGCCTACCACGTCAAACTGATCGCTAACTTGAATGTAGACTACAAAAGAGAGCGTCATACCTTTAATTCAGCATGCATTATTGACTTCTAAGCCCCAGGTACTGCACTAGTGCTCCACTGATCGATCATTCGCTGCATTCTGTTACGCTAGAGGCTAATAATGCTACATCTTCCGCAAACAGGTATATCAGTTTTGAGTTAACTAATTTACTAAACCGCAGATTACATAAATACCCTTCATTTTTTCAGTGGTCAAGACTTCATGAGTTGGAACTGAGCAGGGAAACGTTGGCTAAAGGATCCTTCGTGATGACTCCTAAACTTATTCCTGTAGACAAAGTAAGCTACTCACGATTTAAACCGTGATACGTTAATGGACGATACCGTTTCTCGTAGTTTTAATGTGATAGGGAGAAAGGTGGAGACGTAGGGGATCAGCCCCGCACCTTTAAGAGGCTGACATTCAGGGAAAAGCAAGTGGCGATGGAGCAAATTATAACCGAGAACTAGTTAAAACTGAATTACAAAATTGAATACGCATTTCATAACAATCGAATACAACCACAAAAAAAAAAGCTTTAGTAAAAACATTCGTGGTTTTAGCTACTATCTATTTTTCGCTTAGCTCACACGAACTTGATAAAACGTAGGAACTAGTTGCACTTGAAGTTCCAGAATTTAGTGGGCTGCTGCTACTTATGCCTCGACCTTTATTGAGAACTCAACGAACAGCTAATTGATGAAACTGCCAATACAAGTTTTTTGTGAAGAGAATTGAGAGTTTTTCAATTACATAGCGAATAGAGTTGGTGAAACAAACAATAAGTTTAAACTTCAGAATTTCTAAGGTTGCACTCGATTATCTTATAAGCAGTTTTGAACTTTCGTTTGACAGGCAGCTTATTCCAGCGTCATTTTGATTTTTTGAGCGTGCAGTAAAACTGCAATAAAATCTCTTTTCACTGCCTCTGTGTGTGATTTACTGCGCTGCTCTCGTCATTTACCCACAGCACTTTCAAGTTGTGTGGAGCTGTCTACACGAAAAGTTTAAAGAAAATAATGGTAACCGTTTTTGAGGAAAAAAGTTTGATGTTTTCGAGGGACTTTTCTCATATCCCCATTTTGGCGTCTCACGTTGATCTGCAGGCTAAATATAGAGCAGATCCTTGGAGCGGATTTTTTTTTGTTGCTCTCTCAATTGTGTTAAGATAAACAAACCGTTTTCTCAGAAGCCCTTAAAACGTCTGGAGAAAACATCAACCGATTAAATAGTTTTGCTTACTACTAACATAAGCTAATTAGTAGAAACCCAGTAAATCCGGTATTCAAAGTACTGCTTTTTGAGTACTTTTTTCCCCTAAATATGCCCCTACGCGACCATTCAAATGGCAGTATTACCGACGATCATCATTGAAAGTTGACCAGTTTAGTCGAGAGTATGCTGTCGGAAAGCGATCTTGTTTTTCTTACAGTTACTGAAATGGCGTCGAAGGAAAAGGAAAATACGAAGAAAAAACGACGTTGGTCGAAAGGATGGTATAAAATGATAAATCGCTCTTCTCGCGGTCATTTGCTTGATGCGTTGCGCAGAACGGAGTAGAGGACGTTAAAAACTTCCTGCGGATGAATGAAGAAAGTTTTGATAAGTTACTGGAATGGAGTTGGTACGGCCCAAAATTCAGAGCAGGATACAGTTATGCGAGAAGCGATTCTTGCGACAGACTTTCAATTATGTTACGCTACCTAGCATCTAGAATGGACCTTGGAGGAACATGGGATGGCTAAAGTTCGTGCGTGCCATCGCTCCTTGCACACTCCAAGTCATCGTATGGGAACCTGCCTTAGCAACAATGTCCAGCAGCTTCCCCTGAACTCCTCAACGTGGTCGCGGACGCGCTCGGGACTGACGCAGTTTCCCTCATGTTTTCTCCCTCCTTCAGTCACCCCTTTCTTTGAATCACCTTCCATCACTGACTCACTCATCAATCTTGCCTTAGACCAGGGGTCTCTAAACTATGGCCCGAGGGCCACATCCGGCCTGCGGAGAGCTAGCATACTTGAAAATTCTTTTTAGAGAACATATTTTTTATAGCAAATTAAATTTAGTTTACTGAAGTATTCTAATTTTATTTTGAATAATTATTAATGCGACATCTACATTTATATGTTCGTGGGCTAACTACTCGTAACATTGTTGCAGGCTTATTGTTATTGTTTTTGTGATAAGTTGGATAAAGAAACACAGAATTGTAATGAGTTAAGACATGTAAAATATGTGCACAGTAGGTCAATCATTTCCACTTGAAGTTCCGGGGCTAGGGTTTCAATGTCAGTATCAAAAGGATTCTGAAAAATCTTAATTTGATTCGCAATGGCATCAAAGTCCGAGAAACGAGTATCAACATTTATTTTCAAAGCGCTCAAAGTTTCGATTGCAAAATCGATAGGAAATTCAGTGTCAGTGGTGTAGCTAAATATTTCACATGTTTTAAAATGTGAAAAACATTTACTTCGTAGTTGTGATTGAAACAGTATCAATTTCTTCCGGAGTAATTTGATATTGGTGTATAAATCAGGAAGATGCTGGTTTTCTCCTTGAAATCTCAAATTCAGTTCCCTTTTTTAATGGTTGCGTACTTTTTCGGACATTTTTCATCAGTGGACTATTTCAATTTTTACCACCGGCAACAATGATAATATAGTTTTGGCCCTCGGAACTTACTGGAGTGATCCTAAGGCTGGAAAGCTTGGAGACCTCTGCCTGAGACGATCAATATTGACTAACATCAAGTCAGTCTGAACAATCGTGCAGAGGCACCTTAAAGTTCCAGAATGGTAACCCGTAAAGTTCCCCCAAAAAGTCGTGTTTACAGTTCCATAAATTATCTGTTATTCAATAAACGTCGGCAGATAGGTTGGAGCAGCCCAACAAGTTAAGGCCTCCCATTCCTGTGTCCAATTTTATTTGGACGTGAAGCTGGCTGATAACAATATGAATGTACGAGAGGCTGAGGGAAGTTGAAATTTGTTTTTCTCCCAAATCAGAAAGATTAACTTCCAGTGTGGTATAAGAATGTGATGAAACAGTTCATTAAATAAAATAGTACGGGTATTGTAATGATAACATTCTAAATTCGTTTAAGACACCCCTGGCAGACGGTGTCTTATCTTTTTTTATATAAGGGCCAGAAACAAATTAACGAATTAAATTTGACGATAACCTTGAATTAGGTAATTGGTCCTACGCAGTTAGAAAAGACGACAGCTGCAACTCAGATTTTGCACGTTGGTGTTATATCACACATTCACAGACGTTAACGCGTTAATTTTTTCATTGCACAGTCCAGAACTCACCAATTCTGGAACGCGTATACCGGAAGATCTCATAGCATCGGGGAGCAGGCTAACGATTGTCCTGCGAGGAACCGAACCGTTTACGAGCGACGTTTATCACTGAGAAAAGCGGCAGCGACGGCGACCACGTGAATCCTGCGGCTACGTGAAAGTACCATAAACTGGTTTTACCTCATTACGCTGTGTATTACTTCGATGAGTTTTATAGGTTTGGACATTTTGCGCGTCACTAGAGTAAAACTTCAAACAAGCACTCTTAGAAGTTGCTGTTAACAAATGTTTAAAGTTGAAAAGCGGGCTCAGTTCGTGGTTTGTTCATCCAACGATTCATTTCCTTATGAACTTTTAAAAACATTACAATTTTCAAGCGCAGACTCTAAGCAGTTCACACGCAAATGTCCACTCAGGAAGCCGTAGCATCCCTAACAGGCTGCAGTAAGTCTTAAGTCTACTCTTTTTGCCCGACAGGGCGGAGGAAGGTTAGAGCCGATGAGGCCGGCACTTCCTCCGCACACCCCTACATCGGATCATAAATGCCTACAGACGTTTACGGGCGCATGGGGCCGGGGGAATATTTAGTTTCCGTAGTTCCATTGTAGTCAGGTCATGTTTCGTATGGTTTTCTAGTATTTTTCGATGCTGATTCGAATGGAATGGGTCTCGGAACAGTAATACTAGGTCAAGCTGTTCATGAGAATAATAAACCTGGGTAAAAAATGGTTAAAAAAAATTAACAAAACGTAGTATTTTTACGTCCTGGGTCAAATGGAATGAGTATCAGACGTGTACAACAGCGTATAGGAAAATTACAGTAATTATAGTGAGCCAATGTCAACTAGTTGAAAGAACTCGCGGGAACTACAGCAGTAGTAAACGTTTCGTCGTTAGCACTCCCTCCCTCCCTCCCAATCATCAAAACGACCCGCCCATTTCGACTGCATAGCGTGCCCATTGCCGAGGGTTTGCTTGGTACGAGGTTCCCCGTCCCAATTTCCCTGACTCTTTTTGCTCGACTGGGCGGAGGAAGATGAGGGCCACTTCCCTGCACACCCCTACATCGGATCATAAATGCCTACAGACGCTTACGGGCGCCTGGTGCCGGGGGAATATTTAGTTTCCGTAGTTCCATTGTAGTCAGGTCATGTTTCGTATGGTTTTCCAGTATTTTTCGATGCTGATTCGAATGGAATGGGTCTCGGAGCGCTAATACTACGTCAAGCTGTTCATGAGAATAATAAACCGTTGTGTAATAATTTACAGGGTTTTTAGTTTAATGGCACATCTATTTCTTTCCACAGTACCAGGAGCTTACTCGGTATTTGACAGGCCAAATTAGCTGGGTCTTTGACCTCCAAAATGTCCGTACCGACCCCCCTTGTTTGTACATGTGGGAAGTCCTGCTCCTCAGTTATTTCCAATCGACAACGGATTTCCCCTTCTTCTGGACTTTCCCATATATCCTTTTCCCCTCCCCACAATTTACGTTTCTCTCCGCAACAGTGCAGTTCCTCCCAAACCCATTCACCTACAAGTTCTCGCTAAAGTCGGTCGTCTCACAGTCCCCCCCAGACACATCCATCTACTAGCTCTTGCGGAATATGCTCGCCCCCCCAGTTCTCCCAGCGATTCGTCTCTCAGCTCGCTACTCACAACTCAACTCTCTCCCTCTCTCTCCCTCCACTAAGTGTCTCACAACCAGTTCACATGTAGTCCTTGTGCGCGTTTATAAACTCACACTCAAACTGATAACCTATTCTGTCAAGTGCAATACAGTCCTCACTCACGCTCACTTCGTCAATTTATTTCTAAGTTTCAAGCTCCTCCCTTCATGCGTCCACAGAAATTTGAGTTTGAAGTGTATTGAATTGTGAAACACGTGTTCAAACTGGGGGAAACTAATTCAAACCCAGCGATAAATAGATTTTAAAATGTTGGCAATCGTTAAAAGTCCATTGAAGTTTTTGTTTTATTCGGTTATTAAAAAATGGACCACTTGACAAATTATTTCAATGTACAAATTTTCATGTACAGCGTACTTAGCGTGAATAGTTGAAAATTGTGATATAGTAGAGTTAACAACATAGGAAATAGAGGCAATTAAAATTGCCGGAGTGCATTTGATAAAACTTTCCAAGTTTTTAAAAATTGGCTAGAAATTGAGTTTTAAGCGTTGATTAACATGAAAACTCTTGAGAGTGTCTCAATAGCTGCTTAATCGGACTTTGGTTTATTGGGAAAATGTCTCAATCGTCATGAGCTGATCAAAAATCGGTGGAAAATTGTGTCATTTTTTCAATCGAGTAGTGATCTGAGTAAAAAATGTTGGAAGTTGTACGAGGGCTGTGAAGAATTGTTGGGGACCGTGGGAAGCCGGTAAATTGACTTAAGAATGTCTCCAAACTTCGATGACATTCTTGGGAATTCAGGTCACACCGTTTTAAATTCTACGGTGAACTGCAGACTAAATGTGGAATCTGAGCCGGTTCCGTTCACATACATACACACACATATCGATATACTAACCGTTAAGTCAATCGCTGTGTTTGAACTCAGATGTTTTTTTTCCAGCCGGTACGCAACTTTCTTCCCCATTCCGCAGAGCAAAGGAATTTCCTGCTGGGTTGCTTTTTGCTGCCCTTCGTTTGGCTCGGTGTCAGTCAGCTAGGAACATGAGCTACCATGCAGAGAGGAGCGACTGATACTGGTTTCATAGACTGCCGCATAATTTAGAATACTCAGTCACTAACGTTAATTAAGTATTTGCGCTCGATTTTAAATTATCCTACAAACGGTCGAGTTCCACTTTCATTGACTGTTTTCACACATTGAACTCTTTAATATTTCAAGCCAGAGCTTGAGTGATTCAACTTTTTCAAGAAGTCACAAAAAAGAAAAATAGTGGAAGTCGATCCACTATAGAACGTAGCCAGTAAAGAGAAGTCACGTAGTATCTGGTGAATTGTGGAATGAACCTCATTCTGCTGAGACTAAAGTAGTCCTCCGTGTTTGTGTTTGTAACACGGCTAAGAAATGTTCTACCGAGGTTCATAGACCTAGGCAAATGTTTAGTATATTAACAACCAGAATATGACCACCATGTAAAATTAATTTCAACCGTCAAATTTTGGAAACTGCTAAGCTATCACTCCAAAAATATATTCAGTTCATCATCACCGTATCGAGGCTCAATGCTTGTAGCCAAATACAAGCGCAAATTGATGGATTGTTCAATTTTTATTATTTAGACATTTATGATTAATTTGTGCCAAGTTACTTCCAAATCAAAGGCGAACGTTGTTTGGTGAAAGGCGACATGAGCCGTCTTGGACATTAACTTTGATTATGATTCTTTCTATACCGTTTCAACTAATGGTGAGATTTCAGTTCAAATGGGGATAGAGTGTGATGAGGAGCCTCCAGAAGCACCAATTGCCAAGTGACGGTGGAGTAGTACCTATTTGAGTGGTCATTATGTGGATTGTGCGAAGAACTGAGTTTAGAAGAAAACGATAGAAGTTGGTTCAGAGGCGCTACGGTTTTTGTTTGTGGATTAAATCTTCTTGAATAAATCGATCTCGCAAGAGGCCGAACATTTTGTTCAAATAAGTAAGGCAATCCATCCCAAGGTTCAAAAACGTTACTCTGAAGAGTTTAAAAAAATGAGTTTATCGCAACAAGGATCCTGGTTGGCTAATTACGCGGATTTCATTAATTTTAGTGTTCGATTGCCGTCAGCTGCTGAACCAGCATGCTTTGTGTGTTGATTGTACTTTGCAAGCTCATCTTTGAATGTTGTTGGTGTTGCCGTCCTAACCACATTCATGAAGGCTACAGTGAGCTTCGCTTCAAATGCCTTTATGTGCCAATCTTGGGGTACACTAGTCGAGCCCCAACTCTCACTCTTCTCATCGGTCAACTCATTTTCATCTGACTGCACGAGGACGTGGCCATCTGATACCAGTTAATGTCACGGGAATACAATTTCTTTTATAGCCGTCCACTCCTTTAGCTGAAGGTCGCTGTGGAGTATTCACCTTCCTGCGAAAGTCATTCTGGGTGCGGTGCACAACTATCATCCTCAAACCTGCATCACACGTTTTTACTTTCCTTGGCTCTACAAAGTAGAAAGGAAAGTTATGTAATCGGCTGAAAAATTTTTTTGAGTTTTCTTCAGATCTTTACGTTTCAGACCCTCCTGAGTCCGAAAAACACTATTTGGGAAAATGGTCTGTGTGTGTCAGTGAACGGTTTTTAGAGAAAACCAACGGACCAAATCAGCTCAAACTTCATATCTCGCCCGCAGGTCATCATGGGACGCCAAAATAAGGGTATGAACAAAATCCACCGAAATTTAACTATAGTTATCATAGCGATCAAAACACCAACTTTTTTTTTTCTCAAAAACAGCTCTAACGATTTTGATTAAATTTTTTATATTGATAGCTCCCAATATGGCAACTATACCATAAAATTCCCATTTATGGGAAAATGACGTGAGCAGCACAATAAATTGCCAAAACTTTCGACGTCGATCTTAGAGTGGTTTTTAGACAAAACAACCGTACCAAATCAGCTGCAAAATGATGTCTAGCCTTTATAGATTTTTTTTTCCCCTTGGTTCTGGGTTATCTTCCCAGGAGCATGCCCATGCTACCAGGCGCGACCCCGGGTTGTGGATAGTGGAACGGCCACAGCATTGTCCCCAGGGGCATGTCTGCGGCCAGCTGTGAATAAGGACAGCATGCTGACTGAATAAGCAGCCGCGAACAATGGGCAAAACCCAAGAGATCGCAGAAGAGATCCTGAACAAAGGACTCAAGGGCAAGCGGATCTACATTTTCTCAGACAGCCAGGCCGCCTTAAAGGCCATCGCAGCCTATAGTTTTAGGTCTAAGCTGGCATGGGAATGCCTCCATGCGCTCAAGCAGCTCGGGGCCTGTAACAGGCTCTCCCTCATTTGGGTGCCGGCTCACAGGGGGCATGAGGACAATGAAAAGGCTGACCGCCTTGCGAAAAGGGGTACAGAATCCCTACCCATCGGGCCTGAGCCACACGTAGGTTTGACGAAAAGTCACCTGAACCGTCTGGTTGCTCGATGGGAGATACACGAAAATGGCGCCCATTGGCATCGCCAGCCACAACTAAGACAGGCGAAAAGGCTTGTCACGCCTTCCTGTCAAAGGACGAAGGCGATGCTGACACTCTCTATACAAGATCTGAGAGTACTGATAAGCTTCCTCACTGGGCACTGCCCAATCAGATATCACCTCAACAAGATGGGCATCTTAGAGGCAGTGGAATGCAGACTCTGCGGTGAGGAGGACGAGACAGCAGAGCATATCCTGTGTGAGTGCCCTGCTCTGGCAGCAAAACGCTTTGAATACTTCGGTCAGGGGACCACTGAACCCCAAATCATGGCGGCATCTGCGGTGAAGGACATACTCAGCTTCCTAAGGGGGATGGGTATGTACGACGCCTTCTACTAAGAAAGGGCCGTCACAATAGACCCTTATGCGGCAACAGTGACAAAGAGACTTGTCCCACACGCCCTCGGGTCAAAAAAAAAAAAATCCCCTCAAACTTGATATCTACGCCGCAGGTTACCATGGGACGCCAAAATAAGGGTATGAGCACAATCCACCGAAAGTTAACTATAGTCATCATAGTGATCAAAACACCAACTTTTTTTTTTCTCAAAAACAGCTCTAACGATTTTGATTAAATTTTTTATATTGATAGCTCTCAATATGGCAATCACCCCATAGAATTCCCATTCGTGGGAAAATGACGAGAGCAGCACAATAAATAATCAAAATTTTGGACGAAAAGCGTTTTTAGCGCAGTTTTTTCCTTATAAACTCCGCTGGGATGTTAGTAGAAAGTTAAAGAAAATTGGTATTGTAGTCCAATCCAATACCTAAAGTGTGAGTGTTTAAAAACGCTCATGAGGTACATGGGGCTCACTTCAGAAATTCCTGAATTTCAACTACCGCCGTTTCGCTTACTACCAGTTCTAAAAGTGTTTACCCAATAACTCTGCAAAAGTAATTACTATCCTTCTTCAAAAAATTTGTGTTTACAGCCTCATTAATTATCTGTGTACCAATTGCTCAATAATGGTCCTATAATGAGGTATGAGCAGCACAATAAATTCCGGAACTGTAAGCGCTACCGCTTCCTGTTTCTGTGACGTGTTGTTTGACCAAGTTCAAAGGAACTGAGTGATAAATGAATTGAGTAAGTAGAATTAGCCATGTAAAAAGTGAATTGTTGTAGAGCTAAGGAAAGTTGTGTGTTGCAACGCACCAGATATTTTCATCTCATTGGGGCCGTTTTGCAGAATGATTTGAATTCGCTTGTCCAAAAATCCTCGTGTTTCACCTCACATTTTGGTTTATTATTCATTCTGGTTCATGGGGTGTGGGGTTCATGGGTATTATTCATTTGGTTATTATTCCTTTGGCTATGTGTTTGTGTCAGGAAAATTTTTTTACAACCCCCCCTCAAAATTTGACACTTTACGTTTCAAGACATGGGGATTCCAAATCAGCAATGTCCGTCCGCCGTCCAGGCCGTTTTGTGCCTTTAACATGGTCAAAAAAATCCGTTCTTTCGCACAAAAATCCCATTTGGTATCTAGTTGTGCCCGCCATCTCGGCAATCCGATCAGACGAAGCCCATGGTTGTTAAGGGCAAAAAATGGTTAAAAAAAATTAACAAAACGCAGTATTTTTACATCCTGGGTCGAATGGAATGAGTACCAGACGTGTACAACTGCGTATAGGAAAATTACAGTAATTATAGTGAGCCGTCAACTAGTTGAAAGAACTTGTGGGAACTACAGCGGTAGTAAACGTTTCGTCGTTAGAACTCCCTCCCTCCCGTCTCATCAAAACCACTCGCCCGCTCGACTCGCAACGTGCCAATTGCCAAGGGTTCGCTTGGTTCAAGGTTCCCCGTACCAATTTCCCAGACTCTTTTTGCCCGACTGGGCGGAGGAAGGTGAGGGCCACTTCCCCGCACACCCTTACATCGGATCATAAATGCCTACAGACGTTACAGGCGCCTGGCGCCGCGGGAGTATTTAGTTTCCGTAGTTCCATTGTAGTCAGGTCATGTTTCATACGGTTTACTAGTGTTTTTCGATGCTGAATCGAATGGGATGGGTCTCGAAGCACTAATACTAGGTCAAGCTGTTCATGAGAATAATAAACCGTTGTGTAATAATTTGCAGGGTTTTATCTTCACACCTCCTCCGTCACATTCACTCATCAAAATTAATCACGCGTCACTCCAACTCATAAGGCTCATTCCATTTTATTCCTCGATGGAGTAGGAAGGAAAGTTGGCCATAAACAAATTTAAGTTTTCTTCAAAGACCTGTGAGTCCAAATAACACCATTTGTAAATTTGTGTGGCGGTGAACAAAATTGAGAGAGATAGATTGAACCTAATCTGCTCAAATTTGATATTTAGCCTGTACATCTTCACGGGACGCAAATGTAAGGGCATGATAGTAAAATCGGTCAAAACATTATCATAGTGGCAAAATATTTTGTACCTCAAACACCGCTCGAACGGGCTTGGAACATTTGATATGTGGACAGTTCCAAATAATATCGCATTACTATTCAATTTACATCTCATTAACAATGATGAGTGCAGCACAATAAATTAACAAACATTTCAATAACAATCGGTTTTGGTTCGTGTTTCCTCACAAATCCCGCTCATATGACGCTAACCTTCTCTAAAAAACCACGTTGACACCCACAAAAATACCTATACCCTACTCAATAAACGTCGTAACATAAGTAAGAGAAACGTAAGGAATTCCGGAATGTTAAGCGCTACAACTTTATCGTTAACGAACGTCTTAGTTCTCACAGGTTTACATAAACTGAGCGAGTAAATACGGTACCGTAAAAATGGTTGAATGCAGTTATTGGATGCGTCTCACCAGATTTTTTCGTTGGTCCGGTTTTTCGTTCAAACCAAGTTATGTACTATTCAGTGTTATTGTATAGTCTGATTAATTGGTAAACTTGTTCTGTTTAGAAAAACGGCAACTGTGGGTCTGAGAAGAACGCGGATTTGCTGATTGCTCAGATTCCTGATTTTGTCCTGTGTAATCAATACGCCAACATTGGTCCCGGTATTGGTTTGGACACCCTTCATAAACTAGGTTGGTCTTTTCTGGAAGTCGCATATTGCACATATCTGTCGTGAGAACCTATAGAAACTCTAATTGTTTAAATATCTTCGGTCATGGTGCGGATTCCGTTTCATTATTAATTTGATCCTTTAGTATATGTCGCAGGCAAATAGGTAATCAGGCGTTTATGTAAATACCAAGGCAGATAGGTGAATGTTTCGATAAACTGTGATCGAGATGAGTCCTCCAGGGACCATTGCACTGAGGTTGGGAATGTCCTCTGTGAATTCGCCACATAATGTGGGATTTCATGCACTTATCTAGTGTGAGGGCTATCGTGATCACGGATGAGGTTCCTCCAGAGCGAGACCCTTCTATTGCACTTTGGTTCGATCGACCCCTGCGAATATGAGTATCTCAGGTACGTAATTTCACCCCTGTGAAATCTTCTCGTTTTTCTATCTCCCTAGGGTTTTACGCAAGTGCGCGACAGGCGGTAGTTGAACTGATCGAAGAAGAACAGCAATGGAATCTGTTCTCCTCATTATGCTGTCTGGAAATCCAAGGGGGATGGTTAAACTCTACTGAAAGAGAACCCGTCTGCGAACAAAAAAGAAGAGAGCTTTCATTCAAGGTGATTCCCACGTAAAACAGAAACATGTCGCTTACAAGACGATGGCAAGTTCTTCCAGGCTCCACAAAGCCATTGAAATTGGTGTGAATGTGATTTCCGTACACTGGACCACCGAACAGACGTAGATACCTTCTAGGCGTGAAGGACAACTCGTGCAAAGTCGGTACAGTTGTTGGCGTTTTTAAGCGCTGATACGGTAGGGACCAAATAACCGTAGTTGGTGGTGAGACGTGCTTTCAAAAATTAGATAGATCGAGGAAGCGGTTTGATTTTTTTAACGTACGATGGCCAGGGGGTAATAGTAATGCCAAACGTTTTTCCGCAAAATGTGAAACTGCCAAATGCGTTTGTTTAGAATGCCAAATGTTAACATGTAGTTAAAGTTTACGTATCTGTTAGGTGAGTCCGTCTCCTCTGGCTGGTGTGTTGCTGGTGGCAAGCGCTTTCGATGTAAAGACATCATCGTCTGGCCGTTAAGTCAGTACTGGAGTCAGTCAGTTGGTCGTGGTCTTTATATATGAAAGGCAGGTAAAACGGGATGATGGAGGGTCGGGGAAGGGTCGGGGAGAGGAGGTCATGTACCTCAGGGGAAACCCCTAAGGTGAATGGAACGTCTTGAATGATCTGTCAATTGTGGAATTTCCGTCTTTTTTCTGTAGGGTGGTCTGTAAATCCGTCAGTTGGTTGTTTTCGTTTGTGTAATGTTTTGAGTGGTGTGAATATGGTGTCGCATTTTGTGTTGATTTGTTCATTTATGATCTGTCCATTGAAGTTTTTGTTTGTAAATTTCCATGTTTTCTAATATGTTCAGTTTTCGTCCTTTGTATTGTTTGTGTAGTAAGGTGGTACAGTCCTGTATTTTGGTAGGTTCATGTCCAGTTGTTTTGAGATGGTTAGCAAAGTTTGAATCGTCTTTGTTCCTATTAAGAGATTTAATGTGTTCTGAGTATCTGGTCCGTATTTTTCGTCCTGTCTGTCCTATGTATGCGTTTGTACAAGTACAAGTTATTTTATATACCCCACTTTGGTCGAGTGGGTCTGTCTTTTCAGTCTTTGTAGTTAGTTTGGTTCTAAGTGTGTTGTCCGTACGTAATGCGATTTGTATACCTTCCTTTCGGAGGATGTTAGTTATTCCGTATGTTTTTGGTCCTGTGTACGTGAATGTGCAGCGTCTTGTTAAGGTCTGTGTATTCTGTGTTTTTGAGAATTGCCCTATTGCTTTAATACCTGTTAACATGTAGGTTAGTTAGTGATAAAAGCTCTTCATAAACTAGGTCTTTTATCTTCTCACGAAGTTACTAGTTAGAAATAGTGCGGAGTACCGGGCGCTGGTGTACTCTCTGTAATTGAATTCCACGCTCTTTCAGTAGGACCATCATGCCTACGATGCTATCAGAACATGCTATCAGTTTGACATCTAATACACAGAGCCAAATCTGTTAAAGTTTTCAATTTACATTTCAATAACTTATTCTAGTTCGCTTTCAGATTTGAATTACACTTCATTAACCCGGCAAGACAAAGTAAGTTGAGTTTTACTGCATGTTCACGTAAATAGATTAATTTAAACTGAATCGAGTGAGGAACCAATTTGATTGACTCAATTTGGGTACATACGAAATTCTGTACGTACAGCAGGATTGGTAGCAGATGGTGGATCTCAAAGCCTGCTGTGCTAGTGGTTCCCTTGCGTATCCCAAGTCGACCTTCAGGCAGTGGAAGGCTGCACATAAAAATATTGGGTCCTGGCAGGGTCGACTGGAGGCAAAAATACGATGAAGGTGAGGTCTTATTGCCTCAGCCCTTCCATGGGATGAGAGAAATCACGATTAGATTAATTTTAAGGGTAAAACCCCCTGTTCCTGAAGTGGCACGGGAATTCCTGGAGCTATTTCCATAAAATGCAGAAGAAAGAAAAACTACGAATTTCGGGTGGGCCGAGCCGAGCCCCGCCATTACCTTTAGGAAGTAGGGGTAGAGCTCCAGGCATCCACAGTCCTAGGCACGTTGCTCGAGAGCGAGGGGAGTTTGTGGGAGGAAGTGGATGTTTTAGTTCAGACCTTGCTCATGGGAAAAGGATTTTAGGAGATGGATGAGTGGTAGCATTTGACTGTTGGAGCGTCACTCGGCTGACTTCAGCTGCTCCTCCAGTAAGCCGCCACCTGACTTAGTGGTGTTCATGTGTTGAGCGTCTTCGCTTGTCCATTCGTTCTCCTCCGCTCTATAATATGTCGTTCATGTTTGTTCTCTTAATATAATTTCGTTCCCGATCCGTTTTTATCCATTTCGCCTACTGCGTTTAAGCTTCTGCTTAAAAGGTTATGGGCCCAGGTTGGTGTTGAATTAGTTTCATACGTGTTGCGCGTTTCTTAAAAGCTGTGGAAAATGTCCGGACTTTATCCATTGCGTTTGGAAGCTTTAGGTCGCGACAACTTCGATACCTGGAAGATTCAAGTTGAGGCACTGTTGGTTGAGAACGATTTATGGGGATACGTTGATGGGAGCATTACCAAACCCGAAGATCCAGCCGAGATCGCCAAGTGGACGAACGATGACAGAAAGGCAAAGGCCGACCTGATTTTAGCAATTAATCCCAGCGAAATAAAACAGGTAAAAGATTGTATTACTGCTCGCGAAGTGTGGCAAAAGCTTCATGCGATTTACGAATCAAAAGGTCCTGCCCGTAAGGCAAGTTTGTTGAAGCGCCTTACCCTTAGCAAAATGAAGAGTAATGACGACGTCCGAATTTTTATTAACAAATTTTTTGATGTAGTTGATAAGTTGAAACAGCTTGACGTGATAGTAAATGAAGAACTACTAGCTATTATGTTACTATACAGTTTACCTGATGAATTTGAGAATTTCCGATGTGCAATAGAGAGTAGAGATGAATTGCCTAGCCCAGACGCCCTTCGCACGAAAATCATTGAAGAAAGTGACTCCAGACACGAACATTTTAGTGGTACGGCGAATGATGTTTTGATTACCCAACGGGGTGTGCAAAAATCTACTTCTAAGAGAAACAGTAAATTTCGAGGTAAATGTGGAAAGTGTGGTAGAGTAGGTCATAGAGCTGCGGATTGCTACAGTAAAGGTAATGATGAAAATTCAAGTAGGCATAAGAAAAATGATGTACTTAATGTTGTGTTGTCGGCTGCAAATGATAAATTTCCCAGCACTGGATGGTGCTTAGACAGTGGATGTACCACTCACATGAACACGTCCGAACATGAATTAGTCAATCCTTCCCGAACTTCATTAGAGACAGTTCGATTAGCTGACAAGTCTCAGAAACTTGTAGTTTCCAGAGGCACGGTAAATCTGGACACTCCAGATCGAACCATCACTCTGAAGAATGTTCTGCGTGTTCCTTAACTAGGGAGTAACTTGATGAGTGTTTCAAAAATTGCAGATGACAACTATCAAGTTACCTTTAAAAGGGACAGAGCTGAAGTGAGAAATGCCTCAGGTGATCTTGTACTGACGGCAGACAGAGTCGGAGACCTTTATTTTGTCAATTGTCAAACTCTGAAGGAGAATGAGGCAATTGTTAACTCTTCGCAAGCCTCACTGTCAAAAATTGAGAAATGGCACAAACGCTATGGTCATTTGAATTCGAAAGACCTTATGCTTTTAACCAAAAAAAGGGAGTATTCGGCATTGGAGGACTTCACGGTTCTCTGCCTCCATGTGAGACATGTTTGCAAGGGAAAATGTCTCGTTTACCATTCCCCACATCATCCAATTGCGCAAACGATCTGCTAGAAATTGTTCATAGCGCATTGTGCATATTTGCGGTCTAATTAGGAACAATTCACTGGGTGGAGCCCGATATTTTATAACCTTCACTGATGAAAAATCGCGATGGACTGAGGTTCGATTTTTGAAGCAAAAAAATGAAGTCTTAGTGTTTCAAGGTTTACAAAAGTTGGGCAGAAAACCTGACGGGGAAACAAATTAAATATCTCCAAACAGATAACGGAGGGGAGTACATGTCCAATGAATTTTCTGATTTTCTCAGAAGCTGTGGAATTCAACGAAGACTGACGTGCCCCAATACTCCTCAACAAAACGGGATAAGTGAGAGGATCAATAGAACCTATCTTGACATGGCACGGTGTATGCTAATTGACTCTAAAGTGTCCGAAGGTTTTTGGGCTGAAGCTGTGGCTACTGCAAGCCATGTTAGAAACAGGTGTCCTACCGTTGCCTTGAATGGCGGTGTACCTTACACAGTTTGGTACGGTAAGCGAGCGGCTGTGTCGTATTTACGATGTTTTGGTTGCAAAGCTTTTGTCTTGAACAAACATCATGGGAAAGGAAAGTTCAAAGCTCGGGGAAAGCCTGGTATTTTCCTAGGTTATTCAACCGAAAGTAAAGCCTACAGGATTTGGCTTACCGAGGAAAACCGAGTCTGCGTAACGAGAGACATAAAATTTTTAGAGGGACAGTACATGAATTTAGTGCCTGACGAACAAAACGAACCGAAATCCATTGAATATTTACTGCTTGACAACATCGACAAAACTCCTGAAACAATCGACTCCGACGACAGTACTGAAGTTGATGAAGGTGAAACTTCAGAACGTGAAGCAGGCAGTAGTACCGTTGAAACCCCCACACGACCTGTAATGAAGAGAGGACCTGGTAGACCTAAAAAGATACGTGGAGCTCCAGGGAGACCGAGAAAGCAGTACAATATGGTGCCTGCTGACTCCTCATCAACCGAACGTATTGACGAGGATGTTAATTCTGATATCAATGTTCCAAACAGTAAAAATATTTGACATGCGCCATCATTTCGTTCGGCAAGCAGTCGAGGAAGAAACGGTAACTCTGTCATACTTGCCCACGGAAGAAATGCCAGCTGATATCCTCACTTAGCCACTCGCAAGAGAGAAGCACAACTTCTGCAAGTTGCGTATGGGACTCATCTCATCATGAAGTCATCGATTGAGAGGGGGTGATAGAGCGCCACTCTGCTGACTTCAACTGCTCCTCCAATAAGCCGCCACCTGACTTAGTGGCGTTCATGTGTTAAGCGTCTTCGCTTGTCCGTTCGTTCTCCTCCGCTCTATA
Source organism: Pachypeltis micranthus (assembly GCA_020466155.1). NCBI lineage: Eukaryota > Metazoa > Arthropoda > Insecta > Hemiptera > Miridae > Pachypeltis > Pachypeltis micranthus. The sequence goes on along the minus strand of JAINFA010000026.1, from coordinate 158,156 downwards.
ATATGTCGTTCATGTTTGTTCTCTTAATATAACTTCGTTTCCGATCCCTTTTTTATCCATTTCGCCTACTGCGTTTAAGCTTCTGCTTAAGGAGGAAGTGGATGTTTTAGTTCAGACCTTGCTCATGGGAAAAGGATTTTAGGAGATGGATGAGTGGTAGCATTTGACTCGCCTAGAAAGCGAGAACAGAAAGCTCTGGAAGGTTTGGCATTCTTTTGGTGGATGCTAAAACGATGGCGCTAAAGTAAAGAATCGGAGAAAAAACGAGAACGGGGATTCAGAAGAACGAAGTGAGGCATTTGCTTCCCCAGTCGCGAGTGTGCTGGAACTCACCAAAGCCGTTTAGCCCGCCTATAAATATGCTGTTCAAAGATATTTAATTGTTCAAATGTCTAAGGAAATGTCGGCGAATAATAATACTCATCATTAATATTTCTTCTTACGTAATTCCAGTGTTTCTTACACTGCCTAATGAGACGCTGGGGAGTCGTAAGTTTTCTGCTCATATTTTATTTCATTCTGACGATGCTAAGAGACCATTTTAGCTCAAAGTTTCATTGCCTCAGTCAAAGTTAATTGAGCCTTGTGGAGAAATTACTACGAGCGGCCTTACATGCCTTAGAAGGAGTATCTTCTAGTAATCTATACTCACTTTTTGTTCCCCACAACTATTTCTGTGACCATCCCTTTGAACGAGATATTTCCGCTCGCTTAGGGCAAACAATTATAACATTGTATACAGTACCAGTTAAGGCTATTTCTATAAACGGGTATAACGAAAACTGCTGCTACGGTCGGTGAGAAGAATTCTTTGAAAATATGCGGGCAATCTGTTCCGTAGCTCAGAATTGCGGCAATTAGGGACAAAAAAGAATAGTACCGACGCAGGACAGCATAATTAACCGTCTTGGGTTCACCGAGAAGTTAATGGAGAACGGAAGTTATGTACTGATAAAAGTAATAATGCAGTAAAACATACGTTGTAATCAAATTTGTTTGTTTATAATATTTGTTTACTAATTTGGCATTTTATCAATTGATTTGTTATATTTTATTGTAGAATTATCATAGAATATATTATTGCTTTTATTTTATTATTTTACTAAAAATTCATTTTACTACTTTATTATAGTCATATAATGTTATTTACAATAATTCGACTCAAATTTAATTTCATTTATTAAAATTGATTTTTATTATTTATTTATTTACAATATATTCTTTTGTTTATCAAAATCGTAACAGCTGTACCGAAAAAAGCAAAAACCACAATTTTAGATACATTTCTTGCTCTTTGGGTCGTGAAAAGTGATAAATGGGGAAAATAAGAAATATTGTAACTATCCTTAATGATAAATGAATGAAACGAGTTTCCACACGAAGGTGTCAGGACAAGACTGAGTGCGCATTCTGTTTGTCATCGCCACCTCACGGTCCACATTTGTTACTCTATCGGTGCACCCTATAAGATGTTACATTTAAAGTATAATTGTGCTGTTTGATAATCGATTACCACTGTCAACGTACAATCACACTTTTACAGTTCAAAGACGCGAAGGGCACTAAGTGGGACGTTAATAAGGCGATAGCAGTTTTGGATCTCCTTGAACGCCCTTATCTTTTGTACATAAAGGCCAGAGCAGCTATTTTACACTGTTATTCAGTAAGGGAGCGTAAGTGGCAAACTCCATTGAAATGATCGCTGTACTATTTTAAAGTATACACACACGTTCATATTCGAACACTTGAGCATTTGATGTTCTTGCGCGACTAGTCCATCGGCAATCAAATGTTCAATTTCCACCGGACTCTATTTCCGGGCAGAAAAAGCTTTCTTCTGAAGCTCTTGAAGCCTCATCTGAGATATTTGAGCCGCCCTTAATCTGGCGAGGGGCCCTGTTGCGATGACTTTCTGTTGGGCGGACGAGAGGGGGAGTTGCAGAACGAAATCAAAAGAAACTGGGCGAGCGTTAAGAGGGCTGTATTATACGTGCAATATGTGCAATGAATGTAGCTGAGTTCGTGTACAACAGGGCGGCACAAGGGGACTACTGGCGTGGGAGAAAACTGTCGGAAGGAAAGTGGGAGCTATAACTGGGACGAGAGTTGATAGCGGAATGATTGTGTGACTACTGGGAGACGAGTGACTCTGGGAAGAGCGGTGCGTGTTGGAGGAGGAGGCAAATCGAGGGAAAGTACAAAAAGGGGAAATCCGTTGTCTTTGGAAGTTAACCCGAACCTTTGTTGGTGGAGCAGTTCTCGGACTTCCCCACAGTATCATATGAAAAGAGCTGAAACCGTTGAGTTGGGCGGACGCACAGGATGTCAATGTGACGATCTCTCTGTGGCCCACGTCAGTCTAGCGCTTATGATATACGTTCCTGATCGATAGAGGCAGTTGTTTTGGAATTGTACCTATGACTTCCTTTCTTTCCTTCTCTACTCCTGTATCATTCTTCCTTTCGTCCATCCCCTGTGCCCCTTCAACCTTTCTTGCCACGTCAGCCAAGAACAGGACCATTGCCAGCTCATTGCCTTATTTAAGTCATCACATATTACCGACTCACAATGAACCAATCCTGAGCTACGCTCATTAAACTGGTCAGAGTTCTCTGTTTTGCTAATCGCCGTTTTTATTTCAATTTGCAGGAATGATAACTATCTACGGCTGTAAAAATGCCTACAATTTTTGCATTTGCCTTCACAATCACGGGGTTTCATTTATGGCTTTATTGAAAGTAGGGTATGAGGATGAGGTTGTAACAATTACGCAGCTTCCCACCCAAGATCTTGCAACCTCAACCGGCAGCTCGAGCGCTCCAAGTGATGATTTTCCTACACCTAGCTCAACTACCGCGTACAGCTCTACACCGACATCTTCCGAAACGTCCAGCCCAACACCGACATCTTCCGAAACGTCCAGCCCAACACCCGCATCTTCCGAAACGTCCAGCCCAACACCCGAATCTTCCGAAACGTCCAGCCCAACACCCGCATCTTCCGAAACGTCCAGCCCAACACCCGCATCTTCCGAAACGTCCAGCCCAACACCCGCATCTTCCGAAATGTCCAGCCCAACACCCAAATTTCCCCGAACGTCCAGCTCAATTTCAGGTTGGGTGCCCATCACCATTACACACTTCCAAGAAACCAGTACGTTTCTCCAGACTCATTTACAAACCCCAACTAAACGTCCTAAAAAAACTCATAGAAAGATTACAAGTACGCATCCATCGATCGTAGATATAGATTTTGACCAATAAACGACATTCTTGCTTCAGTGGTTTCTTTGATATACTTTTTTTACACCTAGAAAAACACGAGAACTTTGCAAAGCTCAAGGTGATTGCGGAGATGTTTTGGGAATGACGAGTACCTCTTCAAGTCTAGTCAAATCGTTCGATTCGGCGGCAATGAAACATCGTCCAACCACTCGGGGCTACTGAGTACACAAGTAGACCCAAGTTCCGTCATTATTCAGAGATCTCTTTCACAAGGTAGTTCCCTCACAATCATTAGCTCTCTACTTCTTGATTCAATGCGTCGGCATCTTTATTAAATTCCTCAGCACTACGAGCTAGGTAGGAAAGTTATGTATTCGGCTGTAGCAAAATTCGTCAGACTTTTTGTCAGATTTACCGAAAGACCAAACAATTGTGGTAACGTTCAATGTGGTGGGGAGGAGAATTCTCCTTTGAACAAAACCCTTGAACCACACGATATACATTATCACAAATTATCTCGCTGAGTCAAATAAAACAGGAATCCCTACATGCGCAGAAGAAAAGGTTCTTTGTGGAGGTCCACCAACTACTCTGCCCTTTTACGTCTGACCTGAGGCGCCTTCTTCAGGTTGACTTCAATTCTGACGACGAAATTGAGGCGATGGAACTGGGCACACGACGCTGCAAGTATTACTAGTTCTGGTCCGATTGGATTCCCAAGTACACTTTCTGGATTACCAGGTGTTAACGCAAAGGGGGGATCCCAAAAGAAAACCCTTTCCTTTGTGCTACATTAACCGGTTTATTAAATCAGGCAAACGAAAAGAGAAAAATAAAAGGAATTGCTCCTGCGTGAAAAATGAAAATGATGAGTATACAATTAAACGTTCTCAAGAAACCGAAATGACGAGGTGATGTATCCTTGAAGATCTTGATATGAGGCTGACAGAAACGGCGAACCGTGTAGGGATTAAAACAATGTTGACTTCTTCCTGCCGCGATGTGGTGTCAGGGGTATGGATGCGTAAAACACAAACACTAAGCAAAAGATGGGAAAAGTAAATTACTGAGCGAGATACTGATGACCCGAGAAAAACGAACGACGAGGCATAGACGAGGCGTAAACGCGAGCTCTAGCTGACAAAAAAATATCTGGTGCGTTGCAACACACAACTTTCCTTAGCTCTACGTCAATTCACTTTTTACATGGCTGATTCTATTTAATCAGTTCATTTACCAAGCAGTTCATTTGAACTCGGTCAAACAATACTTCACAGCAGCAGAAAGCGGTAGCGCCTACAGTTCTGGAATTTATTGTGCTGCTCGTACTCATTGCAGGATTGAGCAATTGGTATACAGAAAATTAATGAGGCTGTAAACACAGATTTTTTGAAGGAGGATAGTAATCACTTTTGCAGAGTTATTGGGTAATAACTGTTAAGAACTGGTAGTAAGCGAAACGGCGGTAGTTGAAATTCAGGAATTTCTGGAGTGAGCCCCATGAATCTCATGAGCGTTTTTAAACACTCACCCTATAGGTATTGGATTGGACTACTACACCAATTTTCTTTAACATTCTAGTAACATTCCAGCGGAGTTTATGAAGAAAAAACCGCGGCAAAAACGCTTTTCGTCGAAAATTTTGATAATTTATTGTGCGGCTCTCGTCATTTTCCCACAAATGGGAATTTTATGGTATAATATAAAGCTATCAATATAAAACATTTAATCAAAATCGTTAGAGCCGTTTTTGAGAATAAAATATTTGGTGTTTTGATCACTATGATAACTATAGCTAACTTTCGGTGGATTTGGCCCATACCCTTATTTTTGCGTCCCATGGCTAGACATCCTGTAGGCTAGACATCAAGTTTCAGCTGATTTGGTACGGTGGTTTTCTCTAAAAATCGTTCACAGACACACAGACCATTTTCCCAAATAGTGTTTTTCGGACTCAGGAGGGTCTGAAACGTAAAGATCTGAAGGAAATTCCAAAAATTTTTTTCAGCCGATTACATAACTTTCCTTTCAGCTTCGTAGAGCCAAGAAAAGTAAAAATTGCCGGTGGAGATACGACGAAGGAAGATATCTTCTCCCTTACTTCTCCTAGTTCACCTGATCACTTTGGTTTTGACAAGTCGCGGTTTGGTCTTGGATTTGTTGTGAACGATTGAAGGCGGCAGTTGAGACGAACAAACGAAACTAAAAAATAAATAAAGTAATCTTAAATTAAGTATACCAGGAATAACAACGAGAAAAAAGTTCGGGTGACCAGACGGTTTTTCGGCAAGAACTGACCAGCTTGAAGCGTGAAGGCACTGCACTTAATGTCCCTTACGTAATAGACAAAAAGAAAACAGCGAAGGAAACGAAACTTATGACTAAGGACACTAAAGGCAAGGAAAATAAAAAATAAAGAATTAAAAACACCTTTGCCGAAAAACATTGGTTTTGGTCCATTCTTTGATCTTCAGTAACTGACGCTAAAACAATTGTACTTAGCTAACTAGTGTAAGGAAATAGAGGGGAAGTGGTGGGAAATTGCGTAAAAACAGTTTGTAATCCCGAATTATTTAGGAAATGAGCTACTCTGATCTGAGCTTTAGACCATCACGCCTTGAAGCCTTCAGAGAAAATCATCGAAACCTCTAGATGATAGAATTTTGGATAGGGATAACTTAAGGGATACCTTACTATGGGAAAATTTCGGATAAACTTGGCAAAATTCTATCATGTAGAGGTTTCAAAGTAGGTTTTAGAAATAAAAATAGTCTTAAAGCTTTATTGGGTTCTGTTAAGGATAAAATTAACGTTCAGGACGAAAGTGGGGTTTATAAACTAAAATGTTCATGTGGACTTGAGTATTGTGGTTAAACTCTTAGGAAATTTAGGGAACGAATAAAAGAGCATGAAAAGGATTTTAGGGATAACAAAGGTGATTCTGCGTTTGCAAGTCATCTGAGTGAATCTAATCATGACTTTAGTTTTGATCTAACAAATAAGCAGTATATAGAATTTCTTCATTATTGCCCAAAAGGAGGTATGTTGGATGTGCTGGAAAAGTTCGAAATTGTTAAAAGTGATAGGTGTGGGAAGTCTCTAAATGAGGTAATCCCTCAAAATATTTCACCACTAATAGGTTCATTTTTACAATAGCTTGGGTTTTCCCTCCACCATTGTCTGAGTTAATTGACGGTTTTCCCCCCTGCCCCACCCCCTTTCACTTCTCTGAGCCAATAGGATTCAATATCTCCGTTCACCCGACTATATAAGGTGTCCTTTCTATGAGGTACCTTCTTCAGTTCATGTTTGTTACTGATGATGACCTAACCGTCGAAATCGATTTAACAATTGTGCTCATTATTTCTGTGGAAATATAGACAATTTATCGTTTGTTCTGTTTTGGTTTATTATTCATTCTGAATAATAACCCTATGTTTTCGGTCACGAAACATTTTTTACAACCCCCCCTCAAAATTTGATACTTTACGTTTCAAGACTTGGGTCGATTGGCAGCTGTGCTCGTCCTGGGAGACGAATGACTGACAACCTTCTTCATTCCATCCTTCTCGTCAGACCCCCACTGCATCCTTCTAAAGGGAGTGGGGGCTGCTGGGCTATCCGTGAGTAGCTCAACATTGATGTACTTGAAGTGTCCCGTTCGGTTATGAGCTCTGCCCCTCCAAAGGCCAGAAGAACTCATGTTGACTATTTCTATAATATCGCCCTTCTGAAAGATAATAAAAGCAACGTTCATCAGTGGATGTTTCAAAATGAGGAAGCAAATAACCTTTTCCTATTTTGTCGTGCGGAACATCATTGAAGATTTCAAACATTGAGAATGGTTTGCCTTACGAACTAGTTGAAGAAGCGAATGATGAGCTCATCAATTCTATCTGGAATAGGGTCCTTAAGAAAAATAGTAGAGCTCGCATTTCAAAGCTAGTTAGAGAAGTTGTAGTTGAAAGTAGGAATTGGATTAGCATACCATACTATGGGCCTGTTCCCGACAAAATATCCAAAATTTTATCATCTAGAGGGCATAAGGTTGGGTTTAAAAATCAAAGCAGTCTTGAATCTTCATTAGGCTCGGTTAAAGATAAAATACAAATACAGGATAAAAGTGGGGTGTATAAGTTGAAATGTTATTGTGGACAAACAGGACGGAAATTCGAGGAAAGAATTAGGGAACACAAAAAAAGATTATAGGTATAATGAGTGTGGTTCAGCTTTTGCCACTCCTTCTCTTTTGATCTAACAGATAGGCAATACATTGAATATCTCCATTTTGGCCCCAAGGGACTTCAAGACTTGGAGATTCCAAATTTGCAATGTCCATCCGCCGTCCGGGCCGTTTTGTGCCTTTAACGTGGTCTAAAAAATTCGTTCTTTCGCACAAAAATCCGATTTGGTATCTAGTTGTGCCCGCCATCTCGACAATCCGATCGGACGAAGCCCGTGGTTGTAATGGGCAAAAAACGGTTAAAAAAATTAACGAAACGCAGTACAATGCGGGAACTACAGCGGAAGTTGTGACGTACTTGTGGAATTTTCTCACAATTCCCGCGTACAGAACACTCGTGAAGGTCGTGTCTGGGCCCAAAAGAAAAGAATAAATCAAATACGCTCAATAATACTCACTCGATCAAATAAATAAAATAATAACTCTCAAGAAGGTAATGGGAAATGAAATTATAAAGCAATTAAGACCCACTTGAATTTAATCGGCAAAACTCGAAATGAAACGAACTCCTATTAGAATGAAATAAATAACCTATGCTCGGATTGTATTAAATGACAATAAAAGGGACAATGGGGAAAATGAAACACATAGCTCTGATCGCTTACCTTACTTCACACAATCAAAAAGGGGAAATTAAACACTGACTTTTTAACAGGAAAACCATTCGCACTTAAAGGCACTACCATTGCAAGGTTTGCCTCACTGCGTGCCATTACTAAGGCCACTTGGGGTGTGTGTTACCACGACACCATCCTCATGTATAAGGCCATCTATTTAGGTGTGATTGGCTACTGCCCCGTTGTCTGGGGTAGCAAACTAACAGTCAATCAAAAGAGAGTATTGGCCCAATCCCAGAGAGCTGCGCTCCTGTGGATCACCAAGGCCTGCAAGACTGTATCAACGGAAGCACTCCAGGTGATCACTGGTCAGTTACCAGTTGATTTGGCTGTTGAGTGCATGATTGACAAGTGGAGAGTGAAACGGGAGCTTCCCCCGCTTTGGGCTGAACTCCGTGCGGAGCTCACCACAGAACAGAAACTTGCCGCCATCGATGAATGGGCTCTAGAGAAATGGCAAGCGAGATGGGAATCCTCGTCAAAGGGACGTGATACGTATGAGTTCTTCCCCGACATCCGTGAACGTCTTTCTAGAAAATGGGTTGAGCCAGACCACTGGACGAGCCAGTTCCTCACGGGACATGGTGACTTCAATGCGCGGCTCCACTTCTTTCTCTCTAAAGACTCTCCATTATGCACGTCTTGTGCACTCCAGTGCCGGAGGAAACAAGAAACCATGTGCTGCTCCACTGTAGTTTCTACAACAGTGAGCGACGGTTGTTGGGAGGGCAAACGAACTTAGCAGCTTTGACTGCTACAAAGGAAGCCTATAATCATTTTGCAAAGTTCGCAAAGAAGGTAATGGCTAAGAAACGTGGTTATAGTTGATCAGTCCTTTTGAAACTTGCCACCCAAGTAAACAGTAAGATCAGGTAGGGAACCAGATTAAGAACTACTCCCAGATGGTGCAGGATTCCTCAGGTGGTCACCTCGGCGGTAACACACGGGCAACAGCTCTCTACGGTGAGACTGGCTAACGACCACATACCTGCCGTACCTCCACAGGTCTGAGTTCGGTAGATGCTGCAGGGGCCGGCCTCTTGCATATTAGCGAAACCGCAACTACTATGACTGATATAACCCTCGTCGAGGGTTTAGGTACAGTCATCAAATAAAGAAACAGACCTGTGGCCACCTCGTGCAGTCCGCCGCGAAAACCATTACAAAGTCAACGTTTCGTCGTTTGAACTCCCTCCCTCCCCGCCCATCTCATTAAAAAACCACCCGGGCTCGCTCGCCTCCCAACGACGCCGCCACTCAACTCCCCTTTCACCTCGCAACGGGTTCGCTTTGAGCGCCTCCGTTCCAATTTCCCCGACGACGGGGCAAAATCATCAGACGTTTTGTTTCCGTAGTTCCATTGTAGCCAGGACATGTTTTGTATGGTTTACTAGTATTCTATGCTGAATCGAATGGGATGGGGGAGCACTAATACTAGGTCAAGCTGTTCATGAGAATAATAAACCATTGTGTAATAATTTGCAGGGTTTTTTAATCGGTGTTACTGTCAGCGATCGCGGTTGAGAGAAAACGACCAAATTAAACCCAACCTGCAGATCAATATAATACTGTTTATATGGTTTGAGCTAAATCGATTCAAAACTAACTAAATTTATCATTATTAAATCAAATATTATTTAACTAACGATATTAATCTATCCTTTTATGTGAACAGCTTCAAACGATATAACAGTTCTTGAAAATTTGCATTTATGGGAAAACGACGAGAGCAACACAATAAATTCAAAAATTGATTTTTTCGAACATATCGACAAAAATAATTTCTTTTTTTATGTATCCCACTCATATAAAGCAAGAGTTATCACAAAAATCCTTCTAAAAGTCCAATGTGCTACCGGCGCCATGAAAGTTGGCCGTAAGATGATTAGAAGCGATCAGAAAAATTACAGGATTCAAATTACCATCGTTTCACTAACTAAATGTTTAATTTCCTTAGCCCTACGGATGAGGAAAGAAAGTTATGTAATCGTTATGTAAAAGCAGTCTTTTTTTAGGATATTCACGCTTCAAGGGCTTCTGAGTCCGAAAAACTCCATTTAAGGAGATAGTCTGGGTGTGACAGTGTCCTGGTTTAGGGCGGGGTGTAATCAACGTGCTGAGGAGATGTCGGCGGGCGTTCTTCGAGGAATCACCACCCGCTTGTCTTTCGGGTCGTATGTGAACTGGTGGGTGCTTTAAGGTGGAACGCCTTAAACCTCCTTTCCTTCCATTCCTAGTGGTCTGGACACCCTCTTAATTCTATCATTCCTTATTAATTCGTGAGAGGTTCACGGCTTTGGACAAATATCTGGAGCGGAGCACACAACTTACCGCCACCCCTTTAAATTTGACGTCTTGCTGGATATACGGGCATTGTATCTTCGTCCAATGCATTTCTACGGAAGCTTTTACTGAGATTGATATATAGGTACTAGTTAGTTGAGAGTGCTCTGTAAGTTTGGTCCACATCGTTCGAGCGGTTTTTGAGTGAATTGGAAAAACGATAAAATAATCAATCGTGGCTCATATATCCGTTCATCAAACAGATACAGAAATCGTTGCGAAAAACTGGCGCTCAGTGACAGATCAAATGCAGTGAAGCACTTACTCCGAAAATCACGAAAATGTTCGAAAAAACACCATTTTCGACACATTTCGGTTTTTATCTTTGTGCGCTGGACTGCCATAGGAGCATTTATTGAGAACAGTATATAGGTATCAACTATTTAAAGACATCCTGTAAGTTTGGTGAAAATAGTTGAACCCGTTTAGCCGAAAACAGAACAAACCCTATTATTGACCGAGATATTTATGCCATTTTCGAGAAAAATACGAAAAACCCTGGTTTTCGGTACATTTTGGTCCCACACCCCGTTTTCCCTTCGGTGGAAATCTCTCACAACCTTATTTTTGCGTTGTCAAAAAACAGCTAACAAAAAAAAAAGAACCAGCTCAATTGGTTCAGCCTTTCTCTCGCCAGTTGAAGTACAGCCACACACGCGCGCCGAAATTTAGGTTTTTGGATTTAGTGGGCCTCTAACCGTTAATATACTTACCTTACCCTTTGAATAGCGGTACGTAAAAAGCGTGTGAACGAATTCCGAAGATCTTAGAGCAGTTTTCCCCATAAATTCTGCTCATACGATACCAATCTGGCACTCTTAGAAAAATTAAGAAGATAAAACTAACTAACGTAAATAGGAACAATATCAGAAATTCGGAAATTCCAACCGCCACCGTGTTTCGCAGTTATTACCCATTAACTTCTAAACAGTAAACTTGATCCTTCTCGGAGAAATCACGTTGACAGCCTTATAAATCAACTGCGCGCTAATTCCTCGTTAATGGTCGTGGTTCGAGTAGAAGCACGTCATAAACTCCTGAACTTTAACCGCTGCTACTTTCCATTTAAAGCGTGAAGTTATGTTTTACCAAATTCAAATGAATTGAATGAAAAATAGATCGCATTAGCTTTGAAAAATGCTGAATGTACGCAAGGCTGAGGAACGTGGTGTGATATATTTCACAGTAGCTACGCTATCCAGAACAATACAACTGAACTTGCCCCAAAAAATCGCTTCTGGTTGTTCAATAAAAATGGTGTCATAAGTAGCAGTAACACAATAAATTCTGGAACGGGGTGAACGTTATGTGATGTGTCTTATGTCTTCTACTGTTGACTTCTAACAATAAGGAAAGTTTTCTATTTTTCAGTATTGGTGAGGGGAATGTTGTAAGTCGCTTCAACTCACCGCTCATGATTGATGAGGTTGAAGTGCTGGCGGTTGAGGGGGGGGGGGAGTTGAGTTTACACGTCACGATGTTCATTAACCTGCTATAGGTTGTATTGTATTCTCTCCATCAATAGTTATCGATTAATTATATCATCGATATAATTAATTAACGCAACATCTGCCACTCTCGTTGTTCTCCGTTGTCGTCAAGGCGACTTCTCGCGACGTATAAAGACCCCAAAGCCGATAATTACGACTTTCCTTCGACTGTTGCTCAAACACAGACGCCCATTGTCAGCTCGACGCAACTGAAAACGCCTCCGTCTAACGCCCATTTGAGTGGTTCAACGACAATGAAAATTACCATCAAAAGGCTCTCATTCCTCAGTCTATTGGCCAACTTTGAATAACCAACTGGGAGTTAGTCGTTGATCAAACGGAACGGTTTGGAAGGTTCTGAGGGGAGCAACAACCGTCCGATGGAATTCAATTTCAGTGTACAATTTGTCGAGCGGGCTTCCAACTTTTGAACTGACGCACAGCAAACGAACATTTTGCAAGAATCAATCAGTAAATAAATACCGACGAACACGCAAATACCCCACTTACACACGTCACTCAATTTCTCTCGAATTAATTATATTTTCGTTCCATCGTCATAATTTTTTGGTTTTAATTTCAACGATTTTACATCAATTCTCAACACTCCGTACTGAATTTCTCATCAACCCGTTCCTCAACAACTTCCACTCACTGTTCCTAAAATTATTCCTCAACCCCCCCAGAAGCTTCAATTTTCGGATAATTTTTCAGAACAATTTTTACTCAATTCTCATTTTACAAATAATTTTTTCTTTCATTAAACCTACGGCAGAAGAAGGAAAGCTTGTAATCGGCTGAAAAGAAAGTGAGTTTTCATTAGAGCTTTAGACGTTTTTCAGACAAGAAAACATCATTTTGCTATTTAATAATGCAATATAACGTTCTCTTTCATGGGAAAGTGACGGAAGAAGTATAATAAATTTTGACAAGATTTTAGCTCAGTTTTCACCGATAAATCCTGCTTAATTGACAGTAGCATATTAAATTGTGTTGGTAGGCCAATAAGTTACATACACTATGTATTTTATAACGGTTGTAAAATAATTGGAAACGACATAAGAAATCCCAGAACTTAAGTGCTACATTGATTGAGTGGAATAAAAAGGAAACTTATGTAATCGGTTGAAAAATATTTTTTTTATGTTTTCTTCAGTTACTAACGTTTTACAAGCTACTTTTTTTGTTGCATTACAAAAAAAGTAGCTTTTAAAAGAGTTGTTAGAAAAGTAATTCGACTACCCATTACAAATTCCAATTACTTTTGAAGAAAGGTAATAGCGATTACCATTCCAATTACTGTAATGGTAATCGAGATTACAATTACTTGTAGTCGGAAAAAGTAATCGTCATCCCGATTACCATTATAGGAATCGGAATGAAGTAATGGAAATTCGATTACTTTTTTGAATCCGATTACTCCATTCCAAGAACACGAATTTGGTTTATAGCTTGCGAAATGGAGGGTGTCCGCGGATTAGTGCTACTCCATTTATAACTCGAGGATGGCTTGGCAATTTCGATAATTTTTGATGCTTTGGATTGGTCGTCGCCCTGGGAAAGATATTGCTCATTAAAATACAAATAAATAAATAAATAGTAACTTGAGGCAGTAGTCCACGGACACGGACACGGACACCCTCCTATACACCAAATTCGTGTTCTTGGAATGGAGTAATCGGATTCAAAAAAGTAATCGAATTTCCATTAGTTCATTCCGATTCCTATAATGGTAATCGGGATGACGATTACTTTTTCCGAATACAAGTAATTGTAATCGTTTTTCGATTACCATTACTTGTAATCGGAAAAAGTAATTGTAATTTCGATTACCATTATAGTAATTGGAATGGTAATCGCGACTACCCCTGAAGTAATTACAGTAATTTTCACTGGCCAAATGTAATATGATGAAAGTAATCGGAAAAGTAATCATTCCTCAAAGTAATGATCATCTCAACTCTAAACTTAAGATAGCACTTGTGTATAGGGTGTCCCAAAATTAACGCAAGATTTGAATTTGCCGCCATTTATGCAGTACAGTGTTGCCAACCCTAAAAACAAAATAAATCGACAGTTGACAGTTTAGGGTTAGTAAAAATGGAGCGTTACGCAATAGAACAATGTGTCTTCATTGTTGAGCAATATGTCAAAAATAATGAATGCTTGGCGGCCGTAGTTCGAAAATTTCATACAAAATATGGTCGGAATAGTGTTTTAACTTCGTCAACTGTGAAGCGATTTTTATGGGGTTATCCAAAATCACAGGTCTACGTCAACAAGCCCACAACTACGCGTGCATTAAAGTGGAGATTCAACGTTGCATCAACGAAATTCAGCCACATTTATGCAGAACGGTCATGGAACATTTCAACAAACGAGTGCGTATGTGTATGCAAAGCCATGGAGGCCATTTGCCCGATGTGTTATTCCATAAATAACCCTATCCTATGTACTTTATGAATCAATAAAAAAATTACAATCAAAAGACTAAAAACTGTGTTTTCTATTTAATTCAAATCTTGCGTTAATTTTGGGACACCCTATATAAAGTGGTATACTCCATGGGTAACGTGATGTAGGTGTCACCTTCTACTGAGAGCCCTCACTAATAATTGCAATAATAATATCACCAATAAATAGCGAACAATCAAACAATAGTATTGAGTAATATAAATTAAACGAGCGGTGGCAAGCGGTCAGGTGGCATGCTTATGACTTTGAGCAACAAGTGCAAGGCTTCTCCCACAATGAGGGTACTGAGGGAAAGCACACCCACTTCCGTGCACACCACTGCATTAGGGGAGCTGTGAGGCAGTCAGCCATACTGAGCCCCCAAATTGTAAGAATGACACTAAACTACACAAAAATTCAACTCTTAATGGAACCTCAACTCAACCAAAGCCCCACCTGAAATATACTCGGAAAAAAAAATTAAAATAAAACAACATTTTTCCACTCAACAGAAATTTCATCTGATCGTGACTAGTAAGTCGCGAAAATATTTAACCGTTTTCATCACGATGATATCTACTGTTTCGGACACATTTTGTTCACAACCTTATTTTGCCGTTCCACGCCTCCTGCTTAATATAACGAGTGGTGCGTACCAACACTCAACTTTCCGCCATCCCTTTAAGTTCGAACACCAGCTACATATGCGAGTGCTATATCTTCGTTCAACGCCTTTCTAAAGAAACATTTATAGAGAACAAAATGTATCGACTAGTTAGCTGAGAGTACTCCGTAAGTTTTATCGAAATCGTTAGAGCCGTTTTTGTTAAAATTGGAATATCGATAAATCAATATTCGAAAAATCTCCTTTTTTGAGGTAACTTGGCTTATATCTCCGTTCAACGTATATATATACAAAAATAATTATGGAGAACGAAATGTGGGTATGGATGACTAAAAGACGCTCCATTAGAATTTATCACATCTGGTGAAGAAGTTACCCGGGAATTTACGGAAATGTTCGAAAAAACGTTATTTTTGACACATTTGTATTTATATATCTGTTCAATGGACTGTCAGAGGAACATTCATTCAGAACAATATGTAGGTATTAACAATTCAAAAACACCTTGAAAGTTTGGTGATAATTCTTGAAGCTGTTTTTCCAAAAAGCGTAAAAAACCGTTCTTTCATGGAGATATGTATGGAGAAGAAAAATTTTGGTATTAATTAGTAAAAGATAATTTGAAAGTTTAATCAAAATCATTAGAGCTATTTTCGAGATAAATGCGATAAACCCTAGTATTGGTACATTTTCGTCCCCTACCCTCTTTTCCTTTAACTGAGACCAAAATCGCCCATAACCTTATTTTGGTGTCTACCAAAAATAACGAACATAACAAAAACTGAATAGTTGACCGATGACAGGGGCGCGAATCGATTCTTTATTCATTCAGTAAACTATTATATAATATCTAGTAACTTCAAAATACGAACCACGCGCCGAAATTAGGGTTTTTAGACTCAGTAGGCCTCAAAACGTAAAGATCTGAAGAAAACCCAATTTTTTTTTTGACACGATTACTATACTTTTCTTTCCCTTTGGGGTAACGGAAAGTAAAAATAGAGACAGTTACTGTATACACACTTTTTTTTGCTGACTAAGTTGGTTGGGGCTTGAATTACTCATATGCTAGCAAGTTTGGTGGTATTTTTCGTTTAAGGCGTCGTATGGATCTTGGAGGAGAGGGGTTGTTTAAATTGATTGATTAGGTAATGAGTTCGTTTGGCTGGTGTTGCACAGTGGTGTGTAGTTTCCGATAAGTTATACATAACACTTTACTTACCAGAGGAATTTGATGGTCTTTATGTAGGAGGACGTACCGCGGGGTGCCTGAGATGATTCTGAGTGCTCTGGAACGTCTGAATTCTATTAATCCGTGAGTTTGAGGCAGAGACCCACACCTGGCAACCATACAACTATATTGGGTATTTAAGGGTTAGTGGCATTGGAGACTTGCTACTCAAGAGAAAGCAAGCCGGAAGCGGTGTCTTGATTTCTGCAAAATTACGAGCATCCCCCGTCAGTTTTGAGTCAAGCCTCAGACCGAGGTACATAACAACTTGTTTATGGGTGATGGGTGTACCATTCAGCTGGAGGGAAGAAGATATTGTCCTTCTTTTATAGGAACTGCATAAGCGTGATTCTTTGAGGGTTGCGGTTTGTTCTCCAGAGGTAGCACCATCTACCGAGTTGGTCAACATAATTCTGCAGCTCAGTCAGTGATTCCAGATCAGATCCGAATGACAATATTGCTCGATCGTCAGCGCATTGCGCAACCGTAAGAGTGGAAGAGGTGGGAAGGCCGAACACATAAAATGTGTATAGGATGTGCCCGAGGTCGCTTCCTTTATCTCTCTCACGGAGGACAGCGAGTTATTAACCCTAACCGCCGTTGTTCAGGTAAGAGTGCATCGACCTGTACGTTGAAGGACCGTGTCCAGGAACACTGCACGGCATATTTTCTTGTTCTCATATGTGTCGAGATTGCTATCCACCACTCTGTGAAGCTATTCAACGCAAGAGTGGGAACTTCAAAATCCAAATTGTGTGGCTGGTAGCAGTGAACTAATCGGCACCAGTAGGATTGGTAGCTGCAGAACTGATGAGAAACCGACAAATGCAAAAAAATGTCTGCGCGTGCTCGTTTTTTAGAAATGAAATTTGGTGTTTTGCTCACTATGATAACTATACATAGTTTTAGATTGGCTTCGATCACACCCATATTTTGGCGTCCAATTGTGCAGGTCAACAACAGCGAGCACGAACAAGAAGACGTTTATCACTGGAAGAGGTTACAGTCGTTTCAGGGAAGGCCGAAAGGCAGCCACTGAACTGTTTAACTGAAGAAAAGAGGTCGCTGAGGAGGGAAAGGAAAAATTTTAGTCTTGCGAGGTATTCGTGATCAAGCCGTAAGAGGAGAACAAAGTAAGTTATGTCCAGTGTAGCTAACCTTTACCGAACCGCCACTACCCCATGATCTGCAGGCTAAATACGGAACTAGAGTCCATTTAATCGAGCCCCGTTCACCAAAGACCCAAACACCAAAATTTCTTTTCTAAAATATCTGGTGCGTAGCAACACACAACTTTCCGCCACCCCTTTAAGTTAGAACACCAGCTACATAGGCGGGCGCTATATCTTCGTTCAACGCATTTCTACAGAAACATTTATAGAGAACAAAATGTAGGGACTAGTTAGTTGAGAGTACTCCGTAAGTTTGATCGAAATCGTTAGAGCCGTTTTTGAGAAAATTGGAATACCGATAAATTAATATTCGACAAATCTCCTTTTCTGAGTTAACTTGGCTTATATCTCCGTTCAACATATATATACAGAAATAATTATACAGAACGAAATGTTGGTGTGGGTGACTATAAGTCACTCCAGTAGGATTTATCACATCTGGTGAAGAAGTTACCCTGAAATTTACGGAAACTTTCGAAAAAACGTTAATTTCGACACATTTTGATTTTTATCTCTGTTCAATGGACTGTCAGAGGAACATTTATTGAGAACAATATGTAGGTATTAACTATTCAGAAACATCTCTAAAGTTTGGTGATAATCGTTGAAGCCGTTTTGCCAAAAAGCGTAAAAAACCTATTTTTGCTTCACGGGCCTATATCTCCGTTCACCGTATTTTCATGGAGATATGTATGGAGAAGAAAAGTTAGGTATTGATTAGTAGAAGATAATTTACGAGTTTAATCAAAATCGTTAGAGCCGTTTTCGAGAAAAATGCGAAAAACCCTAGTTTTTGGTACATTTTCGTCCCCCACCCCCCCTTCCCATCGGCCGAAATCGTCCATAACCTTATTTTGGTGTCTACAAAAAATAAGAAACAAAACAAAAAAAGAACCAGCTCAATCGGATCAGCCGTTCTCCCGCAAATCGAACTACAGACACACACACACACACACACACACACACACACACACACACACACACACACACACACACACACACACACACACACACACACACACGGACCACGCGCCGAAATTAGGTTTTTTAGACTCAGTAGGGTCTGAAACGTAAAGATCTGAAGAAAACCCAATTTTTTTTTTGACCCGATTACTATACTTTCGTCTCCTCTGGCTTGTGAGTTACTGTGGGCAAGCGCTTTCGATGTAAAGACATCATCGTCTGGCCGTTTAGTCAGTACTCGATGATGTCTTTACATCGAAAGCGCTTGCCCACAGTAACTCACAAGCCAGAGGAGACGGACTCACCTAACAGGTACGTTAACTTTAGTATTTGCCTACTGGCGGACACAACCCAATTTCTTTAATACTATACTTTCCTTCCCTTCGGGTAGCGGAAAGTAAAAACGGCTTTAACAATTTATATTGCATTTTTTGTATGGACACCTCCAAATCATACAAGACCACAATGAAATTGTCATCCTTTGGAAAATTACAAGAGTAGCACAATAAATGATAAAATATCTGGTGCGTTGCAACACACAACTTTCCTTAGCTTTACGTCAATTCACTTTCTACATGGCTTCTTCTACTTAATCAATTCATTTACCACTCAGTTCATTTGAACTTGGTCAAATAATACTTCACAGCAGCAGGAAGCGGTAGCGCTTACAGTTACGAAATTTATTGTGCTGCTCGTACCCATTCCAGAACCATTATTGAGCAATTAGTACACAGATAATTAATGAGGCTGTAAACACGAATTTTTTGAAAAAGGATAGTAATTACTTTTGCAGAATTATTGGGTAATAAACTGTTTGAACTGGTAAGCGGAACGGCGGTAGTTGAAATTCAGGAATTTCTGGAGTGAGCCCCATGTATCTCATGAGCGTTTTTAAACACTCACCTTTAGGTATAGGACCACAATATCAATTTTTTTTAACATTCTACAAAAATTCCAGCGAAGTTTATAAAGAAAAAACTGCGCTAAAAACTCTTTTCGTCGAAAATTTTGATGATTTCTTGTCCTGCTCTCGTCATTTTCCCACAAATGGGAATTTTATCGTATAATTGCCTTATTGATCACTATGATAACTATAGTTAACTTTCGGAGGATTTTTTTTGATACGCTTATATTTGCGTCCCATAGTAACCTGTAGACTAGACATCAAGTTTCAGCTGACTTGGTACGGTTGTTTTCCCTAAAAACCGCGCTAAAATCGATTTCGTCGAAAGTGTTGGTAATTATTGAGCTGCTCTCGTCATTTTCCCACGAATGGGAATTTTATGGTATAATTGCCTTATCGAGAGCTACCAATATAAAAAATTTAATCAAAATCGTTAGAGCCATTTTTGAGAAAAAAAATTTGGTGTTTTGATCACTATGATAACTATAGTTATTTTCCGGTGGATTTTGCTCATACCTTGGACTTGGTACGTTGGTTCACTGACACACACACACACTGACCATTTTCCCAAATAGGGGTTTTCGGACTCAGGAGGGTCTGAAACGTAAAGATCTGAAGAAAACTCAAAATTTTTTTTCAGCCGATTACATAACTTTCCTTTCTACTTTGTAGAGCCGAGGAAAGTAAAAATGTCTATAGCTATTTAAGTGGTTTTCCTATCATAAATGCTCTTCGCATGAGGAGAAGAAGAAGTAGTAGAAGTAAACGTTTATTTTGTACGAAATAAATTTACGACTGTGAGTAAAACAAAAACACTTTACGGCTTGGTACACTTTCTGGCGGGAGGGTGGGCCCGGTGAACTTACCACCATTATTAAATACAATATAAAAAAATAAAACTCGTACCAAGTTAAGCAGAGAGAAAAAGGAAAACGAAGAAATTTACGAAATAAAATTAACAGAAATTAAATTTTTACATAAAAAATTTCTTGTACCGCCGTGCCAGTGTGCAATATTCGCCCAGGGTGTCGAATGGAGAATTCCACTGCTTCACTGAGACCCAGCGTCGGGCGATTGGCCATCGCATGACATCGCCTAGGTTCTTTAAAAAAACTAGAGTGTTAGTTCAAGAGCTTACCTTAACGATGGAGGGTTAATAATAGACATAAGATGGGGCAATATTAGACGTACGGAAGGTCATTGAAAACTGCAATATACACCACCGTAAAATTCAACTTTCAACGTCAGATTCGTAGGGTGTGAGCAACAGTGTTTAGGAGGAGGAGCCCTTCGGTAATTAAACGAGCGGTACGCTATAAATAAGTTCGAATTTTATTATTTTGAAACGAGACATTTTAATGCCTGCAGTAAATGGGTTAGTGGATTCTTTCCAACCTATCCTTTGAAAACTATGAAGCTGTCTGGTTTACCAGATAAGTAATAAGTAATACTGAAGCCAACAGGGTTGAATAGAGTGGAGGATGTCATTTTAAATAACAATTCGAGTGGTTCATCATCATTCGCATGATTCTATTGACTCTTGAAGGGGAAACAGTGAAAAATAAAAAAACACAGCGTATAATAAAATATGACGACGGACCACTGGGGTTAGGGCTTTTACATGAAATGTCACCATCCACTCTACTCAACCCACTTAGAACGATGGAATGGAGGCAGTAGAGCGCGGTTCTAAGAGCCACTAATTAAAAAATCGCTGCTCAAGGCGATAAAAGAGAAATCCTCCCTTCCTAAGTTGCAGAACACGAACGAGCAGAGAGAGAGAGAGAGAGAGAGAGAGAGAGAGAAAGAGAGAGAGAGAGAGAGAGAGAGAGAGAGAGAGAGAGAAAAGTTAACAGTCCAATGGAAAGAAAATTAGGTGGAACTGAGCGCACGATAGCGGCAAAGTTGATCCCCCTCAGAGATAACAAGAGATGGAAGATGGAATAGAATTAAAAGAAATTAACGAAGCTGTTCTGAACAGTGATCGCTATGATTTTATTGCTATTTTCCTTATTCCACTTATAATGATTAATTAAACAAAGTGGGTAACATAAGTTAAACCTGAACGACTGCCTCATCTTCTTTCGAACTTCATTGACCTCTCCGGATGCTGCAGATGCACTAAATAACCCATTTTTGCCTTCGAGCCTAAGGCTCTCCGACGAAGATTGCAACTCTTTCCGACGAGAATAATTTAATTACGAGCCGGTTCCTTTCAGACAAAAGATAATTTACAGGGGAGTTTCGCTAGGAGCTCGAGGGCCTTTAACCCTCCGTTGGCGTTGGAAACAGACGGTTTTGCAATCCGAGCCTCATTTCAATTTTAATTCAGCGCCTTCTGATCCATAGGCTGAGCTGAGCAGAGCAGGGCGACCCACTCGAAGTGCCTGGCTCTACTTTCCGCAAGGTCAGTGGGTGATTCACTCGTCCGAGGAGGGACCTCCCGAGAATCCAGTTATGCAACGGCTGCAGACTCTCGTTTGACCTTTTTGTAATCCCATTTTTCTCGTTCTGCAGGAACCGAAAAAGCGATGAGGAAACGACGACAATCGGTAGTTCGGTGGCAGTGAGCAAAGTTCAGTAGTTGTGAATTTGATTTATGATTAATGATCGATTGAATTCATTGGCCGCAATGCGGTTTATTCCACTCAAACGAATGCTTGTTCCTTTCACTCACTTCAGGGCCTTCAGATTAAGTTTCTGGAGCGATGCATCGCGCAACATTCCTCATCTTCCTCCATTTCATGATAAGCAATCGATATAGGGCGTCTCGGGCGCTTGGTGTACCAAACAAATGCGGTAAAAGCAAAGTATAGGGACCGCTTCCTCTGATAAGGCAATATATCGATATATCACGACCAAGATCAGGTTACCGATATGCCCGACATCGTAGGCTCTGGCGCCATGTTTGAAATTAGAAATAACGACAGCTGTACGATTATGCCAATTATTTAATGTTCATTATGTAATAAACCGTTATATAATTACTTTAAATGTACAAAGACTATGAAAAGGAGTGAATTCAATGAAATTAGGAATGGGTATATGAGATAACTTACGGACGCATATCGATACATGCAGTCGTAGCGTTATCAAGCGGTCGGTCCATATTCTTTGTTTCACCCAAAAATGGATAGAACTAGTCTGAAAATGGATTAGAATGCGCCTTTACCGCGAATTACCGCGCCTTTTTATCTCAGTCCGTGTGACGTTGATACAAAACCGATGGTGAACTTTCAGTTAATTGAAAGTGCGAACCGAAATGGAGCATCGCGAACGCAGCAGCCAAGAGCCGTTTTGGTGATTCGTCACTACGATTTCATTGGGTTTTTCAAACGCTACTTCTCTTCACCATTTCACGCTTCTTGGCTTTACGTAGTAGAAAGGAACCTAATCTAGTCGACTGAAGAAAACCTCTAGGGAATCCTTAGCCAGCGCTATGTATTCCCAGGGGAAATCATGAACACAAGCGATGGGTACAGCTTTCGTACAAGTATGCAACCACTAGGAACATTTTATGTCTTTTAGTTTTGTTTTTATGCAATGATAACTACGTATGATTGTGCTCGTTGATGGTTTCGATATAATGGCCGCGTCAATTGCAACTGACATCATCACTTAGTCACTGAGGTTATTAAAACGTGTGATGTTACCAAGCGTTAGATTTTGTAACAGCCATTACCATGCACTTAACCCAACACTAATTTCTTGACGCTTCTCCGTTACATATCCCGCATTACATTTTCGAGTTTGTGTAGCAAAGTAAAAACATAAAATGTCAACAAAAAAAATCGTAACCCTGGTGGGACTCGAACCCACAACCTCCGGTTTAGGTGACTGATGCCTTATCCATTGTGCCACAGGGGCTGTGGTTGCAACTCGGGTTAAAAAATTTCGTGACGCTTCTCTGTTACATCTCCGGCGTTACATTTTCGAGTTTATGTAGCAAAGTAAAGACATAAAGTGTCAAAGCTAAACATGTTATTGTAAGTAAAATTCTATCCACGTGAATGTTCGTGAGATTTTCAACGATAACGACATTATGAGACCTTCAAACATTGCCTCATTCGACAAATTACAGGAATTGTTGAAGACACTGTTTTTTCAAATTCAAAGTAGAATTTCTCCGTGAAATAGATAAGGACTAGTGAAGTTGACCATTCGATCAGAAAGCTGATTAAATTGGCAAGTTATCTTGAAATTTGACAGCTTCCAGCACGTTTTTGGGAAATTCAGTAAAAGTACAAATATTATCGGAAACAATTTTATTTTTAATTTTCAATATTAACAGTTCGTTTTTGCTCATGACTGAGTCAATAAGATTACAATTTGCGAGCGTTCAGAAAAGATATTATATTCTAACTATAAATTAACTTCACAACACAAACAAACCCTCCAATAACCCCCACAGCTACCGTCCAATAAGTCTTCTTCCCTTCCTTTCCAAGATCTTTGAGAAACTTCTCCCGCTCAAACTGGTCCACCATCTTGACACTCACATACCAGCTACGCAAGTCGGCTTCCGGAACTCCCATTCTTGCTTACATCAACTGCATCGTTTGGGTGACAAGATATCGGACTCCTTCGAACGAAAAGAAACCTGCATAGGACTCTTTGCTGACACGGAAAAGGCGTTCGATCGGGTCAGGCACACTGGATTACTGTACAAACTGAAAAGTGCTCTCCCTGACACATATTAGCGCGTTCTACTGTCGTATTTAACGAACCGCACATACACACTATGAGGTACCACGAGGCCATGTCCCGTTCGCGGCATATCCGTGCAGGTGTTCCCCAAGGAAGTGTGCAGGGACCGCTATTGTATCTTGTCTATGCTGGAGACATACCCACCCCTCCAGCAATGACCACTGCGCAGTTCGTGGACTACACAGCTTTTCTCTGCAGCTCACCAAGAGGAGAGAGAGCGGGTTTGGAAATGGAGGAGCTTGCTTTCGACCTGAACGAGTGAGCACTAAGATCGAAAATAAAACTAAACCCCCAAAAGTCCTGCATCGTGACATTTACTTATCTACGTTTATATGACGAGCCGAAACTGAGCATTAGCGGCAAAGTCATACCGCTCGAAACGCATGTCCGGTACCTGGGAGTGGTGCTGGATAAACGCCTGACGTTCGACTCGCACGTTACATCTATCCTCAAAAGATGCCGTCATCGTCTCAAAACGCTCAAGCCACTTTTAGGGATGCTATCCCCGTTGTTACTTGATACAAAGCGCTTGATATACCTAATGCTCATTAGACCAATTTGCGAATACGGCAGCCAGGTATGGGGGGGGGGCGTCAAACTCGCAGGTAAAACGAGTCGAAGCTTTCCAAAACCGCGCATTAAGACTCATTACTAACGACTTCGAACTCCCAACTGTCCCCGAAGTCCTGCAGGCTTCTTACTCTCGTTTCCACCAACGACTCCACAACCAGCCAAACCCCATAGCACCTGGCATACTTGATACAGTTCCACCAGACCGTCAAACTCGCAGACTGAAACGCAAACGACACACCGATCTTCTCCTCACGACAAACGGCAACTGAGCGCAGCATCTCAATAAAATCATCCCTTCAACACACCTAATAATGCAAAAAATACTAATTCATTATATTTCTAAGTTATACACTACCATATTTATAATGAGAGAAAGTCATTGGGCTTGAACTCCTAACATGTGTCATGTTACTGTTACGTACCAAAGTATTCCAAACTATAATGCAATAAAGTTGTAAAATAAAAATAAAAAAAAAGAAAAGAAAATCTTACTTCATTTTTGCGGGCGATTAATATGGTTCATTTTAGGCGATAACGGTATCAGAAATACATTTCAGTCCACAGATATGACACGGGGTCTTGTCAAGTTCAGTCAACATTTGCGCTCTCTTGAAATTCGGTCGAAACAAGATGGTAGCTCCGAGGCCGCGCTTGATTGCTACTCGCTGATTGACGGCAAATCAATCGTCGACCTCCGAAACGGTCCATTTCCGAATTTAACGACCCGCCCTTCGTTCCATTTGAATATTTTTCTTCGAAAGATCTTCGGAGTAAAAATGATTCATCGACGGTTCTCAATTTGCGTAAATCGAGAGAATCGCGACCCTGACACACCTGTTGGTGACATTAACGAACTCTGAAACTTCAAATTACATTTCGCTCAATTGAGCCCGTTGAATAATGAATTTGTGGCTCATTTCAGTTCTAATTTGGCGGTTAATGCTACACCGCCTGTGATCAAGTGCGTTATTTATTGCTAATTTTGAAAGGTATCATTCCTCACGACCTCCTTCTCATACCATTTATTTAATAAGGTAATTATAAAACCAGAAAAGACTCGCCCAAAGCGTACATTGTACTACATATGCCAGTTTCTTAAGTGCCAAAAGCCTTGCAGATTATCAGGACATTTTAAGCAAAGGTTAGAAAACAGAAAATCGATCGATAATTACGAACGACCTAAAATTAAATAATAATGGTAGGGAAAGCTTACGAGTTGACGACGTGGGAGAAGACATTGAAACATCGTGTAAATACGTTTGGGAAACTGCTTGAAATTTCATTGAAAACTGTTCGGACGTTGAGCGAAATAAATGGGAAACAGAGTAGAAGTTGTTGAGAATGTGTGAAAATATCTGATGCGACGTGATGTTTACGGACACTTCTTTGCACTATAAAGCCAAGTCGTATTAGAAAAATATACGTAAGTTCCAGGTATCCATCCTTACATATTAATTGGGCTTGAAAACGTTTGATAGTTCAAGTTATGGGCGGCAAACAGTTCTTGTAAATTAGCCAGCAGCATCGTATAACAGGTAGTATCCGAATTCGGTTTAGAAAGCATAAATAGAGAATGGGGAATTGGAGTGAGGGGGTCCAATACAGGACTCTTACGGGGGGGATTAATATTGAAAGCGATATCGCACTAAGAGAGTTGGGGAGTTTGTACGATATCAAGCCGAATGCAATAGGAACAGAGTTTCATTCTCAATTACATTCGAGGAAGTTTTACCACCACAAACAGGGAACTGGGTGGGAGCGAACGTGAGCAGGGACGACACGGCGGCGAGGGAATCGGCTCCGTTACAACTGACGGCAGCAAAGTCTCGAGCGAATCGGGGCATTTGCGATGCCTAGTCAGCATAAATACCCCGAACGAGCCTCCGCTGAATCGAAGGGTTTGGTTCGTCCCGCTACACAGCAATCAAATGTAATAGCTTCAAAAGCAAGAACGGCATCCAGTAGCTTAAACCGTTATGAAGGTGTCGTGTCTCACGGATTTTTAATTTTCCTCATATCAATAAATGAGAAAATAAATGAATAACCAAGATGACGGTTATTTGAGTATTTATTTGTTGTAAGGCTGACTGAGCAATGATTTATACAAATTAGCTTGTCACTTGGGACTTTTTTGTACTATTTTCTAGTTTAATTTTGCTTTTTCGATCGACGAATTATTAAGAATATACTGTCGGTTTGTTCCTTATTCTCCTGGATTGTGTGAACGTCAGACACTATAAATTACTAAAGACAGCTTGAATAGTTTTTTTCCGCTCGTGTTCACTAATAAAATGAAAGCATTGACTGCTATAAGACATCCTGTGAGTTTCCTGTGGTTTTTGCGTAAGTTGGAAACAAATTTTACAATCGCTCATTTATTTGATAGAAGCATTCCCCGAAGAGCATTTGTGGAAGTCGAAATATTGAGCAGCAGGAAACCCCAAAAAAATTCTTGAGGCAGTTTTACAACAATTTCTTAAGCATTTTGGTGCAAATTTGATAAATTTGCACTTTCATAAATTCCTTGAAATGATGTACCGTTAAATGATTTTCTGACACATTGTTGGACGCTCAGTCTCCCCACAAGCTTTTATCACTTTTATAACTTCGTCTAGTCTGTTTTCTTCATTTTGCCTTTTTGTTTTTACAATAGCGCCCAGTTTGAACTCACGTCCCCTTGGCTAGACTGTAGGTTTTGCCTGACCCTCTATAATTGAGCTGCAAAAAAGGGCTCACGATTTGAAGACTGTCGGTTTATTGTGCATTCCACCCTGCACCTAATCAAAGACCAACCGAAGGTGAAATTTGTCTTGAAAGTAACTTCATTCCAAAATTTGGAGTTGGTCAAAAAATATCGGACAAACAGGCGACAAGAAAACGTAACATTTCCACCCCCGCAAGTACACGTGGCGTGAAATGGGTGGTGCGAGTTTAGGGGGTTTGGGCTTCAAAAACCCCATGAACCGTACTAGCTGCTTGGAACAAACCTGGCCAGAACGAAGACCCAAGGACGGTTTCTGAAAGAAGGTTATGCCTGACTATCTCTTCTCTCCCTATTGCCCAGGCACTTGCTCTCGATTTTTTGTCGATTGTTTCCCTTGTCTCCTTCTCCCTTACTGCGCGAAAACGGTTCTCTGGATCTGTTCAAACGAAGAGAAAATAAACTACCGTCGCTTTGAAACCTGTGGCTCTCAATTTCAATTTTTCTTCAATGGGTGGGAAGGGACAATTAATTTTTAATTCCTGTTCCTTTTTCTTCAACATATTAATGTAGTTTTTTTGGTTATATACTCGTAACTCAATATCTTTTTAATACGAGGTTCCCATCGAATTTATCTTAATTGTTTTTTTTTACTTTTTCTTTCCCCCCAATTCATGATCTCATCCCCACAGATAATTTATTTTCTTATTTTTCCCTGTTTTGTTTATTATTCATTCTGAATAATAACCCTATGTTTTCGGTCACGAAACATTTTTTACAACCCCCCCTCAAAATTTGATACTTTACGTTTCAAGACATGGGGATTCCAAATATGCAATGTCCATCACCCGTCACCTGTCTGCCGTCCCCCGTCCACCATCCCGTCACCCATCCGCCATCCAGGCCGTTTTGTGTCTTTACCGTGGTCTAAAAAATTCGTTCTTTCACACAAAAATCCCATTTGGTATCTAGTTGTGCCCGCCATCTCGGCAATCCGATCTGACAAAGCCCATGGTTGTTATGGTTAAAAAAATTAACGAAACGCAGTGTAATCGCACAAATGGAATGAGTATCAGACGTGTACAACTGTGTATAGGGAAATTACAGTAATTATCAGAGTCAACTAATTGCAAGAACTCGCGGGAACTACAGCGGAAGACAACGTTTCGTCGTTAGTACTCCCTCCCTCCCTCCCTCCCTCCCGTCTAATTAAAACCACTCGCCCCCTCGCCACGCAACGCCCGCTCGACTCGCAACAAGTCCCCATCACAATTTCCCCGACTCTTTTTGCGCGATGGGGCGGAGGAAGTGTGGGCCACTTCCTCCCCACACCCCTACATCGGATCATAAATGCCTACGGGCGTTTACGGGCGCCTGGCACTGGGGGAATATTTAGTTTCCATAGTTCCATTGTAGTCATGTCATGTTTCGTATGGTTACTAGTATTTTTCGATGCTGAATCGAATGGAATGGGCCTCGGAGGTCAAACTGATCATGAGAATAATAAACCATTGTGTAATAATTTGCAGGGTTTTTCCTTTATTTTCGTCACAACGATTTGCCTCAATCGAATGTAATAATTGATAATAATCTTTACATGGCTTAGCTCACGAAGTAAGAGGACGATTTCTGAATAATCATCCAGAAATCGAATGAGGAATTCATATTCCACCTCCACCGAAATGGCAATAAACCTCGGCCCAAATACGGCCGTGTGGCACTCGAGATTTCATAATTGTCATCTTGGACTCAAGTTATCGATAGTATGCATTTTAAATGACCGAACATCGTTTGTGCTTATAGTCACGTTTTATCGCAGCGTCATTCCGCTTGACGGCAGAGAGTTCAATACGAGCTCAGAAGCCTCGACGTTGATGGATTTCGTTCTCATTGCTGTTCAGCTATTTGGAGCGCTCTGATACGACATTTGAGACGGCTCGGCGATGAAAAGGGGTTTTTTTTAAATACCATCGAATAGATTTTGACCTAGACATATTCAAATCGAGCTATAGAAGGAATGTTAAGTTGTCCAGTGGCTGGGTTACGAATCTCTTCGTCTTAATCTACACCCTTCGGTTAACAATCCTGATATTTTTGAAAGTACTCAATGAATTTTTAATTAAATATGAGACGCGATAGCTCAGCAATTTAATGACTCGGAATTAAGAGGTACGAAGCACAAATTTTCTCAGTCTCACGTTTAACCAGCAACGAAACATCTAAATCAATATGCCGTCACTATATTCCACATCAGAGTCCGTCTGAAGCTGCACAAAACGGTCATCAGGAAAGTTACAATTCGAGTGATACGATTCAAAGGAGACTTCGTGGCTGCTACATAATGTTATTAATTCTGTGAATTCTATCTACCTTAACGTTTTGCGCTGGATGGATTAGTCGTTCCGATATCCCTGAGAGGATAACGTCCTACAGAGAAAGACATTTCGGTTGTTCCTTGTATGCAAAATAGACCACAACGCATTACTGATCATTTAACAGCTCTTAACAACCCAAGAGCAAATCGCCTTGAAGGTTGTTCGACTGAATTAGCATATGGCTGTGCGCTGAGGTTGCCTGGGCACTTCGTTGAGGACAATCCAGCAAAATCAATATCTTCTTGTTCAATTTCAGGAGTCGCAGTCTACTGCTGGACATGCCCGACAAGATACACTGGTCTTTGGAGAGACTGAAACCAGGATTATTCTGCTAAAACGACCAACACATTGAGGAACCGTCATCATCCTAGAATAACAAGGGCAGGGGAGAGCATGCGAAGACCATGTTCAAAACATTCCACAGAATGGAGGAACAAAACGTGAGAGTAGGTTGCTTGATTATGGTTCTCTCTGCTCAACGGACTGCCAGAGGAACACTGATGGCGAACATATATGTGGATATCGACTATTTGAAGATATCCTATAAGAAAAAAGTTGGAGTATGCAAGCCGTATTTTTGTGTACAAGGCTCGTAAATGAGGGTAGCTGTTGAGGAGTGAAGCGAAACGTTGGCATTACAAAGAGGCATAACTCTCCAACAAAGAGGTTGGTTGGCTCAACTACGTTATTCCTTGCTATTTCAGCGAGACACTTGATTGACTGAACCGTATCCCAGGTCCATGTGCCTATTGTTTAAAACCGTCAAATATATCAGAACCTTCGATGAAGAGCCGATAATCGTTTCGACATGTCAATAGGCCTTTCGCGGTGTGTTATGATATTCAACCTCACGGGGCGACTGTGTAAAGCCGTTTCGAACCGCAACAAACAAAAAAGACGTCGACCCTTGGACAAGTTAAAGCGACCTTCTTCTTGACAACCTTTCGGCGAGTATTGAATATCACGAGTAACAAGAGTCACTTGTCGAAGAGAACTTGTGCAACCGACCAACCGAACTTTCTCGCTCAACGAGCCCTGCGGGGATTGAAATCGGGTAAAAACTTCGCTGAAATTAGGGACCAGCTGAAACTTGAGGGATGTCATATTACACGGATTAAGCCCCGAAAGTGAAAATAAAACTCCCATGGGATACATACGTGGAATGTTGAATAGCTATCGATGCTGAATTGCTCTCGCACGATTTTAATTTTAAATATGTGGCGGCAGGCCCCACCGTTCCCCGATTCCCGTTGTACGAATTTGGCCTTCGAAGGATCATCTCACTGTTACAAAACTAAAACAGTCACTATGTGTCTAGAATTTCCTGAAAGTTTCCTAATCTTTGTTTTCCAGAACTCTGGAATTTACGTTCGTTGATCCTTTTTATACCGCCAAACCATCCCGCACCACGTAGAACCCCAGAAATTTCAAAGCACAGTAACTGCTGATGGAGACTCCCTGAATCAGATAACAACTACTTAACATGGGTGACCCGGACCTGGGATGATCCGGTGGCTGTACACTGCGGTTGTTAGGCCTGTAGTCACCTATGGCGCCCTGGTCTGGTGGACTAGGGTGGAAAACAAAACAGTGCAGTTGCAGCTGAATAAACTGACAACGTGCCCTACGGCTGCACTGGAGGTCTTGCTAGATTTACCTCCACTCCACATACATGTTAAAAGTATGGCGTTCCTCCAGGCTGTGCGTATATTGGAGTTGGGTCTGATCATGCGGGGGAGTAGGAGTTTCTGCCACTTGATCCTTGACAAGGTAAAGGTGGAGGGGCCCGAACTGCATGTGGAGCCAGGAACCAGGTGGGAAGGGGGAGTTCCCGCTTTAGAAGCTGAGGCCCTGGTATACTACACTGATGGCTCAGTGCAGGGTGGCCTTGCAAGGGCAGGCATCTTTGGGCCGAGAATCAGAGCGGCGATCCCATTAGGGTCGCTGGCCACGATGTTCCAGGCGGAGGTGGGTGCGGTGACAGTCTGTGTGCAGCGGCTGCTTCAGAGGGAACTGATGCAGCAGAGAATCTACTGTATTACACCGCGGCAGGTATGGGAGTGTCTGACTGGGCTGAAGGCCCTGGCCGAGGACAACAGTGTAACACTGTGTTGGGTGGCAGGGCGTCAGGGTATAGAGAGAAACGAACGGGCTGATAGGTTGGCTATGAAGGATCGGCGCAGATCCCTATTGGCCCTGAGCCCTTTGTTGGGACTACCAGGGGCCACCTACGTCGAGAGGTTAGCGAATGGGAGGACAGGTGCAGGGCTGCCTGGCCTTAGACAGTCAAAACTCTTCATCCGGCTCTCCAGAGGAAGGTCCAAGGAGGGGCTTGCACTGAGAGGAAGGATATGAGGATCAAATGTGGCCTGTTCACAGGTCACTGTCCGTTGAGGTACCGCCTTGCAAATATTGGCAAGTGCGAGGTGTACAGGTTCTGCGAGGTAGGGCTAGAGACGGCAGAGCATGTGCTGTGCGTATGCGATGGACCCGCCATTGTGTGTTTGAGAGGCCCTTTCTTCAGCCAGAAGAGGTGGATATCCTCCGCTTTGGGGGGTGGGGGGGTGGTGGCGCATAGGTGACGTCACACCAAGTGAAACCAGTGCCGTGTGGCCTGGTGGTGGTGCAGGGGGGCCATGATCCTCAGATCATGGACGTCCTTACAATAGGCCCGTTTGTCGCTGCAGTGAGGGTATCATCTGCATCTACCGTTTCAAAAAAAAAAGCATAGGGGATGTATGAAACTTGTCAACTTGACCTTTCTGAAAAAGAATTACCACACTGCTCTATAATATCACGTGAGCGGGACTTACACAGCAAAAACTGAGCTAACATAGGAATTTTATGGTAATGTGTTATTTAGAACTTTTAGGAGTTTTTACACGTAAAAATGTAATCAAAATTGTTGGAGACGTTTTCGAGTAAAAATGTATTTGGTGTTTTGACCACTATGCTACCTATAATTCGTTTTTGGCCGATTATGCTCGTACGGCGTGTAGCTTAACGTATTTTCTGATCTGTACAGCAAATTTGAGCGGAGAGTTGAGGCATTTTCTTTCAATCACACACATCATTTTATCAAATCAGTCCTTGAAACAATTCTGTCAGCCTCCCATACCAGTTTTCTTCCTATTGCGCACGACTAAGGGAAGTAAAACTGGCGACAAACTCATTTTGCTTAATTGGTCCACAACTCCGTTCACAGTATTTTCCTACAGGTATATATTCTTAACAAAAGTTGGTTATTAGTATCGTTAAAGCCGTGTTTGATTAAA
Source organism: Pachypeltis micranthus (assembly GCA_020466155.1). Taxonomy (NCBI): domain Eukaryota; kingdom Metazoa; phylum Arthropoda; class Insecta; order Hemiptera; family Miridae; genus Pachypeltis; species Pachypeltis micranthus. The sequence goes on along the minus strand of JAINFA010000026.1, from coordinate 125,259 downwards.
TTGCGAATACTCTCGTTTTTGGTAGATTTAGATCCGCCTCTTCCCGTCGATGAAAACTGCTCACATCCTTATTTTCACAAAATATCAAAACAAAAAACAGTTTTCAGTTTAGTATTAGGAACGTTTAGTACTTACAATCGCATAACTGACATTTTCATACGCTCACGTTCACTTCCAGCTAACTGGTACCTACATTTTCTGGAGTAGAAGGGTTTTCGTGAACGTGCGATGAAAGAAGATACAACTTCTTTATACGCAACGTATCGACGAATTCACAGGGGAGTGAGGAAAGTTGTCTGTTGCGTCGCCACAGACATTTTCAATTCTGCTCTCCCCTCAGCGTAAATATGACAGTAACTCAACTGACTTTCGTTTCAGTAACAAGAGAGAGAAAGGTGAGCGAATCATCATTTCTCCGGAAACTCCACAAAGACGAAACTCAACGTGAAGATGGATGAGCTGCCTTGAAGGGAGAAGTCGAGGAAATGGCAGAGAAGTCAAGATATTCGCGATAGAGCACGCTTTTCCTCCGCGACATTATCGCCGCGTCAACTTAAACTGGATTATTTATGAAACCCCGATTTTTTTTCTTTCCTCGACGCTCTACCTTTTACTTCATTCGTCGTCGAATTTCGCTGTCACAAATCACGCGTGATCGCCGTCTCATTGTCGCGGCCTTGGCTCGAAACCTTCGCACAAATAACGCGTCTGAAGGGTTGGCAGTTTTTGGTACGCGTTCATAAACGAGACGCAATAAAAATGTCAGGTGCAACTCAACGTACAGTTCAGGAATTCGAATATGAAATGTCTGTACGCGCTAACACACAGAGGATATTTTCTCAAATAAAAAGAAAGATACGTAGGGCGGTTTTGCAAACATTCGCACAAACCCTTTACGCTAACAAAATCAAATATTAAAACCGTATCGCAAAACGCAAAACGGGAAAATGCCGATTTAATAACATCACAGAGAGCAAAATATTCACAATTTTGGACACCGGGTGTAGAGAGCTAGTTACCAGCAACACTACTGTTATTATTATACACAGTTGATTGCTTGTTATCTGGCTTGTAGATAAAAATACAGACGATTTATTCTGTGTTCTAACGAATTGACCTGTAGTCATTTTACATTAATATGCATAAGATACTACATATTTTGGCGCAGTCGGCGTAATACGCACAGCTCTCAATGGTAGGTCCAACTGACCGGGTTGCGAGTATTAACTATCATTATTTTACTAATGATCCAGTAGGTAGCTGTCGCTTTTGTCTAGCAATCCACTGCAATGGAAGCTTCTACAAAACCTCGAAAATTTGATCCGTTTCCGGCACGATGAAAGTCTTGGGCCAATGAGTTGGAAATTTACCTACTAGCGGAAAATGTTTCGAACGACGTTCGAAAACGAGCCGTTCTTCTGAATTGTGCAGGAAGTGAGGTGATTGAAATATTCCAAAACTTACTAGAGGTTGGGGCATCATATGAGGATTCGAAAAAAGCGTTGAATGGTCATTTTTTAAGTCAGGAGATCGGGTACTAGTGAAACAGCAGAAGGTCGACAAATATTCCACACATTCCAACCCAAATCCATTAGAGGTCGATGTCCAAGGAACTCTTATAACTGCTCAGTCGGATAGTCGTCTAGTCACAAGAAACTATTCACATTTCAAGAGGATACCCGAACGAGAAGAGGAGTTGGTGGAAATGGAAACAGAATTAGCACCCGTCAGTTCTCCCAGTAACTTCATACCGAATGTGAAAGAGAAATCCCAAGAACAAACATCAGGAATTCCTGGAGGACGTTCTAGAAGCGGTAGAGTGATTAAACTCCCTTTAAAATTTAATGATTTTATCATGCATTTCGAATGTTTCGGTCTAGGGAGGAATTATTAGGGAGGGTTATTATTAAACACATCTGATTGCTTGTTATCTAGCTTGTAGACCATTCATTCTGTGTTATAACGAATTGACCTGTAGCCTTTTTACATTAATTTACATTAATATGCACAATATACTACACCGGGCAATGTAGTTTCAGGACTGATTAAGTTGTTATTGATAATTCTACAGTTTTGGGTTCTCAATGCGTATAGTTTTGCGAATTCGGAACGCAATTATATGAAACTGTAATAATTTCAAAGTTCTCATTATTTGAGCGCCGCATTCTGGGCTTTGCCCAGAACCAATCTCACGAGAGTGGACACCTCGTTGTTCTTCGCCTAGACGCCGCTTGTGTTATCTTATGTTATCTATAGTCAGTCGCTTCTCATTACGCATAAGTTTCACTCTTCACGAATTTACTTGAAATTCTAATTTATAGGTTCACTCTACCTAACTTGCGCAGAGTAATAAACCAGTAATCCAGCAATATAATTTATTGCGACTAATAGGGTAAATCACAAAAGCGAAATTAGAATTTCAAGTAAATTCGTGACGAGTGAAACTTATGCGTAATGAGAAGCGACTGACTATAGATAACATAAGATAACACAAGCGGTGTCTAGGCGAAGAACAACGAGGTGTCCACTCTCGTGAGATTGGTTCTGGATCAAATAATGAGAACTTTGAAATTATTAGAAACCCTCAACAGATGCAAGTCAAGTTCACTATCCTATCAAGTTTAACGATACTAAGTCATGTAGTTTCATTTTGTTAGTTTGTAATAAATAATAGGATTGCAACTACTGCCAGTTGAATAGTAGAGCTGACGATCGATTCATTTGAGGACCTATATGTCGATTACGTCTGAAAGACTTCGTCACGGAATTGATATAATCCAGCTCGAACTTTCCTTCTTCCTCCGATCCACTTTCTCGTCTCGTCACTTTCGTCTTCTGACGCCTACGCGAACTGCTCTAATCATTTCCTCAGTCTCATTTCTGCGGATGTAAGAGCAGAAGTGAACTGGTTAACGCGATGAAAAATAAAATAAAAATTCTAATTTGAGCAGCTTTTCGACGCAAAGTTTTGCTTCAGCTCGTATGGATATATTCCAACTTTATTTGGAATCAACCGCGAAAGAAAAACAAAATTGCGTTGCGGAACAAAAACCCCGTCGAATCTCGACCTGAAAAGTTGGGAGGTGTTTGCGGCATTAACCTTCCCCACACACGCAGTATTCCTCCAGATGAAGACAACTCTGAAGGCGGCAGAACCGCGCAAAAAATTATTCGTTTAGTGTTTTCTCATTTTTTAACAGATTTTTTAAAGAAACGTCAGTATAAGGTATTCTACACACTTCTTATCGCAGCGGTGCCACAGAAACCACGTGAAAGACAGATTATGACATACTAGTGATTGAAATTAAACATAACGTTTTCGGCAATGTGCTTTTATCGCCATTCAACATATATCTTCCAAAACTAAATTAAAATCCGTGTCGGTGTCACAAAAATTATTAATAAAAATATTGTTAAGGAAAAATAGGCGATACCCGACGGCTGAATTATTTAAGGATTTCCAAGTTCTAAACTTAGAAGATTTAATAGAAAAGACTACTATAGTATATGTTCACAAAATGTATTTAGAGGGAAGGATTCAAAAAAGTGAATTGAATACAAGAAGTGGTAGCCAAGTGACATTGTTGATGCCCCGAATGTCCACGTCAGCGGCGCAAAGATTCTACTTATTCTCGGGTGTGCTCAACTATAATAGACTACCAGATGCAATAAAAGCAGCTCCGAATTTTAGAAATTTTAAGAGGAGCCTAAAGGCTCACTTTAGAGATGGAAGTCAAGTATAGCGAGATGGAAAAGTCTTAGGTAAACTGTAAAATAACATAAGCGTGCAAAAAGACCAAAATGTGTCGGAAAAAAATTGTGCGAGCAAAGGCTCATCGGGAGTAGTAGCATTTTAGGCCAAGAGAAATTGTAATACTATTTTGTACTTATCATAAATAAATGCTTAAAAAAAAAAAAAAAAAAAAAAAAAAATCTAAGAAGAGGTTATAGGGAGTAATCCATCGGTTGTTCAACTGCTTTGAATCAGTAGACGTTTTCGTGAAAAGGTGGGTCAAAAGAAGAAAACTGAATAGAATCGGGATTTTTGTTGTTCTTGATAATATAATTATTGATTAACTTTTGTTTTTAGTCGCAAATTTATTAAACACAAACGGTAGGCTTTCGCACAAGTACGCAACCACTAGGAACATTTTATGTCTTTTATTTTTGTTTTTATGCAATGATAACTACGTTTGATTGTGCTCGTTGATGGTTTCGATATAATGGCCGCGTCAATTGCAATTGACATCCTCACTTGGTCACTGAGGTTATTAAAAGTGTGTATGTTACCAAACGTTACATTTTGTAACAGACGTTATCAAGCGTTACACTTTTCCAGTTTATGCACCTAACCCCACACAATATATTTCGTGACGCTTCTCCGTAACATATCCCGCGTTACATTTTCGAGTTTATGCAGCAAAGTAAAGACATAAAACGTCAAAAGTTTGTACGCTTGTGCGCACTTTAGGGCGTGTGAAGCAAAAATCGGCGTCAAAAGTTGTAAGTTGTTGATTTAGACCAGTGGTTCCCAACCTGGGGGCGATCGCCCCCCGGTGGGCGATTTGGGTTCTAAGGGGGGCGATAAATTTGTGGGGGGCGACAGGGGGGCGATCAGTATGAAAAGGCAGAAAAAATAAACTAACTCTTCTGTAGAGTAGAATCTTAAGTGTCGCAGAAACATGGTAGCGTTTCAAAAACAAATTCACTCGTTTTTAAGAAAATTATGGGCAAAAAAATATGATCTGTATAAAATATGCAAGTGTGCAAGATTGAGTTGCGCGCCGGTAAGGGAATTGTTCGAAACAGTGACTGAATTTCTCGATTCTTGTGACCCTGAATTGAGTCAAGCGTTGAGACTTCGCAAATTCGAGATTGCATATCTGACTGATATTTTCGAAAAACTCAATGAGGTCAACATGAAGCTGCAAGGAAATAAGATGAATCTTATCAAAGCAAAAGGCATTATCAGTTCATTCATTGCTAAGTTTGCCATTTTCAAAGGTAATATAGGTCGTGGTGAACTGTGTCAGTTTCCATCCCTACAAAAATGCTCAGAACCCTCTCCATCTTGAAGATGACCAAATCTTCACTTTCACAGACCACCTTGACAAGCTAAAATGTGACATGGAATCAAGATTTGAAGACATTGCCAATCTTAAAATTCCAGATTGGGTTTGATCCATTTTCGTTTGACGCGGTGGACACACTTGAACATGTTTTGCAGACAGAGTTTTTGACCTGAAATATGACTGTGAGGCAAAGATGATTTTTAAGCAGCATGGTTACGAGTTAGCCTGGGTAAAACTCATGGAATCTTATCCAAAACTGTGGGAAATGGTTGAATCCCTTCTAATCTCATTTCCATCCACATATTTAGTGGAAAAAGGATTCAGCTCTGTCGTCCAGCTCCTCACAAAACAAAGGAACAAATTGGATGTTTGGACCAAAGGAGACCTGCGCCTTCACCTGACCAACATACAGCCGGATATTCAGGCTTTGACTGCAGTCCACCTAGCACAAAGGGAGCCATTAAAACGGTAAATTAATTAATTGAAATAATAATAATTGTATATAATAATAAATCATTTAACATAATAATTCAGTCTATTATTTTTACAACAACACGTTTCTTACATTTAAATAAGGGTATACCGTACTGAGAGAAGGGGGGCGACAGGGGTGAGTCGTCTTCCACTAAGGGCGATACCTCATAAAAGGTTGAGAACCACTGATTTAGACCAATATTGACAGGTCAACTTACAAACTCTTCCTACATCCATGATGTTCTATCTACTGGAATATAATTTAGCTACTCACTGGTTACTTAATAAAGATCCTGACAAAAGAAGAAGGCAATTAAATAAATTCCAGAACGTTGAGCACTAGCTCCGGAATAAAATGAGCGAAAAAAGTTGACGGAACGATAAAAATGTGGGGCTGAGGAACGTTTTGTGTTAAGCTGCACGAGGCATTTTTGAATGTCATCGAGGCTTAACACTATCACCGGTTTCAAGAGTGAATCTCGATTAAAAACTTGGCCCTTAGAGCCGTAGAAAGCGGGACATTGTCCCCTCAAGTTTCGACTAGATCACCGGCCTTGAACCAGTTTCCCCGTTGAAATTCCTTCGACAGAAGAGCCGAGTCAGAGGCGGTGGCGATATCCACAAAAACTGTCACAAGGCGAAGATGAAGGTGAATATCCTTTGACGCCGCGATATTCCCCAGCGATAATCGAACTCAGACGTCGAGCTTCCTCTCGTTTCTTTCTCCGCCGACCTTCTTCCGAAGGAGATGTGATGAAGGAACGTCGTTTTTAAGGCGACTCAAGTTAAAGGTTGGCTCGAACGAGTTGCAGAGCTCCGCCTTTTCACCATAAACGCCCGTAATCTCCGAGGAATTGGGAGAAGAACGAGGGGACGAGGAGCTCGAGAGTTGAAACTGGTTCGCGGAGACAGTCTTCGAACTGTTGCGACAATTCGAACGAGTTTGCCCACTAATTCATTCCACAATGGTACGGCCTGCCGGGACAAAGCCACGAAGATTTAATCACGTCTTGAGTTGTGGCTTGATACAGTGCCACCCACGTTATAAATCTGGATACCATCTACCGGTGTCAACCTTAGTCCTGACCTGAGGCCCAGTCAGGCAGGAACCTCAAGCAAAACCAAAGGGATATGCACGGTGAGATTGCCAGAGCAGATTATTGAACGATGGGAAAAACCTTAGTTCCCAACAATTTTGTCTCATTATTTCAACTTCCGACGAGAAGAATTATGCTGTAATTACGAAACGGCTGTACCATCAGAGACTCTGACGCCAATCCAAGCGGACGACCACAGATTTACGAAATGAAACGGCACCGAGATGGCATGTGGCCGATACAGACATAAGAAATACCAGAAGGAACCGATCTCATTTGAAGCTTGCTTCATATTTCCAGACACAGCAATGCATACCAGGAGATGTTGCATCCGATTCATATTATCATATTGTTGAGAACTTCATATTGTCGCACTCCATCGTTACTAAATCGTTGATTGTCATTGGTTGCATGTGTTAATGTGTAAATACTTAAAAAGGTCATTTTCGTTCTTGATACCAAACTAAGCGGTACATTCCTTAACATTGGTGACAGCGGTGGGATGGTAAATACCCGTTCCACTTCTCGACGTGAAGGGGCTTCCGACGATGAAGAGCACAACAACCCTTCACATTTTGAGGAACCTACGAAAGTTAACGAACCTAATAGAAGCGACGACATCGGTGAATCTTCTGACACCTTTACTGCAGTTCCAACAGTGCTGGGAACGAGAACGTGCCGATTTACTGGAACAAGTGCGTATTGAGTGGAGCGCTTCACTGGGTGATCTCCGTCAAGCAATGCAGGCAGATGGGGCGCATTTCCATAAAAAATGGATGGGATGATGACACCAAAGCTATTGGTTTAGCTCATGCTTTAACTGGCCCGGCGTTGGAAATTCTACCATTAGTTGAAGCACCACGCACCTATTCACGCAGTCTCAGCGTTTTATATATTGACGCAACACCAGGCCATACGAAATCTTGTAAGAAAGTCTTGGTCTACAGATTTCAGAGCTGGTCCTGGAGAAGACATGAATGTATACCACTTTATCCAAGGTATACGTGACCACACAGTGAGACAGAATGTTTTAGGTGTCTGGCCGAAAACACTTGACGATGCCTTGAATGTCTCGTTGCGATTTGTAACAGTTGCTCAAACGTCTCGATCTCTATCAAGTGACACCTGTAGACCAAATTGGAGACAGTCGTGATAAGGAAGTAATAGAGCCAGAAGTTCCATTACTTAGGTCACATTCGATTAAGACTCCTCTTCGAGCCAAGAGTAGGCAACGACAACATCATTACCCCTTCTTCTCCACCTCGGGGATTGGTAGAAACCGTCATTTCTCGTTTCGGCATTCCAAGGGAAATACACTCGGACCAGGGAACCACGTTCGAAGCTGCCGTTTTCAAGGAAGTTTTACAGCTACTGCAGATACAGAAGACACGTAGCACCCCACTTCGTCCCCAAAGCAATGGTCTTGTTGAATGATTCAACCGCACGCTATGGAACCTGCTCGCAAAAGTCGTTGACCAAAACCCGGGTGATTGGGACAAGTGGCTTCCTTGTGTATTGCTGGCTTATAGAGCCACGGAGCATACGTCTATAGGTTTCTCACCAGCATGAGGCTGATGGGTTAAGTCCCTGGTGTACAAACGAAGGCCGAATATGCGAAGTCGTTGCAGGAGCAGCTTGTAGTCACGTAGGAGTTAGCACGAGGTAAGCTGCTATCAGCAGCTGAAGGAGTGAAGAGAAGATAGGATACCAGGGCTACGCAACCGAGATTGAAAGTCGGGGATCAAGTATGGTGTTTTTGGCCGCGGCGTACGGTAGGAAAATGTCCTAAACTCTCAGATCACCGTGGGGAAGGAGGCCCTGCAAAATAATTAAAAGGTCATTCTCGTTCTTGATACCAAACTAAGCGGTACATTTTCTACCTCTTTAAGCTTTTCTATATTCCTTAACAATATGCTCGTGTTACCAGAGTGTTCTCTTGATTTGTTTAAGCAGAGTCAAGATAGAAATTTTCAAAAAATCTGGTGCGACGCATCATCCAATTTTACTCAGATTCGAGCTGCTCCTGATGAGATAGTTGACATTGATTGAACTGTGAGTTAGCTAGTTGATTGGACTATCAGCCTTTTGTACCAATTTTGCTCGTAATATTATTTGGACGCCCTAAGATTAACCTGCAAGATTGATTTGGCTGAGCTGTTCTCTTTTAACCCTCTAAAAAGAAACTAAGTGGGTCTCTTTCATGTATCGCATTTTGCAATACCTTTACGCCCGTATTTTGTTTCTGCTTAACCATTTAGCAAACCTTAAGTTAAACAGTGGCAAATGCATCACAAAACGGCACTCTCAGAACATTAAAAATTCACAGTTCTTTGCGGTAACTTGATATAAAGAATATGTAGCGTAATCATAGTGTTAACAGTGGAACGTGTAAAGTTGTGCAATCCTATATATTCAAGATGCCTATTATTCCAGTGGAAAGGAAACAATTAGAGTTGTATTAGTAATTTCTTTTTTAAAGCGTAAGGAACGGAAACGGAAGTTAGAAAAAAGAAACTCAGAACTCACCAGAGATCGTTGTGTGAGATTCTAAAGTTGTAAGGTGTGTTTTTATCGCAGCATGGCGTGAAAGTGTGTTTCATTTGTTGTGCTGAATAAGCGCGATTCTGTGGACGTATCGTTCTAAGAGAATTTACCTTTTAGTAGCCCGTATTGATTGCAGGTTTGATTGCTCTGGTTTCGAAAGTGTTGAAACCTCGTATTTTATTTTCATTTTGTTTTCGTTGGTTGATGCAAATATCTGACGAAATTCAACAGGATTGTCGCTGCTGTTGTTTTGAGGTGAGTCTATTTCCAGTTTAATTTCCGTCGTTTTAACTTCCTCATGAATGAATTTGGACATTCATCAGTTGGTAAAGGAATGGAAGCCAATTCACGTGACGCTGCTATTAGTAAACACTTGGGGATTCGGCTCAATAGGTAGCGCCAGAGACACATCAAGCGTAAAGTTTTGATAACTAGAAAATGTTGGCTGTCGCTGCTAATCACTACTGTCCGCAAAAGCCAGAATTGTTTAAAGTTTGAATCGAACCACGGTCGCTATTGACCTAGGAATCAACTGTTCGCCCCTGCTGTCGTTTACAACTTCTTCGTTCTGGGAATGGGAATTTAAAAGTTGCTATGCCCGTCCTATATTTAGCCTTTAACGTGGTGTGTAAAAAGCCCGTTCTTTTGCAAAAATTCTATTTGAGAATTTGTGCCCGCCGAGAATCAAGCGGACCAGAGGAACCCCACGGTTGTTATGTTACGTTGATGCCTACAGCGGACAGAAGTGTTATTGAAACGAGCATGTTGCCTTTTTTTCTGCGCTACCAATTCTGCCTCGCCAACCAAAAAAAGCACGTGCAAAGCCGCCTCATTTTAAGAGGTGGAACTGATGAAAAGATGTTCCTGTACCCATCCATGTGCAGTCAATAGCGGCATCAGCCTCCAGGGCCAGTTGTTGATTTGAGCTGGTCTGTGGATTGATGGAGAGGAGAGGGATTTCCGTCCTTGAAGCGCCAACTGTTTGCTCTGCCACTCTCTTGCTTCCCACAGCTGAATACTACGGTTTGCCTATAACCACGTTATTACTCTTGACTGCAGCATCAAAGGTGAAGACATCACCGAGCTGAGTCCGCCCTGGTTGCCTCTTTTGCCCCAGCATCAACGTAATCAATTATTGGGGGACGAATTTTATCAGTCAGCCGCCAATAATGAGCCTAAATTGTGAGAATGACAGTCAACTACACAAAAGAATTCAACTCGTAATCGAACCTCAACTCAGCCAAAGCCCAATATGTAATTTACTCGAAAAAATAAAATAAATAAAAATAAACCTCAACTGAACAAATCCTTGAAAGCTCTACTAAGTAGAAAGGAAAATTTTTAGTTTTCTGCAGATCTTTACGTTTCAGACCCTACAGAGCCCGAAAAACACTATTTGAGGAAAAATGATCTGTGTGTGTGTGTGTCTGTGAACTTAACTATAGTTATCATAGTAGTCAAAACACCAAATTTTTTCTCAAAAAATAAGCTAGTAACGATTTGGATTAAATTGTTTTATATTGATAGCTCCCTATATGGCAACTATGCCGTAATAAAATTCCCATTAGGTGGGGGAGAAAATGACGAGGAAACAGCACAATAAATTACCAACATTTTCGACGGAATTCGATTTTAGCGCGGTTTTATAGAGAAAGCGACCGTACCAAATCAGCTGGAAACTTTATCATCTAGCCTGCCAGGTTACAATAGGACGCAAAAATACGGGTATGAGCAAAATCCGCCGAAACTTAACTATAGTAATCATAGTTGATCAATACACCAACTATTTATTTTATTAGAAGAAGAACGGCTCAAACGATTTTTCATTAAAATTTTTATATTGATAGCTTTCAATAAAACCCGAGAATTATACCATAAAATTCCCATTTGTTGGAGGAAAATGACAAAGAGCAGCACAATTAATTATCAAAATTTTCTGACGAAAATTCCGGTTTTTTCGCGGTTTTTTCTGTAATAGTCCAATTCAACTACCTATAGGGTGAGTGATTACAAACGGTCATAAGATACTTAGGGCTCACTCCAGAAATTCCTGAATATCAACTACTGCCGTTTCGCTTACTACCAGTTCTTAAAGTTTTTACCCAATAACTCTGCAAAAGTAATTACTATCCTTTTTCCTTAATAAAAAATCGTGTTTACTGCCTCATTAGTTTCGCGATGTACAGATTGCTCCAATAATGGTCCTGGAATGAGTACGAGCAGCACAATCAATTCTGGAACTGTTAGCGCTACCACTTCCAGCTGCTGTGAAGCGTTGTATGTCAAGGATTCAAATGCAGTGAATGATAATGAGTTGATTAAGTAGAAAAAGCAGTGTAGAAAGGTGAATTGACGTAGAGCCAAAGAGAAAGTTGTGTGTTGCAACGCTTACTCCAGATATTTCAAGCCATTTTTATCATTTTCAATATCACATTGTTTTGTTTTAATTCTTACTCTACTGGGAAGTCATCTGCTACAGCATAACGCTTAAGTCTAACCCAGTGAGAACGTGGGAGGCAGAACGCCTAGCTATTGTTCTCACTCGTTACATCCACCACATCTGCATCCCAAGAACTTTTCATCCATGGCGCCCCGTTTGCCGGTTGATTATCTAATTTGGTGCAGACGTTGCAGTTCTAAGTATACTAAGAGGAGACTATGGTCCTTCAATCCAATGCACATCGCGGCCCCAAACACCAAACCACGTGGACATCCACTTGAATCGAAATCGTCGCTGTTTCTAGCCCGTCGCGCTGTATCCATCCTTCGAAGCCTCAGATCGTAGTTTCCTTTGTTACTTTAATTTTACGTTGAACTTTAAATTCGCCGAGTTAATTTGATTTACGTATTTTCAATATGTTGTCTTGTTGTCTCCAGAGGCGCCCGTTTACTTATTGTATTTTTATTTTAAAGGCCAAAGGTACGCGTTCCTTTATTGTCACTTAAAAAGCCCCAAACGGCCGTAACACATTAAACACTAAAACTTTTCTATACACCCAAAGTTAAGTTGTATCAAGTTCATATAAACTGGGAGAGAAAAAATTAGTAGAGATCAGTACTTAGAGCGATTAGAATCGCACGAATGTGTTGGAAAAAGTTGCGTGATGTATCGCACCAGATATTTTAAAAATGTGGCGTTGTGAATGCTGTGGCAACTGCAGTAAGTTTAGGAAAGGTTTGCTCCTAATCTTACGTTGACGTCTCGTGTTGATCACTTTCGCACATAATTATCTCAATTTTCGGAAAATTCAAAAAAAATCAGCACGTTAGATAACTTCCCTTCGTATACTGCGAGACTCTAAGAAAAGTAAAATGTTGGGAGCCCGAGTGGAAAGTACGGTAAACATTTCACAACTGAAATCTGCGAGGAAATAGAATAAATTGAACAAATGAATAAAACCGTGGTGGAAATCGTCTCATTATATTAAAAATGTCGAAGTCTTCAGAGATTAATGAAATGTGAAACTCCAAACACACACCCACACCACTCACACAACCGTTTTCGAAATCAGATAGGAAGAATTTTTTGTCAGCCGATTTCTCGTTTTTCAGTCAGCTGAATTTTCCTTCTTACTTCGGATGGCTAATGATATCTGAATAACTTTAATAAGTAAAAGAGCCGATTCAGGAGGACTTTACAGTCCTGATTAAAAGAAACTGAGAATACGGTTAATTTTAGGGTTCGGTCACTTGATGTCGGTGGTGCACTCGGGTGCAGATTTCATTGATATCAGTGTGATGCGGTTGTTTTTGAGGCTCCATTCTATAGCAGCCGTATGGCTTGAGATAGCAGTAATTTAATTTAGGCATTAATCTGGCAATAAAGGCACAAACTGTCAACCATTTCGTTACAAATTTATTTCGTCAAACTCGATTTTCTTTTTCATTCGGAAGCTTCGAACTTCTCTCGTTTAGTTCCTCACACCCCCACTTTGATCGATAAACAGATTTTTCTTGTTCGGATTCATATTTTTACAGGCGAGTCACAGCTGAAGTTCGGCCCAATTTGTGCGGAAACCCAATAAACAAGACGGTTTGGTCGGCCCTCACCTCCGGCCCAGCTTTTCCGTCCTTCAACTGCCTACACTCACGTTTTTACCTCTTCGAACCTTCCAATCTTTTTCAAAAGAGAAAAGAAATTCAGTAAGGGAATTTCCGCTGAATAAGTCGACGAAATTTTCTATCGCATTACCGCCGGAGAACCGGCTTGAATAATAAGACGGAGGTCCGCGCAAAAGAAGCATCAATAGAAGATCAGGAGGAAACTGAGAGACGTTTCATGAGCGAAGGTAAAGCGAAAGGCGATATTCATTCGACTTACCAGCACATTTGGCTTAACGCATGTCAGAGATAAAGGAATCGTTACGACCGAACAACCTGACACATCGACCGAAGGGGCAGATCGACGATTTTACTTTCCGCTCCCCGAAGGGACGGAAAGTATAGTAATCGGCCCAAAAAAAAATTTGGGTTTTCTTCCGATCTTTCCGTTTCAGGACCCTACTGAGTCTAAAAACCTAATTTCGGCGCGTGGTCCGTGCGTATGTGTGTGTGTGTGTTCACCCTGCAGTCGGGGTCCAGAATTCCCGCTGACGTATTCCCTGCGTGTCGTATGAGCCGACTAAAAGGGACAGCCACGTGCACCCAGCTTGAAAGACAACCTCACCTCTATGAGGTCCCCGCAGGATTACATCCAACGAGCCTTAACTGTGCCTCGGCGTCACGGTGTACTCTGTCGCCACACTGTGCTCACCCTGCAGTAGGGGTCCAGAATTCCACTGCCGTACTCCCTGCGTGTTCGTATAAGCCGGACTAAAAGGGACACAACTTAACTTCATTCACATACATGACACACTGGGAACCCCCTACCTTTAGCTGGGATCGCAGAACACACCCCCCCCAGGAAGAGGGACAGAATTCTCCTGCCGTATCCTCTGCGTGGTCGTTAAATCCGGCCTTAAAGGGGCTTAAAGCTCACGACACTGACATACACAACATATTCCAGATACTAAATACACTGCAACGGCTTGCGTGGCAGAACACATTCACTTGAAACACTCATAATGAGCGAAAGACAGTCCTGGAAGTAGCTCGCTAACACCTTTGAGCGATCCCTATATAGGTGCGGCCTTCGGAATGAGGAGGAAAAACCAGGTTTGAGCGTTCCTGGGGCGGCTGATAGCGTGTGTCCCGCTCACCACATCACTAGTGGCCGAGGGCTGACTCTGAGCAGCAGCCGAAAAATCCTCATGCGTCTTAGTCCCGGTGGGTGGCGGACTGGCAGCTGCAGCGCATGTGGGGGCCTCCCTTTGACCCTCAACGCGGACCAGCGAAAGGGGCTAGAATCAATATGCCTGAGGAGGCTTCCAGGACACTGCCTTGAGCACCTCTCGCTCATACCACTAACACACACACCAAATGAACTCACAAGGATACACTACACCAGTCTGCTTCTTTAATCCCCATATTAGTAAAAATAAAATGACAAAGTCAACTAAAACTTCAGCAGGTAATAAAAACGCCACCTGCGCCTCTTCCTCCGGCTCGCCAAGCTCGACCCCTCCCTCTTCGGACGATGAGCAACCTACTCGTCGTCCAAACAAACAAGGGCGGAAAGAACCGGGCAAACCGCGTTCATCTCCCCTTCTCCCCTAGTAGCCCGGGCAACCCGGCTACTACAAGCACCTGACACAGCGTGGACCTAAACTGTCGGACATGGAGCAAATTTGCGCATACGTCCAAATCATCCTGACCAGCTGGCATGGATGAGGGCCAACGCGACAGGACCTATGCGGGACCTCGTAACTAGTTGCCTCTTCGAAATTTCGAAGCTGGCTATAAGCTAATGCCCCCAACGACATCGCCCCTGCCACTCCCCCTGCGGGAAACTGTGGCGGCTGTCGTGAGGAAGAGCTGCGTAGGGCAATTGCCCAGCAGCCAGTGCCACCAGCCCCCAAACTCAAGGAGATTCAACGAGCCAGGGTAGTACCCCAGGCCCCTCATATCGGCAGTAGCCGCTACTGCGCCTTCCTCCCCCTCATGGAGCTGAGGCGGAATGGCAGTCTGCCAGGGCCAGGAAGCGCAGAGGGAAGAATAAAGGCCCCAGCTAAACGGGCCGAGGGCAGCGCCCCGCCTACGCCTCTGCCCAAAAACAAGGGCAAAAGTAAAAATAAAAGTAAAAATAAAAAGCCTCCACCGCTTGCCAAACTTCCCCCTAAAAACCCGCGACAAAACGTGGTAGTGGTTAGGCGGACATGTGAGGAAGGAGAGGCTGGTCCCTCCAACCCTGACGCAATGGAAGCGCTTATGCGGGGTGTCACTGCTACGGACCTTCAAGCACTAAGCGTCCGAGTGCTAGACATCCGCACCGCAGTGGGAGGTGGCGCCGTCATTGTGACAGAAACGCCAGAAATGGCCAAGGCGCTCACGAGCCACATTTCCACAAAAAGGAGTTGAAGCTCAAGCGTCAGCCCCTGGGTCGTTTCCCACGCCTGCTATTGTGCGACGTGCGGATTGACCTTCAAAAGAGGACTTGGCCCAACAAGTTGTTGAGCACAACCCTGCGTTAGGCTTGCAGCAGCAGGACGTCAGGCCTCTCTTCACCAAAAGCGTGGCAGACAGAAGGATTGGGTGATAGAGGTATCACCCAGCCTATACTAAAAAAACTAGAGGGGCAAGGCACCTCCAAATAGCCTGGCAGCGGTGCGCCATACGAAAGTACCAAGCCCCCACTCCAGTGCTACAAATGCCAGCGCTATGGCCACCTGGCAGTGGCCTGTACAAGACCTGTTCTGTGCGCCTGGTGCGCCTTGCCACATCTGAGTAAGGAATGCAAGCGTGATGCTCCCCTCAAATGTGCCAATTGCGTCGAACGCAAAATCCAACAGGTTGCACACTCCACACGAGACGCACGCTGTACCATTCGTCAGCGAGCAATTGCCCTCCAGGAGTCACGAGTGGATTATGAATAGGTCAAAAACAGTTCGAATCCTTCAGCACAACACCAATAAGAGTTGCCCAGTTATGGCTGAGTTGCTGCAAAATGCACTCAAGAAACGCTGCAGTGTTCTCGCCATACAGGAACCATACATAGGATCCAAAACTCTTGGTCTGGGATCGCAGGAGAACGGGAGCCAAGGCAGCAGTGGCCTGCATCGACCCGTCCATTGACATGCTCGCACTCACTCACCTGAACAGCCAGCACTTGGCGCTGTGCTCATCGAGCCGGTGGCTTTGAGCTGGATTGTAATATCATTTACAGGCAATTTGGCGCACCAGTTGCCAACAGCCTTGAACCACTCGAGCGGGCTCTAGCAGGCCTATCAGGACGACCCTGCATAGTCTGTGCCGATGCAAATGCCAGATCACCATTGTGGGGATCCCCAACCCTGGATGGGGCGGGCGAGGCGTATATAGAGCTGCTCACCAGGTACAACTTGATTGTTGCCAACGACCCCATGACTGAGGCGACCTATGATGGTCCAGGAGGAAGGTCGTGTTTAGACGTCACAGCCGTGTCTCACACCCTGCTACTCAAATTGCAGGGTTGGCGAGTCGTACCAGGTGCAACGCAGAGCGATCACATGGTTATTGACTTTGCCATCACGGATGACAACATCCTCTGCAAAGACACGCGTGAAAAGCGATTCCGCACAAAAATGCTGACTGGCCACAATTCTGTAGGGTACTGGAAGGTGAACTGCGTGCCGCGGACACCCGATCTAATAGCGCAAGCATACACACCTGAACAGGTGGACTGCAAAGTAGATATACTTACCATTGCACTGCGCTCTGCTGGGCTCTATGTATTCGGGCAACAGAAGCACAGGGTGATCAAAGTCCCATGGTGGACTGACGAACTCAAGCAGAGTTAAAATAGATCCAGTAGATATACCAACAGACTCGTGACCCTGATGCCAGAACCACACTCCGAATTGCCTTCATCCATGAGAAGCTGGCCTCCCACCGCGCCATCAAACGAGCCAAACGGCAAGGCTGGCGAAATTTTGTGGAAGTGGAGAGCTCTGAGAACCCCTGGGGCAGACACTACAAGTCCTCCATAGGAAAAGCAAATGTAGAGCAGGTCTTAGGTGCGATGCAAAATGAGTCAGGCTGGGCCTGCAGCATCGAACGTTCACTGGAAACCCTCCTTGAGAAGGCGTTCCCAGATGACCAAGTAGCTCGAGACACTGAAGCCCAGAGGGCAGCAAGGGAGCTGATCATGGACCCTCCGAACGAGCCCGACATCCCACTGTGGACAACAGGCGACCTCGGCAGGGCCCTTGCGACCTTAAAGCCCAACAAATCCCCTGGGCCGGATAAAATAGAAAGCAATATGCTAAGGAAGGCTGAGCGAACGATCTCCAGCGGCCTCCTTAATTTATATAATGACTGTCTGCTGGTCGGACAGTTCCCCACTCAGTGGAAGACTGCGCGTGTTGTCACTCTTCAAAGGGAGGCGACCGCAATCAGTCAGACCCGCGATCATGGAACCACTCAGCCTTCTTTCCATATTAGGCAAAACACTAGAAATCTTGATGTTGCAGTCCCTCGAAGGAGTCTTTGGCCGCAACCTCACAGGCAGGCAATACGGGTGTACCAAAGGAAGGTCCACGCAGGATGTCATTGTCGAGATCCGGCGTGTTTCCCTGCTGGCACCGGCTAAAGTACGTCGTAGCAGTTCTGATTGACATCAGAGGGGCGTTTGACAACCTTTGGTGGCCAGCGCTCCTTAATGAACTCAAAGGTAGGGAATCCCCGCAACCTGTACTCGCTCGTCAGAAGTTACCTGACAGACAGAACTGCTACGATCGAAAGTAGGCATGTCTCCGTCCAGAGAAAGATTGAGAGGGGGTGCCCACAGGGCTCGGTCCTAGGACCAGCACTCTGGAATGCCTTCTTCGAAGGTCTTCTCAGGAAACTCATGGAGACTGACTGCGAGCCGTACGCCTATGTGGATGACTTGACTGTGCTGATCTTTGCAGAGTCAGTCCGCCAAATTGAAGAAAAACCCACCACGTGCTCCGCACTGTCAACCAATGGTGCGAGCATGTCAAGATGCAGGTGGCTGAGGAAAAACCCAGCTAATCCTCTTGAAGGAAAGTGAATAATCCACCCACAATACGCTTTGGCGGCCACAGGCTCCTTCTTGAAAAGCACGTCAAGTATTTAGGAGTGAATATAGGTGAGAGGTGGGGTTTCAACCAGCACCTCCAGTCCCTTAAAGGCACTACCATTGCAAGGTTTGCCTCACTGCGTGCCATTACTAAGGCCACTTGGGGTGTGTGTTACCACGACACCATCCTCATGTATAAGGCCATCTATTTAGGTGTGATTGGCTACTGCCCCGTTGTCTGGGGTAGCAAACTAACAGTCAATCAAAAGAGAGTATTGGCCCAATCCCAGAGAGCTGCGCTCCTGTGGATCACCAAGGCCTACAAGACTGTATCAACGGAAGCACTCAGGTGATCACTGGTCAGTTACCAGTTGATTTGGCTGTTGAGTGCATGATTGACAAGTGGAGAGTGAAACAGGAGCTTCCCCGTTGGGCTGAACTCCGTGCGGATCTCACCACAGAACAGAAACTTGCCGCCATCGATGAATGGGCTCTAGAGAAATGGCAAGCGAGATGGGAATCCTCGTCAAAGGGACGTGATACGTATGAGTTCTTCCCCAACATCCGTGAACGTCTTTCTAGAAAATGGGTTGAGCCAGACCACTGGACGAGCCAGTTCCTCACGGGACATGGTGACTTCAATGCGCGGCTCCACTTCTTTTCTCTGAAAGACTCTCCATTATGCACGTCTTGTGCCTCCGGTGCGGAGGAAAGAAGAAACCATGTGCTGCTCCACTGTAGTTTCTACAACAGTGAGCGACGGTTGTTGAGAGGGCAAACGAACTTAGCAGCTTTGACTGCTGCAAAGGAAGCCTATAACCATTTTGCAAAGTTCGCAAAGAAGGTAATGGCTAAGAAACGTGGTTATAGTTGATCAGTCCTTTTGAAACTTGCCACCCAAGTAAACAGTAAGATCAGGTAGGGAACCAGATTAAGAACTACTCCCAGATGGTACGGGATTCCTCAGGTGGTCACCTCCGCGCGGTAACACACGGGCAACAGCTCTCTACGGTGAGACTGGCTAACGACCACATACCTGCCGTACCTCCACAGGTCTGAGTTCGGTGGATGCTGCAGGGGCCGGCCTCTTGCATATTAGCGAAACCGCAACTTCTATGACTGATATAACCCTCGTCGAGGGTTTAGGTACAGTCATGAAATAAAGAAACAGATCTGTGTGTGTGTGTGTGTGTGTAAGGTAAAAATAAAAACCAAAATAAAAAGCCTCCACCGCTTGCCAAACTCCCCCCTAAAAACCCACGACAAAACGTGGTAGTGGTTAGGCGGACATGTGAGGAAGGAGAGGCTGGTCCCTCCAACCCTGACGCAATGGAAGCGCTTATGCGGGGTGTCCCTGCTACGGACCTCCAAGCTCTGAGTGTCCGAGTGCTGAACATCTGCACCGCAGTAGGAGGTGGCGCCGTCATTGTGACGGAAACGCCAGAAATGGCCAAGGCGCTCACGAGCCACATTTCCACAAAAAAGGAGTTGAAGCTCAAGCGTCAGCCCCTGGGTCGTTTCCCACGCCTGCTGCTGTGCGACGTGCGGACCGACCTTCAAAAAGAGGACTTGGCCCAACAAGTTGTTGAGCACAACCCTGCGTTAGGCTTGCAGCCGCAGGAGATGTCAGGCCTCTCTTCACCAAAAAGCGTGGCAGACAGAAGGATTGGGTGATTGAGGTATCACCCAGCCTGTACAAAAAACTAGAGGGGGCAAGGGACCTCCAAATAGCCTGGCAGGGGTGCGCCATACGAAACTACCAAGCCCCACTCAGTGCTACAAATGCCAGCGCTATGGCCACCTGGCAGTGGCCTGTACAAGACCTGTTGTGTGCGCCTGGTGCGCCTTGCCACATCTGAGTAAGGAATGCAAGCGTGATGCTCCCCTCAAGTGTGCCAATTGCGTCGAACGCAAAATCCAACAGGTCGCACACTCTACACGAGACGCACGCTGTACCATTCGTCAGCGAGCGATTGCCCTCCAGGAGTCACGAGTGGATTATGAATAGGTCAAAAACAGTTCGAATCCTTCAGCACAACACAAATAAGAGTTGCCCAGTTATGGCTGAGTTGCTGCAAAATGCACTCAAAACGCTGCAGTGTCCTCGCCATACAGGAACCGTACATAGGATCCAAAACTCTTGGTCTCGGATCGCAGGCACGAGTGGTGGCTGGAGCAAGAACGAGCCAAGGCAGCAGTAGCCTGCATCGACCCGTCCATTGACATGCTCGCACTCACTCACCTGAACAGCCAGCACTTGGCCGCTGTGCTCATCCGAGCCGGTGGCTTTGAGCTGGTTGTAATATCATTTTACAGGCAATTTGGCGCACCAGTTGCCAACAGCCTTGAACCTTCGAGCGGGCTCTAGCAGGCCTATCAGGACGACCCTGCGTAGTCTGTGCTGATGCAAACGCCAGATCACCATTGTGGGGATCCCCAACCCTGGATGGGGCGGGCGAGGCGTATATAGAGCTGCTCACCAGGTACAACTTGGTTGTTGCCAACGACCTCATGACTGAGGCGACCTATGATGGTCCAGGAGGAAGGTCGTGTATAGACGTCACAGCCGTGTCCCACACCCTGCTACTCAAATTGAAGGGTTGGCGAGTCGTACCAGGTGCAACGCAGAGCGATCACATGGTTATTGACTTTGCCATTACGGATGATAACATCCTCTGCAAAGACACGCGTGAAAAGCGATTCCGCACAAAAAATGCTGACTGGCCGCAATTCTTTAGGGGTACTGGAAGGTGAACTGCGTGCGCCAGACACCGACCTAATAGTGCAAGCATCCACACCTGAAGAGGTGGACAGCAAAGTGGACACATTTACCACAGCACTGCACTCTGCTGGGCTCTCTGTACTTGGCCAACAGAAGCACAGGGCGATCAAAGGAGGAACTTAATCCCCTCAAGCAAAGTGCAAATAGAGCCAGAAGGATGTACCAAAACACTCGTGACCCTGATGCCAGAGCAACACTCCGAACTGCCTTCATCCAAGAGAAGAAGGCCTCCCACCGCGCCATCAAACGAGCCAAACGGCAAGGCTGGCGAAATTTTGTGGAAGCGGAGAGCTCTGAGAACCCCTGGGGCAGACACTACAAGTCCTCCATAGGAAAAGCTAACGTAGAGCAGGTCTTAGCCGCGATGCAAAATGAGTCAGGCATCGAAAGCTCACTGGAAACCCTCCTTGAGAAGGCGTTCCCAGATGACCAAGTAGCTCGAGACACTGAAGCCCAGAGGGCAGCAAGGGAGCTGATCATGGACCCTCCGAACGAGCCCGACATCCCATTGTGGACAACAGGCGACCTCGGCAGGGCCCTTGCGACCTTAAAGCCCAACAAATCTCCTGGGCCAGATAAAATAGAAAGCAATATGCTAAGGAAGGCTGAGCGGACTATCTCCAGCGGCCTCCTTAATTTATTTAATGACTGTCTGCAGGTCGGACAGGTCCCCACTCAGTGGAAGACTGCGCGCGTTGTCACTCTTCAAAAGGGAGGCGACCGCAATCAGTCAGACCCGCGATCATGGAGACCACTCAGCCTTCTTTCCATATTAGGCAAAACACTAGAAATCTTGATGTTGCAGTCCCTCGAAGGAGTCTTTGGCCGCAACCTCACAGGCAGGCAATACGGGTGTACCAAAGGAAGGTCCACGCAGGATGTCATTGTCGAGATTCGGCGTGTTTCCCTGCTGGCACCGGTTAAGTACGTCGTAGCAGTTCTGATTGACATCAGAGGAGCGTTTGACAACCTTTGGTGGCCAGCGCTCCTTAATGAGCTCAAAGGTAGGGGAATCCCCCGCAACCTGTACTCGCTCGTCAGAAGTTACCTGACAGACAGAACTGCTACGATCGAAAGCAGGCATGTCTCTGTCCGGAGAAAGATTGAGAAGGGGTGCCCACAGGGCTCGGTCCTTGGACCAGCACTCTGGAATGCCTTCTTCGAAGGTCTTCTCAGGAAACTCATGGAGACTGACTGTGAGCCGTACGCCTATGTGGATGACTTGACTGTGCTGATCTTTGCAGAGTCAGTCCGCCAAATTGAAGAAAAACCCACCACGTGCTCCGCACTGTCAACCAATGGTGCGAGCACGTCAAGATGCAGGTGGCTGAGGAAAAAACCCAGCTAATCCTCTTGAAGGGGAAAGTGAATAATCCACCCACAATACGCTCTGGCGGCCACAGGCTCCTTCTTGAAAAGCACGTCAAGTATTTAGGAGTGAATATAGGTGAGAGGTGGGGTTTCAACCAACACCTCCAGTCCCTTAAAGGCACTACCATTGCAAGGTTTGCCTCACTGCGTGCCATTACTAAGGCCACTTGGGGTGTGTGTTACCACGACACCATCCTCATGTATAAGGCCATCTATTTAGGTGTGATTGGCTACTGCCCCGTTGTCTGGGGTAGCAAACTAACAGTCAATCAAAAGAGAGTATTGGCCCAATCCCAGAGAGCTGCGCTCCTGTGGATCACCAAGGCCTACAAGACTGTATCAAGGGAAGCACTCCAGGTGATCACTGGTCAGTTACCAGTTGATTTGGCTGTTGAGTGCATGATTGACAAGTGGAGAGTGAAACGGGAGCTTCCCCCGCTTTGGGCTGAACTCCGTGCGGATCTCACCACAGAACAGAAACTTGCCGCCATCGATGAATGGGCTCTAGAGAAATGGCAAGCGAGATGGGAATCCTCGTCAAAGGGACGTGATACGTATGAGTTCTTCCCCAACATCCGTGAACGTCTTTCTAGAAAATGGGTTGAGCCAGACCACTGGACGAGCCAGTTCCTCACGGGACATGGTGACTTCAATGCGCGGCTCCACTTCCTTTCTCTGAAAGACTCTCCATTATGCACATCTTGTTCCTCCAGTGCGGAGGAACCAAGAACCCATGTGCTGCTCCACTGTAGTTTCTACAACAGTGAGCGACGGTTGTTGGGTGGGCAAACGAACTTAGCAGCATTAACTGCTACAAAGGAAGCCTACAACCATTTTGCAAAGTTCGCAAAAGAAGGTGATGGCTAAGAAACGTGGTTATAGTTGATCTGTCCTTTTGAAACTTGCCACCCAAGTAAAAAGTAAGATCAGGTAGGGAACCAGATTATGAAATACTCCCAGATGGTGCAGGATTCCTCAGGTGGTCACCTCCGCGCGGTAACACACGGGCAACAGCTCTCTACGGTGAGACTGGCTAACGACCACATACCTGCCGTACCTCCACAGGTCTGAGTTCGGTGGATGCTGCAGGGGCCGGCCTCTTGCATATTAGCGAAACCGCAACTTCTATGACTGATATAACCCTCGTCGAGGGTTTAGGTACAGTCATGAAATAAAGAAACAGATCTGTATGTGTGTGTGTGTGTGTGTCTGTAGTTCGATTTGCGGGAGAACGGCTGATCCGATTGAGCTGGTTCTTTTTTTCTTTTGTTTGTTATTTTTTGTAGACACCAAAATAAGGTTATGGACGATTTCGGCCGGTGGGAAGGGGGGTGGGGGACGAAAATGTACCAAAAACTAGGGTTTTTCGCATTTTTCTCGAAAACGGCTCTAACGATTTTGATTAAACTTTCAAATTATCTTCTCCTAATAAATACCTAACTTTTCTTCTCCATACATATCTCCATGAAAATACGGTGAACGGAGATATGGGCCCCTGAAGCAAAAATAGGTTTTTTACCCTTTTTGGCAAAACGGCTTCAGCGATTTTCACCAAACTCGCAAGGTGTTTTCAAATAGTTAATACCTATGAGTTCTTGCCCAACATCCGTGAACGTCTTTCAAGAAAATGGGTTGAGCCTGACCACTGGACGAGCCAGTTCCTCATTCAGTCAGTCATGGTGACTTCAATGCGCAGCTCCACTTCTTTTCCCTCAAAGACTCTCCGCCATGCACATCTTGCGCCTTCAGTACAGAGGAAACAAGAAACCACGTGCTGCTCCACTGTAGTTTCTACAACAGTGAGCGATGGTTGTTGGGAGGGCAAACGAACTTAGCAGCATTGACTGCTACAAAGCAAGCCTATAACCATTTTGCAGAGTTCGCGAAGAAGGTGATGGCTAAGAAACGTGGTCATAGTTGATCTGTCCTTTTGAAACTTGCCACCCAAGTAAATAGTTTGATTAGGTGGAAAACCAGATTAAGAACTCCACCTCGACGGTACGGGATTCCTCCGGTGGTCACCTCCGCGCCGTAACACACGGTCAACAGCTCTCTACCAGGAGACTGGCCTGCTGAGTCTAAAAAACCTAATTTCGGCGCGTGGTCCGTGTGTGTGTGAGTGAGTCTAGTTCGACTACAGTTTCGAAAAAACTAGGGTTTTTCGCCTTTTCCTCGAAAACGGCTCTAATAATTTTGATTAAATGTCCAAGTTATCTCCTACTAATCAATACCTAACTTTTCTTCCGAAGAAATTCTCCATGAAAATACGGTGATTGGAGGTATAGGCCCATGAAGCAAAAATAGGTTTTTTACACTTTTTGGCAAAACGCCTTCAGCGATTTTCACCAAACTCTCAGAATGTTCTTTGAATAGTTAATACCTACATGTTGTTTTCAATAAATGTTCCTCTGACCGTCCATTGAACAGAGATAAAAATGAAAATGTGCCGAAAATAACGTTTTTTCGAACATTTCCGTAAATTCCAGGGTAACTTCTGACCAGATGTGATAAATTCTAATGGAGTGTCTTTTAGTCACCCATACCAACATTTCATTCTCTATACTTATTTCTGTATATATATGTTGAACGGAGATAAAAGCCAAGTTAACTCAGAAAAGGAGATTTGTCGAATATTGATTTATCGGAATTCCAATTTTCTCAAAAACGGCTCTAACGATTTCGATCAAACTTTCGGAGTACTTTCAACTAACGAGTCCCTACATTTAGTTCTGAATAAGTGTGTCTGTAGAAATGCGTTGAACGAAGATATAGCACCCGCCTATGTAGGTGGTGTTCGAACTTAAAGGGGTGGCGGAAAGTTGTGTGTTGCTACGCACCAGATATTTGTTATTTTTGAAGACTCACAAGCCACCTCCGAGGGTCTAAGAAGGGGAGATAAAGTTTGGGTAATCGGACGAATTTTTTTTTTTCATTTGTCTTCACATTTCAAAACACCGATTGAAACAACGCAGCTCAAATTTTTACATTCCGCTACCCAAAGGGAAAGGAAAGTATAGTAATCGTGTAAAAAAAATTTGGGTTTTCTTCAGATCTTAACGTTTTGAAACCGACTGAGTCTAAAAAATCTAATTTCGGCGCGTGGTCCGTGTGTGTGTGTGTCTTTAGTTCGATTTGCTGGAGAACGTCTGGACCGATTGAGCTGGTTCTTTTTTTGTTCTGTTCGTTTTTTTTGTAGAGACCAAAATAAGGTTATGGGCGATTTCGGTAGATCGGAAGGAGGGTGGGGGACGAAAATGTACCAAAAATTTGGGTTTTCGCATTTTTCTCGAAAACGGCTACAACGATTTGGATTGCACTTTAAAACTATCTTCTACTGATCAATACCTAACTTTTCTTATCCATACATATCTCCATGAAAATACGGTGAACGGAGATATAGGCCTATGAAGCAAAAATAGGTTTTTTTACGCTTTTTGGCAAAACGGCTCCAACGATTTTCACCAAACTCACAGGGAGTTTTTGAGTTGTTAATACCTATGTGTTGGTCACAATAAATGTTCCTCTGACAGTCCATTGAACAGAGATAAAAATCAAAATGTGTCGAAAATCACGTTTTTTCGAACATTTCCGTAAATTCCAGGGTAACGGCTTCACCAGATTTGATCAATCTTACTGAGCGTCTTTTAGTCACCTATGCCCACATTCCGTTCTGTATAATTATTTCTGTATATATATGTTGAACGGAGATAAGCCAAATTAACTTAATTTTCTCAAAAACGGCTGTAACGATTTCGATCAAACTTACGGAGTACGCTCAGCTAACTAGTCGCTACATTTTGTTCTCCATAAATATTTCGGTAGAAATGCGTTAAATGAAGATATAGCGTCCGTGGATGACAGAAAGTTGTGTTATTACCACTCGTTATATTAAGCAGGAGGCGTGGAACGGCGAAATAAGGTTGTGAACAAAATGTGCCCGAAACAGTAGATATCATAGTGACGAAAACGCTAAATATTTTTTTCCACGAAAACGGCTGTTTTGATCACATTTTTGCTAGGGAGGACCGTTAGAAATACATGATAATAATATATCATTTTCAACTGTGAGTAACTGTCGAGAGCAGCACTTCTTACAGTGGCGACTCACAAGTTTCCAGATGATATTTCTGTCGTCGACGTTAAAAAATGTTGTCACGTTCACTTTGTTCAGTTGAGGTTTATTTTTATTTATTTTATTTTTTTCGAGTAAATTACAGATTGGGCTTTGGTCGAGTTGAGGTTCGATTACGAGTTGAATTTTTGTGTAGTTGACTGTCATTCTCACAATTTGGGGCTCATTATGGCTGACTGATAAAATCGTCTCCCAATAATTGATTACGTTGATGCTGGGGCAAAAGAGGCAACCAGGGCGGACTAGCTCGGTGATGTCTTCACCTTGATGCTGCAGTCAAGAGTAATACGTGGTTACGGAGTACTCTCAGCTAACTAGTACGTACATTTTGTTCCCCATAAATGTTCCTGTAAAAATGCGTTGAACGAAGATATAGCGCCCGCGTATGTAGGTGGTGTTCGAACTTAAAGGGGTGGCGGAAAGTTGTGTGTTGCTACGCACTAGATATTTTTAAATTTCGGCTGATTTCAATTTTCTTAATTTTAAATTTGTTTTTTTATATTTCTGTTATTCTTTCGCATTATTGTGGTTTTATTAATTATTTTGATTTAAAATTTTTTATTTCTAGACAGTGATTTGCGTTAAGTTGCTTTTATTTTACCTACTTTAATTTTCAAAATAAAAACTGACGGATAAATTAAACACAAATAATCCCCACATTTTCAGCTTGCTATAAGACACGGGTTACAACGACTTCCAGTACGCTCAGAAGTAGAAGTGAAGATTCGTAACTAAGTTAAATGTCCTGAAAATGCCGACAGTCGCATCGAGTTGGTAACAGTCCAACTCAGTTCCAGCGACTCGCCAACGTTGGAGTGATTTTCAATTTTTTTCCAGGTCAAACTCCGCACGTTGGTTCAAAGCATCGTGTTCAAATGTCAACGTTGTGCCTCCGACGAGCCTCGATTTAATTTTTCATTGGATTCAATCGACCCAACGTCGAGTAACAATAAAAATAAAGGGGAAGTAAAAAAAGACTGACTCACTTTACAACGAAATAGGGACTGAGATAACTTCGAAAAAAAACCTTGTGACTCCCTTCCCCTTTCATTTAAATGGGAACTTTTGCTTTAGTCGAGTGGTGAATGTAAATTCAATTATCACCAGCGAACGATGACGAAGAGAAATTTCTAGGCTCGCGATCAAAGTAGTTTTAGTCTGCTCTCAGATTTACACTAATCATACGTTCCCACCTATAATTCCTGCGCACGAATCGTTCTAAAAAAATAGCTCAACACGTTACTTATTCGTTAGTTTTTAAATTGAAGTCTCGGACCGGTGTAACAGCTTGATAAATCCCGGAACTTTGAGTGGTTTGTACGTAAAACGTGAATGAGTCAAAAATAAATTGGATTAGTAGCTAAAACCACAAACACGCGTGGGGCTAAAGAAAGTTCTGCGATGCGTCGCATCTAAAATTATGTCAACTGAGTAAAAGGAATACGTCTAGTAACCTTCTTGATTGATTTTGTATTCGCAGTTCACGGTTGATAGATCGCTGCGATCATGTTTTAGCGTTTTGTAAAATGCTCCGAGGAATTGTACTCCTCTTTAGCCGACGTAAGTCACTGCTGTTATCAACGAGATTCAATATTTTGACGGTTGTGAAGTCGATTTTGGTTCATTATTCATTCTGAATTATACACAATGCTTTCGCCCAAGAAACTTTTTACAATTCCCCTGAAAGTTTGATATTTAACTTTTCAATGCATCGGGATTCCAAATCTGCTGTCACGAACATTTCGTTTGAGATCTTGTTGTGATTGCCCGTAGCCCATGGTCGTTACCTGTAAAAAAAATTGGCCTAAAACGACCTAAAGACGAAAATTGACCAAACGACCTATTGTGCCAGTCCTAATGTTTCCCAGGTCGATGCCAGGTAATTTCCTGCAAGAGTTTTCATTGATATCCACCCTGAGAGAAGTGGCACTGGGCCAGGACATGTTAGGGAGTCTCCTCATCCGTGCCACACCACCTACATCGAGGGGTATCGGCTATACCCATAACATACATGTGTTTGTACATTCTGCAGTGCCCTGTGATGATCCCAACGATCCGACTGGAGTCCTTCCTCTCCATCCTCAGAAGGTTCTGCCTTATCTCACACGTTTGCTCCGAGATAAACCGTTTGGAGTGCTTTACTCCCGCGGCATTCCAGGCTGTCTGATGCATTCTTCTGGCATACTCTCCCACAGTGCTGGTACCGTAGACGAACAACGTCTGGCCAGATGGTCCGCCTTCTCATTTCCAATGATCCCCTCATGCCCAGGAATCCAATACACATTAAGGCTATTCGCGTTTGCTAAGGAGTTAAGCCACATCCTGCTCTCTCGCACCAGTTTTAACGTTGTGCAGTAGTTCATCAGCGCCTTGCAAGATGCTTGACTGTCAGTCAATATGTTGATAGTTCTGTTGCTACAGCCTTTCTCACGCATTATGATTGCCTCGGCGAAAATAGCATACATATCTGCTTGAAAAACCGTTGGAGTGGGGCCTATGTGCGTCCCACTCCTTCCAGAGTCACTTGTCCACTGTGCCCCCCGGAGTTTAGATGTTGATATCATTAGGTGTGATACTGCGTCACGGAAAATACGCCAATAAAAAATAGTTTGAACGACACAAAAAGACTGAAGCAGCCACCATAAAATTAGGAACTTGAGGCCCATGCACAACAGAAGAAGAACTAAGGGAAACTAGTCAAATCGTTGTGTCATTGCCGGGGTTTTCATTCGCAATGACCAGTATTCCCTCCTCCTGATGTCTCTTGAGGGGTTGAACCTTGGTTACGTGCTCAATAAGCTGGCCCTAAAGCTGGGGATCCACCCCTCAAGCACCTATTAGGGCATTCCCAAGTAGTATAGTACGGAGAGCAGATGCACGTTTACAACCCCATGCAGCACTCTACCAAGATCCATTGCACCTTGCATGGAGGGTCTCCACTCCTAATGAACATAGTCCTTTCCCACTGCCACAAATAAGATCTTTTTAAGCCTTATATTAACTACAGTTGAGCAATTCACTAAGTACTGCTTCTCTTTATGTCTTTTGTTCTGCCATAGCTGTAGAAACAGATAACTGATTCCTCTGTGCTTATTTGATACACCTGAGTTATGTTTCGGAGGCAATATTGGCGTTTGATGAACAAAATCAATTCCTCTTCTAAATTAGTAAGTTAATCTAATTTCTTTCCCAAATCATCTCCATGAAACTGCAGCACGGAAGAGAGAGGACTGGCACTTTCTATAAAACTGTTGTCACCATGTATTTCAAAATAAGTAGGTGTTGATCAATAATGGAAACAAAAGTGTCTTCTAGCAACCTATACCGTCCTCTGTATTTACTTCCGTATCTATCTGTTGAACGAACATATAAGCCATGCTTGCTGGAAAGTGGGCCCGTTGTTTTGGAGCGGTTTCAGGTGTAAGCTAAATCTAAACCTCGATTTCCTCCGATGCGAACGAAAGAAACCATTACATAAATGGTGGGTACAGCTTTCGTACAAGTACACGACCCCTAGGAACATTTTATGTCTTTAATTTTTTTTTTTAATGCAATGATAACTACGTTTGATTGTGCTCGTTGATGGTTTCGATATAATGGCCGCGTCAATTGCAATTGACATCATCACTTAGTCACTGAGGTTATTAAAACGTGTGATGTTACCAAGCGTTAGATTAAATTAAATTAAAATTTGACATAAAATGTCAAAAACACAAAATAATCGTAACCCTGGTGGGACTCGAACGCGCAATCCCCGGTTTCGGATACCGATGCCTTATCCATTAGGCCACAGGGGCTGAAGCTTGCAACTTGGGTTAAAAATTTCGTGACGCTTCTCCGTAACATCTCCAGCGTTACATTTTCGAGTTTATGTAGCAAAGTAGACATAAAATGTCAAAAACTGAAAGTACATTGAATATAGAGAGGCAAATTTTGTTATTCATGGACAATACAGCGAAATTTATCGTTTCTCCCCGGCCTCCGATCACTTCCTGCACTGCCTCCCGTCTCACAACAACCAACCGTCAGTTCGACTTGTCACACCGTGCGTTCTATTAAGCATGGTTGCAGTTGCGTACGTTTTTATGAAAATTCTATTAAATATTTTATGATTCTAAACGGCTCAATGCACCAAGTTTCGCTGCGTAAGTGTTCTCAGAAATTGGACCTGAAACTACAAGATTTTTGACCAACCTTTAAGGTATTATAGTGCCATTTCCACCTTCCCGCCACACCCGAAACAAGGTCCAGCTGTGCGTTCGATCGCAAAACGCGAACCCGAACGATATTTTAGAACTCGCTCTCTTGAATTGCGGATTCCGTGTTGTCGGAAAACGTTTTACAGCTTCAAATTCTCTCTCCTGCACGTCACAAATCCTCTTCACTCTCACTTGACCCGTTTAGTCGATTTTGAAGATAAATAAGAAAATTAGGCGATGGCGGAGAAACGCAAACGGCCACTTCTCCAACAAGCCCGGCCGATGCGGTTCGTAATTTCCGAGAGCCGTTTCGCTCATGTACACAAAACCGCATTACACATTATTATGCATCGGATGAGGCTCGTTCGAGCGGAAATTGAAGTATTATTCGCTCAAAATCCAAAATCCGATTACCGGTAGAGTCGTTCGCGGAGCTACACGTTCGGAGAACTTTCGCTAAATATTTGGAGTAAAATTCAGGATTTGGAGAAGAACTCGATGAATCAGGTGGGAGAGCCACACGACGGGTTCGGAGCTCTCATAAAGAAGGGTCGTTATCGACGTGGCGGTTGACATTTTGCGGCCGACGGAATGAACTTAATTTAATTGAGAAAAGGTCTCGAGACTTATTGCAGAATGAAGACGAGTATTTTTAAGTGTCACGAAAAAAAAGGCGATACCGTGTGAGGCAATCGGTAATATTCGGTAACGTAGTGGCTCCACAAATACAACGAACGGTTGGACTTGATGGATACACTGATTCATGTATAACCGTATTGGCAATGTCTTACTGGTTTAAAGAATTATTGTAGAAACTACTCTGAATTATAGGAACTACTTCTGTGACAGTCAAATACGTTTGCGTTGTAGTTTAAGAAAACTGGTTTCACCAAAGTACACTTTATATACTTATTTTTTCGAAGAACTGTGTTGCCACCTACGCCCTGGTTGCTCAATGAAGGAACTTGTGTGCACAGTTCCGAATAAAATGACTGCCGTAACATTTCCATTTGGGAGAAAATGACAATAGGAGTACAATAAATTGTCAAACGTTTCGACGTAAATGTGTTTCAGTAAAGTTTTTACCTGATGGAACTCGCTGGTTGTACAATTACGTGCTACTTGTCCCTCTGACAGATTAAATACCCTACCTGATTGCCTGACACTGACGCGTTCACCGGGAATTGCTTCGTCTGGGCTCTTCCGGCAAATCTGTTTGAGGGAGGCTTGGCAACGCTGATTCCTAAATTCAAATAATCTGGATGCTTAATGTTTCTCGCTGTGAAACTGTTCCCACGCATTGTACAATTCAGTGTAATTAATGTGGTGATTAGAAAGATTTGTATGGCGATTGGAGAAGAAATCAAGCGCTCTGCGTGACGCTAAAATATTTCAGTGCAGAAATAGTTGAACCTGAACGTAGTGGTACTTCTTGGATAGCTTGGTTGAGAAAAACAAACTTCACTGAGTAATTTGGGGTCAAATGTGACACGCTCGAGGTTTTTCCAGGAGGCCTAGAGAGTGTACATATGACTGGGGAGCAGCGCGATTCTTTTGCCTTTAAGACGATGATATTGATAGTGCTCATCAAACAAGGTTGGCAAACGTGAGGTTCTTACTTTTCTTCATGCACCATACGACCACTGGGTTTCCTACATAGTCGGCTCCATTTTTACTGGTTGCATCCCAAATTATTGCAATCGTGTCTAAAAAAGACTTCAACAATTTTCACCAAACACGCGGTTTGTCTTTAAATAATCAATACCTACATATCGTTCTTAATAAATGTTTCTCCGATAGTCCAATGAACAGAAATAAAAGCGAAAATGATGATTTAGTTTATTATTCATTCTGAATAATAAATAACCCTACGTTTTCAGTCACGAAAAATTGTTTACAACCCCCCCTCAAACTTTGATACTTTACGTTTCAAGACATGGGGATTCTAAATCTGCAATGTCCGTCCGCGGTCCCCCGTCCCCGGTCCGCTGTCCCCCATCCCCCGTCACCGTCTTTAGCACAAAAATCCCATTTGGTATCTAGTTGTGCCCGCCATCTCGGCTTTCCGATCGGACGAAGCCCATAGTCGTTATGGACAAAAAATGATTAAAAAAATTTACGAAACGCAGTATAATCGCAAATATGCCGTGTTTCGTATCATTTTAAAGGTATTTGTACATCCTGGGTCAACTGGGTGACTGAGTATCAGACGTGTACAACTGTGTATAGGGAAATTACAGTAATTATTAGAGCCAATTAATTGCAAGAACTCGCGGGAACTACAGCGGAAGTCAACGTTTTGTCCCCTGCCCGCTCGAGTCGCAACGTCGTGTCAATTGCCGAGGGTTTGCTGGAAGTCCCTGTCCCAATTTGCCCGACGGGGCGGAGGAAGGTTAGGGCCACTTCCTCCGCACACCCCTAGATCGGATCATAAATGCCTATAGACGTTTACGGGCGCCTGGCACCGGGGAAATATTTAGTTTCCGTAGTTCCATTGCAGTCAGGTCATGTTTCGTATGGTTTACTAGTATTTTTCGATGCTGAATCGAATTGAATGGGTTCATGAGAATAATAAACCATTGTGTAATAATTTGCAGGTTTTTTTTTTAACATTTCGTAATTTCCATAATAACTGCTTGGTTGAATTTGATAAATCTTAGGGAGTGTCTTTGAGCAACGCATACACCCATTTTCGTCTTCACAATTATATCTGTATCTATCAGTTCAACGGAAACATAAGCCATGATATCAAGGAAAACGAGATTTGTCGAATATTAATTTAACATTTTTTCAATTTTCTCAAAAACTGCTCAAACGATTTCGATCAAACTTACGGAATATTCCCAACTAACTGGTACTTACGTATTGTCCTCGATAAATGTTCCTGTAGAAATGCGTTGTGCGCTCTATAAATTCTTCACATTGAATATTTACTGCACACCTCCTAGCCAGTCTTAACATATCTAAATTACCACAGCATTAGTGACGAACGTTACCGCTGAAACCTTCCTCTGAGGTGCTTATCACTAGTTAGTTCAACTTTCAACATAGCAGTTAACACGTTTTTCGTTGTTTTTCAAGTACGGTGTTTGTACTAGTCGTCATGCTGGCGGAGTAATGTTAGGGGCGCGTCAAAAGTAATTTTATTCTAGGCGTCTAGTCAAGAAGAAGGGTAGGGGATAGTTGGTTATAGAATTGGCGAATATAAAGTAAGCTATCTTCAAAGATATATATAGTCTCTAGTTCTATGCAAAGAGTTTGCTTGTGTATATTGAGCGTGCTACATTTCGTGAAATATTTTCTAGAATATAATCATAGGCGAATTGGGCTAAACAGTGAATTTCCATTGATGTACTGGCATACTTATTGTTTATTGGATGATGACCTCAGATATTGCATCCTCTCTAAAGGAAAACTACATGTGACATGTACGATTTTTGTGGATGACGCTATTTTGGGGGAACTAGGGAACTATGTCTAATTAGTGTAGTTTTGTTTTTTGCTTGCTTTCTCAAAAGATTGTGGCACGTAGAGGTTGCTAAATTGACGTTAGACGGTAATGTGTATGAAACAGGTCGTGAAACACATCGCCAATTTGAATTGACTACCAAAACCTCGTTGATTTACCGACTCAAGTTCCCAGCCACTGACATGTCTTCAGCTCAAACACACCGCCAACCGCTAGCAGGCCTCGAAGAATCGAACGAGCCGAAAACTGACCCCAAAAATCGCTCCAAGTGCGCCATACCGTTTCTACTTTTGTCCGTCTTCTTAAACTCAGCGTCAGTTGCCATCGGAATCATATCCTGGAACGACTGCCCGATTCAAAATTTCTTGCCGGTCTTTTTGGTTTTCACCGGGATATCTGGACTCCTCAAGACCCCGCTTTTCGCTTACTTTCATTTTCGAAACTCCGAATCTAATTCGAGGCCGTTCGCCCGGTGGTTGTACAACATGATGATCCTCGTGGGTTTTATGGTGTTCGTACTCGGAACGGTCGCCATTTATACGATGGAAACTCCGAATTTTGAGGAGGACGAATGCAGCAAATTGTGTTATTTCTACGCCTACTGGCATGTGTCTGTAGTATTGACGTCGGTCGTTTTATTTTTCGTACAGTGCGTACTTACTACGATCGGATGGCTGTTAGTTTCTTGTGTAACCTGTTGCATAGCCAGAATTTCTAAGTAATACACTGTATAATAAGTTCGCTTGTTCTTTGTGATTAAAAATCCTATTCAAACACGACAAAAACTGCACAACCTCCGGGCGAGAGTAATCGACCCAAAAAATTTGAGCTGTCATCAGGCCTTTGAACAGGAAAATCCTACTTTCTGGCCATTGTGAGTACGTTCAGGTGTTTTGATAGCATCAAAGCAGCTGAAGTTACGTCTTTGGCGAATCCCCGGTTCTGGCTAAAGGCGTACTAAAAATGTGGGGCTAATTTAAGGACGAGTTTACCGTGGCAGCATCCTGGTAGTCTCGTAGTTACTAGTAACAGGGACCTCTGCACTCTGGCAGTAAAAAGTATGGGAAAACGCTCATTAAAACGGCGTGAGAAGCTTTTAGAGTGGAAACCAATAATGCTACTAGGCACGGGATGAGGTGCAAGGACAAGGCTGATGAGATGGATCAGCATTGCAGTTCTTAACGATGCATCACCACGCGTTGCTCATTGTATCTCAACCATTGGCAGTTTCTCTTTTCCGTTTCAGTTCATTCTAAAACCGAATTCTTGAAGAATCGTTGGTCTGTGTGTGTTTGACACAATATAAGCGACCAAGCAGGTCGCGTTGATCAACATTTAATTCTTTATTCGTCGATTCGGTCAAATATTTGCTCTATTTGTACTACAAACCACTGGGATTTCAAAATTTATCAATGGAAATAGACGAATGGAGGAGGTAAACACTACAAAATCGAGATGCTTTCGCAATTCTCACCTTATTATCATCATGAGCTGATTCTAATCAGAATGGGACCGAATTGAGCATCGAATTGGTTAGGGGATTTCTTAACGAAAGAGGAAGTGGAAGCGGAAGCGTCTACCATAAAAAACGACAATTCCGCCAGACAGATTTAGACGATTCTCTTTTGTACCATTCACATTTGAAACAAAGTAAGCAGCAAATGGAGGAGGAATTGGTGAGCTGAAAACGTAAAATGATACATTTCGGTTATTAAAAACAGATTTTGATAATTTATTTTCCGTTTGAATATGACAATTGGTATGCACTTAACAAGACCTATCTTCGCGCTCAATATTCCGGAACGTATTGAGTCGCTCCTACCTCAGGTGAGTCCTGATCTTATTGTTGTTTCATGTGACATTTAAAGGGGATTTCGGGAATTGATTAAAAACATTTGTCACAGTAAGTGAAAACGCAGTGGTTTGAACTCGGGAAGTTCTGGGGTTGCTACTAATTATCGTATCAAAGTTACCACAATTTTTACGTATTCATTGGATTATCCACCTGATTCTTCCTCAAATGCCAGTATCACAGGAGTGGGGTTTACGAAGGAAATATCTAGTGCGACGCATCACGCAACGTTCCTGTCTAACGATCAGTTCATCAGTTTATATAAATTAGGTAGCTCAACGTTCGACATCGAACTGGTGGCGCCAAAGGTTCTGAACTTCATTGAGTTGCTCCTACTAATTCCACGACCAGCCGTCGAGGCTGTCAAGGGGACTTCTCTGATGTTGCTCTTTACTGTGTGATGAGCATTATTAGACTGTCATCACGTACAGTTGCCAAATGCTAATGCCATTTATGACACTAAACCACTAAAATCGATTTTCTTTGAACTATTTGATTATTTATTATGCTGCTCTCGACATTACTATTATTATTATTTATTTATTTTTCGAATTGAGGCTTTAATGATACACAGTCGAGTTATTTGGAGGTGTCCATTCAAAAAATTTAATCAAAATGTCATTTTTGAATTTTTGAGAAAAAAACCTGAAGAGAACTTAGAGAATTTTTTTTTCTTCAGCTGGTTACATAACTCTCTTACGTACTTCGTAGAATGGAGGATTAGTAAAAATATTTGGTGTTTTGATCGCAGTGATCAATGCTGTTAGTTTCAGCCTAATTTTGCTTATACTCTCATTTTGACGTCCCAGTTTGGCTCTATCGTGTTCACAAATACATGCACCATTTGAGAAAACTGGAAGCCTTTGAAACGTAAAGATACCAAAAAATTCAACTCTTCGTTCAACCGATTACACAATTTTCTGTTGTAATTCGTGAGCTGGGGTAAGCCAAACTGTGTAACAAATTGTGCTTATGCAGAAAGGACGTAGGGGTAGGTTCGTTTGTACTGGTGGATGCACTCACATTGGCTTATATTGTGTTGAGAGGATCTGGATATCAGTGTATTATTTATTTGATCTGTACCGCAGCTGCCACCGTGCATTACTTATCAATCTTCAACGGTGCGGTTGGCCCCGAAGAGCGTGTTCACGCGTGCTCGGTGTTCTGATGACGAACGTCGCTTTGGACGACAGGTCGTAGAACATGAATACGTATAGAGCGTCTCATGAGAGGGCGCTTCGTAGAAAAAGTTGAGCGCCTCGTGCTTCCGAGAAAGCGAAATGCGAGGTTAAAGACATTTTCAAAAGAGGAGAAAAACGTCGAAGAAGGAGCGATCGATGATGATGGTGGCCTATGGCTCCTTGGAGACTGTAAATCACCGATTCATGAGCGGAAGACAATAAGAAAAGAAAGTGACGGCCCCTCCGGTTCCCCGGAAACACTAAGCGGTGGCCAAAAGCTACGTAGCTCTGCCCTCAGCCTGGAGGGCAAATAGAAACGCGAGTTGTTATTATTGCAACAGGGACAAAGACCAAAAGCGGAAACCCTGTTCTATCCTGGAGAATACTCAATTCCCTGGTGGATGATGAACGTTACGTTAATACTTCATGGGGCGGTAAATAAAACGTATCTGTGCATGGACGTGGTAAACTTGCTCGTCAGAAGTTACCTGACAAATAGAACTGCTACGATCGAATGCAGACATACAACATCCCAGGGCGCCCACAGGGATTGATACTTGAAGCAGCATTTGGGAACGTCTTCTCGGGAGGCTGACTGCGAACCATACGCATTTGTGAACATCTAACGCACATGAACCGTACACAGTCGGGGCAAAAACCCATACGAACCAGCCTAATGGTGCTGGTACGTCAAGCTGCAGGTGACTGAGGAAAAAATCCGGTTTATCCTCTTATAGGGAAAATTAAGTGGCCAACCGCGAAGCTGCCTTTTAGGCCTTGGTTGGTTGTCGTTATCAGCCAACACCTCCAGTCCCTCCATGGCACTAGCCACGCACAGTTTGCCTCATTACGAGTAATATAGTCGTGACACAGTCTGCATGTGCAAGGCGATTTATTTAGGTGTGTGTGCTAGCCCCTTGTCTAGGCTAGCAAACTCACAGTTAACTATAGGAAAGTACCTCAATCTCCGATCTCAGAGAGAAGTGCTCCTGTGGATCACCAAGGCCTACAAGACAGCATCCACTGAAGCACTCCAAGTGATCACTGGCCGTCACCTGTTGAGTTGATCATTCAGTACATAGTGGACAAGTATAGAGAGTAAAGGAAGCTTCCCCCCAGCCCGACCAAACTCTATATAGGCCTCTCCACTGATGGAAAGCTTGCCGCACTAGACGATGGGGCAATAGGTAAATGGAAAGCGAGAGATGGGAATCCTCGTCAAAAGAACGTGTCGCGCCTTAAAGGTCGCTTTACGCGTAACGATAAATTGTTCCAACTTATCGCTCCAACTTATCGTCCAATAAATTGGAAGGGAGGAAGGCTGTTTACACACTACGATCGGTCAAACGATTTGGCGCAACCAACCTCATCAAATAAGCTTTTGCCAAGGAGGAAGCAGCATTGTGGATGGTGATGAGTTGTTTGGTGAAAAAAAGTGAAAACCCGCGAAAAGCAAGGTCGAAGTGGAGTCGTGAGTGGCTGCAGAAGAAGAGAGAATTCTCTCATGTAAATCTGTTAAAGGAGCTGACAAATGAACCGAATGACTTACGGAATTATTTGCGAATGGACGAGGAAACCTACGTAGGATATTTAACATTAGTTTCTCCGTTTATATCAAAGTCGGATACTGTTATGAGAAGAGCTATATCTCCGCACGAAAGACTATCAGCTACTCTACGATTACACTGCAGTTAATTTAAATTTGGTAACCACTGAATCAGTAGTTCTTGCTCTGCACAACTTTTTGAGCCAAAAGCCCACTGCCTACCCCCCTACTGAAATTTTTGATCGCAAAAATATTATCGATGGTACTACTCAAATAGGTGCAAGGCTTGATCCCGAAATGTTGCACAACCTCCACCATCGTTAAGTTTTGCAACAAGCAAAAATTGTTCGAGACAAGTTCTGTTTGCATTTTAACGGGGAGGGGTCAGTTCCTTGGCAAGAGAAATTTGCATTGAACGTTTAAAATTTACAGTTCTTGAAAAAAAGCTTAATCATGTTCACTAGTAGATACACTAAACCCAAGGACCCAAAGGCCCAGGGACGTTTGTCAATAATTCAGTTAATAGTTTGCAATGTACCAATTTTGGCTGGAGACTATCGGCCATAATAACTTAAAAATTTTATATTACAACAAAAACTGAGTAACAAGAGCTGAGGGCAACAAGAACTGAGTAGGGGTGCAGGGCAAGTGTCAACTGGGCGGAGATTGGACCGATAAGTGGGAGCAACCTTTACACGTTCAAACAAGTCGTTACGATTCCCAAAAATTGATGCCGGCCGGCTACAACCTTCCAACCCAACTCCAACTCCGATAAATCGTTACGATTTCCCATTTAGACGTGACGATAAATTGGATCGATCCGATCTTTACGACAAATCGTACGATTTATCGTTACGTGTAAAGCGGCCTTAAGTTTTTCCCGACATCCTTGACCGTCTATGGAAAAAAGTGGGTTGAGCCAGACCACAGGACGATCCAGTTTCATACCAGACGTTGCGATTTCAATAAACGACATGGATTTGTAGAGGGCACCAGAAACAACGCGCTGCTCCACTGTTGTTCCCAAAACAGTAAGCGACGCTTGTTGGAAGATCAGCCAAACCTTCCAGCTAGCTTATAACGGTTTCGCCCAGTTTGTGACGAAGATTCTGAAAAAAAAGTGCTCTCCAGTACACGGAAAGTAAGGGTTTTGGATACATAAAATGCAAATTCTGGGAGCGAAGAGAAGATTGCAGGGCAAGGAGGGTCGGGAGTTGCCGTCAAGGGTCTTTTAATCGTTGTTTTTTCTTCTCCCGAATTATTATTTGTTCGAGCCTGGTTTGTTGTGGGACTGTATCGTTTCGATCAGTGTCTGATCCTGTGCTCCTCTCCTGCCTAACTCCCTCCTATTTTCATTCGTCTTCCAAACGCTGCTCGATCACCTCGTGTTCCCCTGTTTTTTCTCCCCTTGTTAGGACCTTTTTCGTGTGTCGGAAAACCTTACCCTGTGTCCCGGTTTGGAAATCTGCCTCCAATTAACCATAACAACGTGGCTCGGTATCATAATCGGCTGGAAGAGGAAGACCTCGAGCTGGGGGCCCCCCTGTCAGCGAATCATTCCTTTCCTTAAACCTCCTTACACTCCTCGAAAACCACCTGAACCAGTGACATATGTTACTAGAAATACAGTCAGCTTCGAACATACTTCTTTCGATCGAAGTTATGCGATATCAGGAAAAATTCTTGAGTCACGACCGAAGGAACCGTTGGGTGGAAAATGGAGAATGCTAACCACGGCAATGGGGCAGGCATTGTCGATTAATTAGAAAGATGGGTGTAGATAGGTGGCTTAGTTAAGGCTGTAACTGCACCCCTCCCCCCTTGCCACAACAACCACAGACCACTATAAACTCCCCCCCCCCCCTACACGTCGCCATTTGTTTTTTCGTGGTCACACTATCATGCCTGTTTGGTAAAAGTAACGGGGATGGCGTTTAAGCGTTTTTGTGTTGTTTTTGTACCCCGAGGTCATTTTTTCACTATATGGTTGTTTTTTGTTGGTTGAGGCATCACTTTTAGTATTCGTAATTATCGTCCTTTTGATGAACAAAGTGAATAGAGTGTGTACACTCTCTTAAATAGACTCGTTCTTCAAACGTTTATCGAAAATATCGACGTTAGAATGGGAGAATAAAGGCGAATTGAAGGTTTCTTTAGGGTTATTTAACCCTGAGTTGTTCAAAGCAGCAATCTCGTCGAACGAGAAGGGAATTTAGCTTTTCAATGTTCTTCCTATACTAGGATTTCGAACGGCGTCCACTTCGACGCTGTTAATTTCAAAACGGTACTCATCAGAAAGGAATGAAAAGTTGTCGTTTATTAAGGATGCTCGTAACCTTATTCTAACGTCTTTCAAAAATAACTACCAGCTCGATCGGTTTAGCCTTTCCCCCGCAAATTAGGGTTTTTTGATTCGGTACCCCTCAAAACGAGAAGATCAAGAAAAACCCTTTTCACACAATTGGAAATACTTGTAGGGATACTGAAGATGATCGGCTGGTCCCATCTGTTGGGGGGTGAAATCGAACAATAATCTTTGGAATACTGAAATGAGGACTCGTCTGGCCAGGACCATTTCTGTTCCTCTGGAGTCCATTCGACAATTTGTGGAGCAGCAATGGTCAGAAATGCGAATTTCCAAACAATCAGTTCGGAATAATGTTCCAGTTGTCAATAAAAATGCCAAGATGAAGGGCGTTTGCGTAAGAAAATTACTGTAGCTTTGATCTTAGTGCCGCATTTCCAAGGCCGGGCTATGGCACGTCAAATATTCGGCGGGTGGCTCTCGTCTATAATATTGACACCGGTGAATCGAAATCGTAGTTGAAACAGGTCTGATAGTTGCACTACATCGAGGACAAAAATGTCGCAGATCAAACCAACAGACGGTGGAAGCTCAATGAAAGATCATTAACTGAAATGTCAAATATTCCAAGAAGTTCTCATAAAAGCTTCTTTTGAAGTTCTTATTCGATTCCAAGGCTTCACGTGGCCATCGAGTCTGGACGTATAACGCGGATGTGATTATTCTGCTCAGCTTGAAAATGGGAAATCCCTTCTGGAACGTACGTGAAGGCAGAAAAAATATAACTATCCGATCACTACAGTACAACAGTCTGTAATGTAACTTAACGACCCATTTGAAGTCCTCGAGGAGTGTCGTAATGAGATGAGGTCCATCTGGCTCTTTCCGTCCATCCCCTTGATCGCGGTAACATTATGATACTTCTTTGACAACCAGCCAAGAAAATTCTTTTAGACTGCTTGGGACATAGAGATCCCAGAGGAACATGTAAAATAGTATCTTCGTTCATAGAAGAAACAGGTGGTCGGTCATAAACGGTCGTTTCTTCGCGTTTGATTGTGGGTGCTATACAAGTACGGTCACACATGTAATAACTACTCACGAGGTTGACCACTTTTGCTTTCCTAAGCGCTAACTTGATATGCAGTGTGTGGATTAACATTAAACCCGCTCAAATCTGATTGTATTTCTCGTGAAGGCCAAAAGCTTTTCTTCTCACAAACCACTATCTAAGTTTTAATGACACGTTGTGTGTGTACAGTTTCAAACTTTTTGTTTTGTGTCGTACCCGCATTGGGAACAAACGGGCCCATGTAAGGGCGTTCATGAGCCTCAGCTTATGGCTTCGCTGCTCCACCCCCAGGCCCCACGGTACTTGTCTCCAGATAGTGTGACGTCACCTATGCACCCCCACCACCCCAGGCACAAAGCGGAGGACATCCGCAAGTTCTGCATTCGCCACCTCTTCTGGCTGAAGAAAGGGCCTCCCAAACACACGACGAGTCCGTCGCATAAGCACAACACATGCTCTGCTGTCTCTAGCCCCACCTTGCAGAACCTGCATACCTGTACCTCACACTTACCAATATTAGCAAGGTGGAATCTCAGAGAACAGTGACCTGTAAACAGGCCACATATGATCCTCATATCCTTCCTCCCCAGTGCAAGCACCTCCTTGGCCCTCCCTTTGGAGAGTCGGATGAAGAGTTTTGACTGTCCAAGCCCCTGCCAATGGGCAACCTTGCACCTATCCTATCCTCTCCAGGTAAGCAGGTAAGCGGCTTCTGGTAGTCCCAACAAAGGGCTCCAGGGCCGACAGGGATCTGCGCCGATCCCTTCTTTGCCAGCCCATCGACCCGTTCGTTTCCCTCTTTTCCCTGATGCCCCAGCACCCAACAAAGTGTTACGCTGTTGTCCTCGGCCAGGGCCTTCAGTCCAGTCAGACACCTGCAGAAAGGTAAGACAATGCGATGCTAAGGCCTTGAGAGTGGCCTGACTGAGCATGACAATGCCGTTCGTGTTTATGGCCTCATTGACTACCTAAGCAAGTTCGATGATGGTTATAAAATAATTAGGTGCATT
This sequence comes from Pachypeltis micranthus, assembly GCA_020466155.1. NCBI lineage: Eukaryota > Metazoa > Arthropoda > Insecta > Hemiptera > Miridae > Pachypeltis > Pachypeltis micranthus. Next base: position 82,038 of record JAINFA010000026.1, on the reverse strand, counting down.
CCAGGAACTTTTTACTTTCCGTCACCCAAAGCCCATCAGGAGTGTGGTGCTGGGTGATGCGTCGACTGGGTATGTCAGCCGGCATACTCGCGTGTAGTTTGGATCGCTTCTAAAGTGGTGGGCGTTTCAATCGTGGAACTTCCTCTATACTTCTTCACTTTCCCTCCCAACCCCTAGAGCTTAAGGCTGCATGGGCGCCCTCCCCCTTTCGTTAAGCTTGATTCTTTACGGTTTTTTGAGGATGCGACCGTCCCATTTACGGCGAACTTCGGAAAAATAAAAAAGAAGTGTATTGCAGTACAGCACAATACCCAGCAAATACGGAGATTACGTAGCAGGTATCTCCAACATTAACAAGGGTGTCGTGCGTTATGCCAATATGGGTCTCTTGAATTTTTATCTATACTATTTTTAGTATCTTGACCGCAAATTCAACCTCACAAATGCTTTAACCTAATTTGGGAGTTATATAGTTAAATCCATACTCTGTAGAAAATTGGTGAATCCTGATTGTTGAAGAACTAGAAATTGAGTACGACAGTTTGATCTAGTTTCTACAGGTATTCCATGACGTCCGAAACATGTTTTACATTTTTTCATCACTTTTGCAAAACGTCGTAAATTTTAGTGCTGCCTTTCACAATGTACTCGGAGAAATAGTTACAACTATGAACCGAGTGTGTTGTGCCTTGCATTCATGGAGTTTTCATTGGTCCGTTAGAAACGGTATTGAGGGATCATGAGAGCTTGCAGAAGGCTGCTTCCATTCCTGGCCACCGGACTGGATATCATTCTAGATGCAGTGCAGAAGTACATCTTAAAAGCGTTTCTCTCGAAATCAAAGTGGTATCCGATCGCGGCTCCTTTACTGCGACTAGGGCTTTTAGTTCCTTTCCTTAAAAGTTACGCCCTTCCCTTCTATAGGCCTTAATGCCACTCTCACCTTACTCGCTTCCGATGTCCCCAAAATACAATATGATTTGGGATCATAAAATATCCAAAGTTGCCTTAAGAGGGTTTCTCTGACTCGATGAGAAGTGCCATTTCCTCTGCGATACCACATTAAATGCGGGATTACGAATCAGTTTGTGCTGAAGCAGCTCTGGCCTATAACCACCGGCTGGGCCTACAGCCATATTATTCGCAATTCATAATGTATTTTTCCGAGTATAACAGATTTGTTTGACTTGAATAAAAATCGTATACATTTGTTGAATGAATATATATATTCTCTCTCTCACACACACACACACACACACACACAGTGAGTCTCACACACTAGTGACGCCAAAGAAATGACTGAACTATTTATACCGATAAACTTACATGTTTACTGCGTACAGTTCGCCTCCACAGTACAGGACAATAAAGTGGTTACTCAGCAAACTACGGTAACTCTCACCCAGATTATGTTTTCTCCCGTAAACTTTAAAACTCAATAATGAGCGACAAAACTTGATTTCGTACGAAAAAAAAAAAAAAAATTTGCCGACGCTCCGCGGACCCGGTGGTAATAAGAATGAGACAGCGGACTCAGAGTGGAGGGGAGACCTACGCCCCTAGAGCGATGAGGGTTGCGACACAGGCAACTCAAACAGGTGCGGTGGTCGCGCGGTTCCATATTTATATTCCTTGCGAAGGGGTTCTCAGACAGTACTCACCGGACCGCGATCCAACTTACATTATTTGAACATGTCTCTTAAGGTAAGTCGAAACACTCGATCGGGAGAGCGAGAATATGATAAATCGTCAATAATTCGAACATAGTCAAAGTTCGGAAGTTCTTAATCGTAAAATTTATCATAAAGTCAACGCTCAAGTCAAATTTCAGTATCTTTCGGTGCTAGTGGGCCCGTTAATCTATTCGAACTTTTAAAATTTTGCGTTTTATTAATTCAATCGTAAATGTAAAAAAACAATAAAAAATATTATGAATTCAGCCGCTCACAAAACAAGTCTCTATAACCGCCGAGAAATTTGTTTTAAGCTACAAATATTTCACCTTTACCTAGTTATGATCGTGATAAGAAAGAAAAATTCGAATACCAATAAATTAATACTCGACAAATCTCCTTTTCTGAGTTAACTTGGCTTGTATCTCCGTTCAACACATATATACAGAAATACTTACGGAGAACGAAATTGGGTATGGGCAAATAAAAGACACTCTGTAAGATTGATCTCATCTGGTGAAACAGTTGCCCCAGAATTTACGGAAATGTTCGGAAAAACGTCATTTTCTACCCATTTTGATTTTTATCTCTGTGTAATGAACGGTAAGAGTAACATTTATAGAAAACAATATGTAGGTATTAACTATTTGAAAACATCCTGTGAGTTTGGTGAAAATCGCTGAAGCCGTTTAGCCAAAAAGCGTAAAAAACCTATTTTTGCTTCATAGGCCTACATCTCTGTTCACTATATTTTCATGGAGATATGTACGGGGAGGAAAAGTTAGGTATTGATTAGTAGAAGATAATTTGAAAGTTTAATCAAAATTGTTAGAGCCGTTTTTGCGAAAAATGCGAAAAACCATAGTTTTTGGTACATTTTCGTCCCTCTCCTCCTTTCAATTGACCGAAATCACCCATAACCTTATTTTGGCGTCTATAAATAAAAAAGAGCTTAAAGTTTAGCATTGCAAGATTGACAAGTACGTGCTAAATGTTATCATCTTTTGGCGCGAAAATTGGTTTATTATTGTGAAATGTAGGTTCATATCTTCATCATAGGTGAATTAATAGAAGTTATTTGAATAGTATTAGCGCTTTCTAAATTGAATTTATTATATTATCTAAACAGCACAACTGCAGATACTTCAGAAGGTAGTATTTACCGGCATTCGCTCCCCCAAAAAAATAATCGATACGGTAATTCGAAAAAGTATATTATACTGCGTTCAACGTGTGCTGTTTTTTTGAAATTCAAGTAACCCAAAAAAAGTGACGTAGTTGAAAAATTAGACTGTCCGGCGGCACGATCAAATGAAACACTCACCAATCAGCAAACAGCACGTAAATGCGTTTAACCATTATTAGTCAGGCCCACGCCTTTCCAGTAATCATACGTCTACAATTTAAAAGTAAGAACCTATAACTTGACTATGATGAGCAAAGTGATTGTAAAAATAATTATTTCCAGTTGGAAAAATAGAGTAGCACAAAGTTATACCGCATATTTCCCGCTTTTAGTATTTGTTATAATAATTATGATTTTACTATTTATGCAAACCCACATAGCTGTGAACAGGTAACACTAGTTATTAGTTGAAGGCCTGCAACGGGGTATTTCTGAATGAGAACTTTGTGTGTCTTCCTCAGAGTGAATACAATACATCTTGTTAAAATGCACAGCGTGAAAAAATAATATTCCTTATTGCCAATCCAATTTGTTAGTGTTACAGTCAGTGTCGCGGGATTCGCTTCCTAATTGCCCTAATGACGGTTTGGCGGGATCGTTTCAAGACGTGGTTGCCTCGTGATCATCTTGATTGGTGTAGCAGTCGTTCTCTGGCTGCTGCCATTTCGTTCTCTCATTAGTGGCATTTGTATAGGAGGATTGCCAGAACTCCGTATTGTTGGACTCGATCGATGTATCAGTCAGTCCAGTTCCCATTAAGCCGGTTAGATCATCTAGCACCACCACACCCCAGTGGGAGACACCAAGTGCTGAAAACGTCTGATGAGAGAACATTGTATAGTAATATACTGGAAAATGTCGTGCTAAAAGCGTGCTAAAAACGAAAATAATGTTTTTAATGCATCGGTTAGTAGTGGAACATTCCAGAGTTTACCCTGGATTATTTTGAAACTTCTATCTAGTTCACTGGACCATCACAATACTCATGAAAATGTTTACTCCGCTCAGCTGAACTTAAGACAAAAGGCGATTATCGCGATTAGATGTTATATATGAGTCCACGCTGCGTTCACGGATATAGTTATAACAGTAATCAAAACACCACATTTTTTTGTCAAAATCGGCTTCACCGATTTTTATAAAATTATACGTGTGAACAGATTCAAACAACCGGACGTTAAATACCACTTTCATCAGTGGAAAAACGACAAAAGCGGCGCAATAAATTATCAAAAATTTCGATTTTAGCAGCTTTTTACTTTCCTTGGCTCTACACAGTAGAAAGGAAAGTTATGTAATCGGCTGAAAAAGAAATTTTGAGTTTTCTTCAGATCTTTACGTTTTAGACCCTCCTGAGTCCGAAAAACACTATTTGGGAAAATGGTCTGTGTGTCTGTGAACGATTTTCAGAGAAAACCACCGTGCCAAATCAGCTCAATCTTTATATCTCGCTTACAAGTTACCATGGGACACCAAAATAAGGGTGTGAACAAAATCCACCGAAAGTTAACTATAGTTATCATAGTGATCAAAACACCAAATATTTTTTTTCTCAAAAACGGTTCTAACGATTTTGATTAAATTTTGTATATAGATAGCTCCCAATAAGGCAACTATTCAATAAAATTCCCATTAGTGGGAAAAATTACGAGAGCAGCACTATAAATTATCAAAACTTTCGATGCATTTGATTTTAGCGCGGTTTTTAGAGAAAACAACCGTACCAAATAACCTCAAACTTGATATCTAGCCTGCAGGTTACCATGGGACGCCAAAATAAGGGTCTGAGCTAAATAATTGTCATAGTGATCAAAACACCAATTTTTTTTCTCGAAAATAGCTATAACGATTTCGATTAAATTTTTTATATTGATAGCTCCCAATAAGGCAATTATACCATAAAACTCCCATTCGTGGGAAAATGACGAGAGCAGCACAATAAATTACCAAAACTTTCGACGATCGAACGTAAAGCGTTGTTTGACCAAGTTCAAATTAACTGAGTGATAAATGAATTGAGTAAGTAGTAAAAAAGCCATGTACATGAGTGGATTGACGTAGAGCTAAGGAAAATTGTGTGTTGCAACGCACCAGATATTTCTGTCATTAATTTCGTTCACGTAACACTGGCGAGTTCATAAAAATGCCGTTGGTAGCAAAATAAGCCATCTATATGATGGTACTTTAATGGTGGTAATAAAATTGTTGGGCACATCCTAGGAAATCGTGGGAATTCAACCGTCGTCTCTTCCAGCAACTTTGTTCGACACGGTTTTTAAAAAAATAACTCCTCAATTAACACAGCAGGAAACTTAAGAGTAAAAATACGTTGGATCAGTTGGTTTGATGGAGTGGTATTATCGTGTTCGTGTTGAGAAGCTTTCAGTACAATGCAGTACTCAAGTGCTGTAATCAATATGCCTAGGGCGCCGTTGAAACAAATGCGTATGATACGCATCTTCGAACAAGATGAAAACAAAGTCGAAAAATGTATTAAAACCATTGTTTAAATTAAACTTTACGAAACTGCAATAAGTAAAATAGGTACAATTTATAACACCTTCAAGAAAATGCGTAAGTCATTTCGTGTTCCCCTCTAACTATTTTACCTTTTAATGCACTGCGTCAACGTACCAACGTCCATTAACAGTTGCAGTTAGTTAATATTGGGCGTTTATTGTTTTACATAACCTCATCTTTGGATCGTTTAAGCTACGCGTGAGTGTTACCTATGGTTTCTGCAGTAATACAGTGACTCACACGTTTGGCATCTAATGACTGCCTCCGTTCGAAAGACAGCAAAAATTGCCTTCGAAAACTATTGGCGGAGCTCAATCAAATTGGTCGTTACGACTGTCAACGATCAGGCGCCTCAAATTAAGCTAAAGAGCCTATTCTTCCGAGGAGGCAATTATATTAAATCGAGGTCGAAGATCATCGGCGATCCTTTTTCGAAGGGTCTCGAATTACGAAGGTGTTCAGATGTGGCAACGCCGTTACAAAACAATGCTTCAGCGTTGTCTGATGTTTGTGAACAGATGAGATTATTGCGAGGCTGTAGGTTAGAAATAATGTAATTAACGGGCTCGTCGTCGACAAAGGAGGAGTAAGGAGAATATCTTCTGTTGGTCGGTTCCCCGATCTAGAGGTTTAAAGTGTACAAATAGCGTAAACCTTGTACGAGCAAGGCCATTGCATCCTCACGTGGGTTTACCGAGCACTTATGATTTGAACACCTGACGAAAATAACATCTACTAAGCAGTAATTAATTCTCCACTGGGCCAACCCTCTGTCTGGACGAGGGGAAATGAATGAAGTGAAATCTCATCTCCCACGTAAAAGTAACTATAATGCGAGATGATATTTGATTCGGCGCCCTCTGCTCAAATACACTCGCTTTTTTTCGATCTCCCTCGGGAAAGATACAGTTCAATTCATCTAGTCCTATGATGAGTTCACGCTTCTTTGGCTAGTCGGGTACTTCCTCTATACAACATTAGGAAGAAGCCGCTGGGCGACCCCTGGTAATGCTGTGTGTGATACAAATCCACTGAATCCAGAGGGCCGCTTCAATTCTCCAAGCCTCGCCCGAGAAACTCACTGTCAACCGGCTTGAGTGAGGCACTGCATCCTCACGTGGGACCTGATGAAAGTAACATCTCCTAAGCCGTAATTAATTCTCCACTGGGCCGACCCTCTGTCTAGGCAAGGTGGAATCAATGGACAAGTGGCTTCTAAAACAGAAAGAGCGCTTGTTCCAATTTATCCGTTCCATCAAGAATGGGTACCCTCAAAGTAACAGTTCGTGTGCTCACAAATGGGTTGGACCAAAACCCTCTTAGTGTGTACTTACTGTTTCGTGAATCTTAATCGTAGATGATGCAAAGCCGTATTATCTGCACTGAGTCAAAAATAACTTTGCAACAAACGGTTATCTTCCACACACTGAGCTAGCAAAAAACATGTACACAGCATTCCTTCAATACGAACAACCTAATTTTCTCTTTTATTTTATTTGTTCATAGGTTTTTGTAACTTTGGGGTTGGTGGCCTTAGCCCACGCCGGAGGACCCGCGCACTACCAAACAGCCACTGGCGCTGCAGGGCTAGATGGTTCAGTTGGACACAGCATTGAAAATACTCAGAAAGGATATGGCGGTGACTCCTTGTCTTCGTACTCAACTAATATTCAAGCCGGTCATTCGTACAGCAGCAGTTCCATTTCACGGGGAACCAGTGGGGGCGCCGTTGTTGCTTCTGCTCCTGTTGCTTACGCAACTGCCGCTCCAGCTATTGCCACTTACGCCGCTGCTGCTCCCGCAGTCCACACTGTAGCTGCCGCTCCTGCTATTTCATACAGCGCTCCGGCTGCGATCAGAACTGTGTCGGCCGCTCCTGCTATTAGTTATGCTGCTGCCGCCCCAGCTTATACCACGTATGCCGCAGCTGCTCCTTCCATCAGAACTATCTCTGCTGGTCCAGCATATACTACCACATATGCTTCAGCTGCTCCATCTATCAGAACTATCTCTGCTGGTCCAGCATACACTACCACATATGCTTCAGCTGCTCCATCTATCAGAACTATCTCTGCTGCTCCAGCTTACGCCACCACTTATGCCGCTGCTGCTCCTGCTATTAGAACCATCTCTGCTGGCCCTGCATACACCACAACTTACTCCTCAGCTCCGTCGTATGCAACCACTTATGCATCTCCAGCTATCAGAACAGTCTCAGCTGCCCCAGCACTGACCACTACCTATGCCGCAGCTTCTCCTGCTTACCACACAGTATCTGCCTCACCAGCCTACACAACATCTTATGCCGCTCCTAGTATTAGAACGATCTCAGCTGGCCCAGCCTACACCACGTCCTATGCTGCTGCTGCCCCTGCCATAAGAACTATCTCTGCTGGTCCAGCTTACACCACTACCTACGCTGCTGCTGCCCCCACAATCCACGCTGCTCCAGCTTACACCACTACCTATGCCGCCGCTGCTCCCACCATTCACGCTGCTCCTGCGTACACCACCACTTATGCTGCACCTGCTGTCCACACTGTCCATAGCGCCCCAGCTATTGCTACATACGCTGCTTCCGCTCCAGTTGTACAGCACGCTTCCTTCTCTTCCTCAGGCTCATCTTACGCCTGGTAAAGACTTCTCCTATAAACTTGAGTTTCGTTTTTGTTAGCAAAAAAACGAAGCGTAAGTTTAAAGAAAACCACATTTTTATACTAAGTCGTGTATAGCTTGTAAGTTATTAAAATCGTTGTTGTGACATCTTGAAACGTATTTGCTTGGTATCCTCCTTCTACCTCCCAATAATTAATACGCTCGAAGTATGGTAGAACGAGTGCTGCGTGTGCGACTTGGAACGTTGACTATCGATTTCCGCTTAACGTTACATAATGGGCCATTCACGTCTTAAAATAATCCTATTTTATTGTTGGCACGGGAACGAATTTCTTCCTTTTAGGCAATTAGTTCGGCTTGTGGGGTTATTCCGGTAGTTGACTTGAAAACCTGCGATTATTCTAATGAAAAGGAGCCTTAACGCCCAATGTTTCACGAGCTCAAGTTTGTGAATGTCGTAAGTGTCATACTGTAAAAGTATTAACGGTTGAACAAAGGAATAAAGTTGGTTCTATGATGGCATGACATCAAAGTGAAGAATGATACAGAGAAATGGCTTGCCGTCCACTCCTATTTCTTTAGATTATATGTTTTGATATACACGATCAATCTGTAAGGTAGGTGGAGGGAATGTGCAGATTAACACTCGTTTTTCCTGCTCTTCTACAGAGTTGATTTTTATCTACTGGCCATTCCCAGCACTTGGAGTTTTGCAAACAACGCTTGATGACCTGAAAATTTGAATTGTAACCAAATATGGGTGTTTCACGAGCCAATTATTTTGACTAAGTGTTTCTGCAAACACAATTTGTGAGAGAACGCCTAAACCAATCAGCACGAACACAATTTCCAATCACATTTGGCATGCACATCGACATGGTGATGTAGGGACTTTCTAACATTGTCTTTCTTTCAGCCAACCCTGACTGCAATCTCCCGATGATCTTGATGGTCGATGCGTCGGACTTTGCAGTAAGAGCATCACTTCGCCAACTACGAGATAACTCTGCAGAGTTTATGACAGAGAGTTGCTGGCAGCCTACCAAGGAGTGAAATATTTCCGATACATGCTGGAAAGTCGTCAGTTTGCCATCCTTACGGACCACGAACCACTTTCGTATACATTCGCTCAACGTCCAGACAAAGCTTCCCGAGACAACTCCGTCATTTGGACTTCATTGGACAGTTCAAGACGGATATTCGGTATGTGCCTGGGGTATCAAACATACCAGCCGACGCCTGCTACTCATTTCAGCCATTGCTTCCACTTCTATTCTTTCCCCCCTGCTCATTGCAGAAGCGCAGGCCACCTGCGGCGAACTGCAACAGCTCAATGCATCAGCTAGTTCAAAGCTGACACTGCAAGATATGGCGCTGGACAAAGGAGTGGCGTCTTACTTCGTCCATTTGTCCCAGAACAGATCCGTCGTCAGATTTTTGACGCCATCTACTCTCTTGCACATCCAGGAATCAAAGCATCAGTGAAACTGGTGCAGGCTCGTTATTGCTGGCACTCTCTGAAGAGAGACGTGGCGCCATGGGCCAAAACCTACATCCCTTGTCAAAGAGTCAAGACTGTACAACACACCGCTAGTGCAATAGGACGGTTTATGACTGATATAACCCTCGTCGAGGGTTTAGGTACAGTCATCAAATGAGGAAACAGACCTGCAATAGGATGGTTTTCCAGTTATCACTTACTAGTTGCACAAGTATTTCGGTCCCTCCTCACAATCATCGACCGCTTCTCTCGTTGGCCAGAAGCAGTACCAATCCAGGATATCACGTGTGTTAGCTACGTTAGACTGTAGCCCAGACCTTGGTTTCCACCTGGCTGCAAATGGCGCCATTGAGAGGTGACAGTAAACTCTGAAAGGGGCTTTGAAAGTTCTGACGGATGAGTGGGTTTCTCAGCTAACAACCATCCTCCTCAGACTGAGCACCTACCTCATTCCTGACTGTGACAGGACCCCTGCTCTATGGTGAGACCGTACACCTACCAGCAGAACTGTGGGAGCAACCCTCAACCACTACGGACATACCCAAACTGCAAGAGCACATCTGCCGCCTACGCCCAGTTCCATTTCTCCACAAGACAGCAAGAACAGTGTTTGTACACCCGGAACTGGCCAAAGCTTCTCATGTGTTTGTAAAGCATGATGCAACCTGTAAACCCTCACAACCCACTGATGGGCCATTCCAAGTCATCTCACAGGCAGACAAGTTTTTCTCACTCTTAACACCACGTAGGGACCAAAATGTTTCTATTGATTGGCTTAAGCCAGTCTTCTTCTTCAGGAAACCGATCAAGGAGACCCAAACACCTTCTACAACCATCGTCGCCCTACAACCTCAACCATCAGCCCCTATCCAACCCCATCGCAGTCGCCTGCGCAGGTCACTTCTGAGTTTCAGGGTTGATTCCCTTAAGGAAAGGCAGTAAACTAAGTGGTGGGAAATGGGAAGAGGGAAGGACAGAAAAATCCCACTGAACATTTTGGAAACAGTAAAGGGGAAAATTCGACCCCACAGTTCCCATTTCAAAGGCTTCAGGTCAGGAATGGATGGACTTGGGATGTCTCCTTGGACAACCCCTAAGACCGAAAGCGACTCAACAATTGACCAAATGACGAACAGAGGCCCCAGCATAATTAGAGTGTTATCTCCTATTCAACGTATAATAAATTCAATATGTTCTGTACCGTTCATAAGACAATTGGGAGTGACGGCGCAATGAAAGCAGAATACGAGAAGAAAGAAGAGCGTAAAAGGATACTGCAAACCTCAGCAGCTGACCACCGCAAAAACTATCTTATGAGACGCATAACTTTCCTCAGGTTCACTGGCATTTACAGATTTTTTTTCACTCTAGCCGCAACCCTGTTTTTCATTCAATGTATGTGAACTTGGTACAAAGTAGACTTAGACGAGAGCGTAGACAATGTTCCACTTAGAAACTGGTGGAGCTTAAGTTTTCAACATTTATTGAGTTGCTTCTACTTGTATGACGACCAGATTGAGTCCATTCTTTAAACTGGATTATTCTGAGGAGTATTGAATCAACTGTTTAGGAAATGTTGAGTAAATCTATGAAAAATGGTATTAAGTGAAGCAGCGGTGTTGGGATCCCAGAATTTCTTAAGCTGCTCCTAATTATGTTAGGAGCGTTATGGAACTTTTTCTTTTTCTTGAAATTCTGATTGTCCCTGGTGAAGAGGGGCAAGTCCACACCCCTCTAAGGCCTAAGGCAGAGGTCCCTGAAACCGTAAGTCTGGGAGGGCTAGCAATTATTCTTGCCTTAAGAGATATTTTTCCCAAAGCTGTACTGCAGGGGTGCTCAGCCCGAGGCGGATGCCAGTGAACCGAGGGTTAAGGTCCACGTCATGTGAATGCCTTTGCAGGACGCCAGGGCGGAGGCAGGTTAGGGCCGAGTGGCTGGCACTTCCCCACATATCGGAATGTAAATGTCCCTTGTTTGGGACGGGCTCCACAACCTGAATTCGTATTGAGCCTACGGCCTCACAAGCCCATGCCTTGCCTCCAAAAGAATGTCAAGTAAGAGTCTCATTTGATTTCCATCCAAGAAGAAGTTGTTGCAAAGACTAAAAATCGCTCCCTTTCAAGTCGCTGACACTAGACCAGGGCGTAAGAAGATATCACACCACCCGCACATAAGGGGTGTCGACAATGCCCATAACATACGCATATTTGTTCATTTTGCAGTGCTCCGTGATGATCTCCACAATCTGCCTTAAATCCTTCCTCTCCATAATCAAAAGGCTGACTCTTATCTCGTGTGTTGGTCCTGAGATTAAGCGATGGAGTGCCGCACTAATATGAAACCTTCCTAGTAATGGTAGTCAATAAAAATACTGCTCTGATCAGGAAACAACTACGTGCAACATTTTTGACAATTTATTGCGTTTCTCTCACGATTTTTCGACAAATAAGAATTTTATGGTATTGCCGCGTTGTTTGGAACTGCCCTTGTAACAGTTTAATTATAATCGTTAGAGCTGTGTATATCTCAAGAGTTTTGACCACTATGATAACAATAGCAATACCAAATGAGCTGATTTGGTTCAGCTGCTTTTTTGTCAGTCGCGATCATGGACGCACATTCAGTTTCCCAAATAGTGTTTTTGGATAGTAGTCCTTAAACGTAAAGATCGGAAGAAAATTCAAAACTTCCATAACTTTCCTGCCTACTACGTAGGGCTGAGGAGAAAAAACTCACGTAGGATGTTTCTGTCACTTACGAGCACTGGTTAATCTATAAATGTGGCATAAGCATGAGCAATGAATGAAGTGCTTCAACTTTCTAATTAAAACGTGAAGTTATCTTTTACCAAGCTCAAATGAACTGGGTGAAAGATAGATTTAGGAGGAACCAATTAGTAATGCACGTAGGTCTGAGGAATTTTGTGTGAGGGAGATTTGTTTTACATAGTTCCTTGTAATTATCGAATAGTAGATTCTAACCACCCTCAACCTTGGCAGGCTCATAATTAGTGCATGCTACTCAATAAAAGTGCTGTTACGGGGGGATTAATATAGTAAGCAGTATCGCACTAGGCGAGTTGGGACGTAGTACGATAGCAGCCAAATTCAATTGGAACAGAGTTTTATTCTCAATTATATTTGGAGTAGTTTTACCATCACAGACAGGGAACTGAGTGGGAGCGACATGACGACATGGCGAGGGAACTGGCTCAGTTACTACTGTTACAAGGGGGGTTTCGAGACGTTTGGGGGTCCACTGACTCCGGCAAAAATTACGGCAATTGCGCCGGAACTCTGATCCACAATCCTCAACTTTACGTCGAGAATTATGAACAATGTCTTATCTACTAGACCACGATCGTCCGGTGCCTTTAAAGGGAGTCAGGCGGTACATCTCCCCCCTCACCATTAGCTGCTGCTCCTGCCACCCCCAAACGTCTCGAATTCCACCACTGCCACCAATGTAACGAGGGGGGTTTCGAGACGTTTGGGGGTCCACTGACTCAGGCAAAAATTACAGCAATCGCGTCGGAACTCTGATCCACAATCCTCAACTTAACGTCGAGAATTAGGAACAATGTCTTATACACTAGACCACGATCGTCTGGTGCCTTTAAAGGGAGTCAGGCGGTACATCTCCCCCCTCACCGTTAGCCACTGCTCCCGGAGCGGACGACTTTTAATGAACGGATTTTTGAGAGTTGAGCGAATCCCCGGAAAATCCGATCAAAGATTCGAGAACGAGAGGGCGACAAGGAAAGGGCCCTTACTTTTCCATTTACATTGTAGTCTCATTATTTTCTCTCTTAATTTTTTAATTTTTTCTCTCAGGCTCTCTTCTTTTTCTTGGAACGAAGGAGCGTGGACTTGTTCGTATATCGCTGCCACCAATGTCTAGAACTTTATGTCGAGAATTATGAACAATTGCCTTATCCATTAGACCACGATCGCCCGGTGCCTTTAAAGGGAGTCAGGCGGCACACAACTGACGGCAGCGAAGTCTCAAGCGAATCGGGGCATTTGAGGTGCCCGGTCAGCATAAATGCCCCGGACGAGCCTCCGCTGAATCGAAGGGTTTAGTTCGTCCCGTTACAGTACCACAAAGTACATATAATCTCATTGAAGTACTAATGCGCGGGTACATAGTTTCACAGTTCTTTCCTACTGAATAAAAAGGCTGTACTCTAATATAAGCCCCTTCTTGTAATAGTTTTGCCCAGCCAAGCGCGCGACCCGCACAAAATATTACGAATCGGTCGGAAATATTGAACCCGTAAGTTCGTGAGGGTTGTCAGAGGTCGTCTCAAGGCACGCCAAACCGTCAGACGACTAGAACTTACCAAAACCCGTTTGCCCGGAGTTGCCATTCATCCTTCCGGGATACTTCGATATCTTCCTCTTTCCTGACAGAGGTCTCTACCCTCGTCTCCGCGTTGCTTATAAATTCATTGAGATCGGGTCAGACGGACCCCGTAGGAAAACAACGGGAGGTGGAAGATAAGCGACCAAACCCGGAGGATATTAATATTTCACCGGAGGGGCGCATATCTCGATGATATTTGTCTCCGATGTGGCAAGGAAAAAAGTAATAATAAAGTATCCCGCATGAATCGTTCATCGAAAGATAGGGAATAGTCGCTTGCGAATGGTCGACCTGCGAGTCCGCCTTAAAGTACGTTGAACTCCGACAATTCAACTCTTTTCCTGTGAAAATACCCTTTTAACCGAATTATATGAATCCAACAACCCGTCCATCGTGGGAACGAAATGCGCTAAAAATGAATTTGGATTTTTAAAAAAACGGTTTAACGATTCTAATTAAATTTACTGCGCGTATTCAACTATCCTACTTTACTATTTATTCTTTACATTTGTCACTGCCAAACCAATGTTTCCTTAACTTAAAATAATTCGGCCCGTAAGCGGGGCAGCAATCCCAGCGAATTGTAGATTTCTGTATTCTCGTGTATGTTACAAACCATCGAATTAACTGGGTTCGAGGAAAATAGATTTGACGCTCCATATCAATTTTTTTAACATTATAAAAAAACGCCCTTGCTTATTGACATTTTATGTCTTTACTTTGCTACATAAACTCGAAAATGTAACGCCGGAGATGTTACGGAAAGCGTCACGAAATTTGTGTTGGGTTCAGTGCATGGTAGCGTCTGTTATAAAATCTAACGCTTGGTAACATCACACTTTTAATAACCTCAGTGACTAAGTGAAGAGGTCAATTGCAATTGACGCGGCCATTATATCGAAACCATCAACGAGCACAATCAAACGTAGTTTTAAAAACATTTTTTAAAGAAAAAGACATAAAATGTCCCTCGTGGTTGCGTACTTGTACGAAAGCTTTACCCACCGTCTGTGTTAGTGATTTTAAATTTTAACACGATTACTATACTTTCCTTTCCCTTTGGGTAGCGGAAAGTGAAATGGTTTACGTTGCTGTAGAAATGCGTTTTTCAGGTCGACATGGGCAATGAGGATCTTCAAATTATCTACGCCTAAAAGGAAATCAAACGCGGTATGGATCTTAAAAACAATGAATTTAAGTTGGTTTAAGGTGGTGGTTTATGCAATGATAACTACGTTTGATTGTGCTCGTTGATGGTTTCGATATAAGCGGCCATTATAATTGACATCATCACTTAGTCACTGAGGTTTAAACTAATTTTTGCCCACCATAACCACAGATTGCTAAGTAGGGGGGCACAATTAGATCCGAAATGGAATTTTAGAGCATAGTAAAAGCATAATGTGACCGGGACGGATGGACGTTGCCGTTTCTGGAATCCTCATTTTCTGAAACATTAAGTTTAAACCAACCACACATCATGTCGTCACTTGATGAAAACACATTGAGCTGTCTCATAATGGGATATTATAAACAATATAATAATTAATATATTACATATTAGGTGGGTAAGTGATTGGGTTAATCCCGCCAGTAGGTTATTATTGTGGTGGTAAGTTAGTTAATCGCCAGACGATGATGTCTTTACATCGCAAGCGCTCGCCCACAGTAACTCACAAGCCAGGTACGTGAACTTTAATTATATATACGCTTTGTTAATTAATCTGTAATATTATAGATTATTATATTATTAATCAATATAATATTAATTATTTTGCCATATTGTTATCTTTCCCGAGGGCATGCGGGACAAGTCCCCCCTTGTGATTTGGGGTTCAATAGATCCCTGAGAGGAGTATTCAAAACGTTTAACTGCCAAGGTAGGGCATTCACAAAGGACGTGCTCTGCCATCTCGTCCTCCTCGCCGCAAAGTCTGCATTCCACCACCTGTGAGATGCCCATCTTGTTGAGGTGATACCTGAGTGAGCAGCGTCCGGTGAGGAAGCTAATCAGGACTCTCAGATCTCGTCTAGAGGGTGTCAGCATCGCCTTTGCCCTTACACAAGAAGGCATAACGAGCCTTTTCGCTTGTCTTAATCGTGGCTGGCGATGCCAATGGGGGCTGTTTTCCAGTATCTCCCATCGAGCCACCAGACGATTCAGGTGCCTCTTCGTCACACCTACATAGGGTTCAGGCCCGATGGGTAGGGACTCTGTACCCCTTTTTGCAAGGCAGTCAGCCTTTTCGTTGCCTTCTTGCCCCTTGTGAGCTGGCACCCAGATGAGGGAGAGCCTATTGTGGGAGCCGAGCTGCTTTAGCGCATGAAGGCATTTCCATGCCAGCTTGGACCTAAAACTACAGGCTGCAATAGCCTTTAAGGCGGCCTGGATCTCTGAGATATTTAGATCCGCTTGCCGTTGAGTCTTTTGGTCAGGATCTTCATAGCTAGGATTTCCGCTTGAAATATCGTACTCTTCCAGCGGCTTAGTAAAGACTCTAATTGGGCCCAGTCCAGCTCTACCTTTCATAACCGAACCATCGGTATACCACTGCAGGGCGCCCACATCAGTCCCGAACGTCTCCTGCTTAGCGAGTGGACGCTAACACCGAATGGCAGCCGAAAGTTCTTCTGCTCTTGCATAGCGTCAGTAGCAAGGACTGCTGCCTCTTCTAGCTTGAACTGTCTAGTTACTCCTTGGAGGCCTGCCTTGACCCTGGTGGAGGTATTTCCTGTCTGCAAAAGCCTTACCGCTACCAGGGAAGCAGTCCTCTGAACGTGTATATGAAGAGGTAAGATGTTCAAAAGGACTTCCATTGCAGCAGTAGAGCAGGTACACATTGTTATAGACGAATCGTAAACTAAAGACCAAAAGGTTGGCTTTTATTCATTAGAAAAGATAGCTGACTAACGGATGACACAAGTAAAAATAGTCAGGTCAATTACAACAGCTGATCAGATGATTAACTGAAAATGGGGTTATTATAAACACTATGACACACATTGCCCCTGATTTCCCCATTAACTATAAAGTGTATAATATTATGCCATATTTACAGTTAATTAAATGTAGAATACGTAAATGACATTGTATTATTAATTATTATAATACTTGACCTATTCATGATATACCTATTTACGTAAAATTATAAATGAACATCTCTCTAAAAATCTAGAACGAAAGTATTGTCCAAAATTCGCCAATTTTTCCAGAAATTAGAAGTTAGTTTTCCAATGTCTCATACAACGGCTCCTAAAATAAGCTGTGTATGCTCAGGGGGGGGGGGGGGGGAGGATAGTTGTTAGAAAGATAAGTTATTACCGCACTACACTAATGTCTTGCACTTCACTGTTGCGATGATCCCCCAGGAAGCTTGGACGTGTCCTAGGCAATACGGATTGGTGGTTTTCGGTAATGCATTAAAAAAAAACTTCCGAAGACTTCCTCCAGTTTCAAGACGAAGATGAGCGTTGTTCTTGTGCACAAGAAATTATTGGCTGTTCTTTGCTGGGCGGTGGCTTGCTGCTCGGGCAGAAATTTGACATTGGGACCAAGTTACCAGAGTTTCAAATGGAAAGTGAGTGTGGTATATTCCGCGGACAATACGAAACACTTTTGCGACGGAGTTCTCATTAAACTCGATAAAATGCTGACCACCTGCCGCTGCACGGTCTTCTACAAAGACGAAGAAGCGGAATTCAAATTTCCTTTGAACGATAAAGTGATAATACGCGAAATCAAATTGCCCAGGGAAGCGGAAAAACAGGTTCGGGAGCCGCTGTATGCGGTTCCGCATCCAGGGTGTCGTTCGGCTAGAGTGGGAAGCTTCAAAAAGGACGTGGCAGTTTGGTTCACGGAAACGCCATTCGATTTGACTACGTTCTTAGCCCCGATTGAAATCGCAGCGGGAAACGAGGCGTTTTGGAACCGTTTGGACAACCTCATCGACGACCAAGTCGTGTGCCAGGCAGTCGGTTGGTTGGCAGTCACGGACTCGTCCCACCAGTCGTACTACGGGCTTGCCAGGGTCGACTCGGTCGTTGACGTACAGCTTCTTACATCTTCCGGCTGTGATAGCAATTTTTGCAGGTTGAAGAGTCCGTTCTGCTCGATCAATATTCGTTCTCAGTTGCAGTTTTGCGCAGTGAAGTTCCACACAATCACGATCTGCGACAGACATTTGGGAGGAGCGTTGGTTTGCAATGGGATCGTCTATGGCCTGCTCTCTTGGTCAACTCCTTGCGATGAACAGGACGCTCCTACCATATACTCAGCTTTGGACGTGGAATGGGCATCTCTTAACAGTTATCCTAACACATCCCCCGCAGAATTGTTGTCGTCAATTTTGTTGTGGTTACTTGTTACATTCTCAATATCATTACACAATTGTTTCTAGACTTAAGGTAAGTTTGACCAAACGGTCAACTTTAACTAACCTACAAAATAGTACTTTAATTACGAAACTAATTCCGGAATTTTACTTAATCCCGTCTCTTTGACTGACGTTTTTCAGTGTTTCTCCCATAATTTCTGTACAATAGATACCAAGCGCTCCCAGACAGATTTTGGAATTTCGGAATTCAAACCACTACCATTTTATTTAATACTATTTTTAACAGTTTTACCGATTATCCCAAAACAATAAGTACGAACGTTCTCACAAAAATCATGATGGCAGTCTCAGTCGCGTTTTCAGTCTTGTGGGATCCCAAAGAAAGGGTTCAATGTTCGGCCGAGCTCAAGCCGAATATGGACCTTCCTAAGTCGAGCTTTCTGACCTTTGATCTTGGAACCACAGGAAACCCCAAACTATCCCCGTCAATAAACTTATTTCTTTTAATTCTTTCGGCCTTGTCGGACACAAGTATTAATATTTTCAGGGCCGACTTATATTCCCAACGTTCATTGGGATTTGTCCTGTGACGCCTTCCTGGTAGCTCACTTCTCACCCTGACTTTAACCCCTCCTTACGGCCAGACAGTGGCCTTTGCTCTCAGCTCTCGCCTGTGCTGCACCAGCGACATTTCCTGCGTCTTTACTCTAAAATGTTTTTATTTGTCGTGTATCTCAGGCGAATGTTAAGCCAACCAGTTCCTCTCAATAAAGTCCTCTCTAACTTGTCTCATTCATCGACTAGTTTTCTACACAAATCATGACCATATCTTTTTCTTGCACTCAACACATTGGTTACTCAATAAAGATCGGGGCGAGATTATAAGTAATTCAGTACAACATTGAATGTTGATCGGTGTCAGTTTCTATATAGAATATCAATTAAGGCTAGAAAGAATTACAGACTTTGCAAGGTGGAGCTGGAGTCAGCGGAGCATGTACTGAGTACACCTCAGAGTGCTAGGGGTTCATCAGCTGTGGCTGGAGGAGGTTGCAAAGATGGACATCAAGGTTGTGTTGCATTTGGTGTGACAATGGTGGGGACTAAAGCAATTGGGTTATATCCCAATATAAATCAACACAAAATGCGACACCATATTCACACCACTCAAAACACACCACAAATGCAAACAACCTACTGACGGATTTACAGACCACCCTACACAAAAAAGACGTAAACTCCACAATCGACAGATCATTCAAGACGTTCCATTCACTTCTAGTGGGTTTCCCGAGAGGTACATGACCTCCTCTCCCCGCCCCTTCCCTGACACTCCATCATCCCTTTCACCTTTCCCTTCGTATATAAAGACCATGACCAACTGACTGACTCCAGTACTGACTTGACGGCCAGACGATGATGTCTTTACATCGAAAGCGCTTGCCCACAGTAACTCACCAGCCAAAGGGAGATGGACTCACCTAACAGGTACGTTAACTTTAGTAATGGTGGGGACGTATTGTGGATGCTGCATCAGAGAACACCAGCTCCACAGGACATGAGGGGGCTTATGCTCGCCCACATAGTCGGGCGGGGAATAGGTTAATCAGTTAGGTTAATTGCTAGAGTAATTAGAATTTCCGAATGTACTAGGGGGGCTAAGGAAATGTGTGTGATGCGTCATATAAGATATTTGCACGTTAAAATTGTAACTTGAAATGTGCTGTATGGATTACCGTTTTGATCGATATTATGAGCACTTCAATGTGGAAAGTGCGAAGCATTGAATCCATCGGCTCTCAGGGGCTCCCAATCCGCTTGTTGGGGAGATTGCTTGGTGGGCCAACGAAAGCCAGCTTCCACAACTATCTCATGTCTTAATTCTAAGTCTGCGCAATGTTACTGTTTCCTCCCAGCCTTTACTGTTAAGTAACTTAATCTAACGTAACTTAAGGTGCTATTTATGGACTGAGCGATTTATATCTCTCATTGTCCGGGTATTTTATTTCATTGAGAATCTGAGAGCCAGGTTCGAATTGATTATTTTGTTAAGAAGAGAGTTTTCATTTCATTTCTTTCTTCGTCAACTCTCGTAAGTTGGTTGTTCGGTAGGCTGAATTGGTTGGATCTTTGACCTCCCAAATGTTTGCACTAGCCCTAACGGGAAGTCATTTTTCCGCAAACACCTTCGTCCTCAAGCGGTTTTATTACCAATGAATGTCCACTTCTTCAGTTATTTCCAATTGACAACGAATTTCCCCTGTCGTAGACTTTCCCATCTATCTTTTCCCACCCCTCAATTTCAGATTCCTCTTCACAACAGACAGCTCCTTGCAAGTCGGTCATCCTTCAGCTCTCCTGATACAGTCATCTCTCAGTTCTCCCAACGAGTCGTCTCTCAGCTCACACTACTCCCTCTCTCCCTCCACTTAGTATCTCATAACCAGTTCCACATGTATTAAGAGTCCCTTGTGCACGTTTATATACTCATACTCAACCTGAAATCGCTATTCTGTCAAGTGTAATACAGTCCTCACTCACGCTCACCACTTTAATTTATTTCGCAGATTCCAGCTCCCTCATTCGTGCGCCCAACAGAGGTATTATTTTGTTTCTTTCAAACTGAACGTCTGAGTAGAAGGCCTCTTCGGCTGTCTTAACGCTAAAACTCGTGCCACACACTTCTTTCACTAAATTATGTGTTTCATTTAGCAGTTTGTTAAAGTTTCACGTGAAATATTACAAAACTCGTTGCTCTGCATTAAACATTTTTGGAAAATTAAGAATTCTAATGCGGCCATACAGATTTGTTTACAGAGGCAGGTTCATATGACATGAGAGGAAAACAGATTAAATAATTCGGTTTGTGTGTGTCCGTGGACGCGATTGAGAGAAAACGGCTGAACCAAATCAGTTCAAAGTTTATGTCTATCCCACATGTCACTACGGAACCCCATATGTCACGAAGGGGGTTCCGCCGGTTATCCATATCCGCTAAAAAAACTATAGTTATATTATAGTTGTCAAAACACCACATTTTTTTTTCTTAAAAACGGCTGTAAGGATTTTGATTAATTTTTAAAATTTTCTTTCCCTTCTAATGATACGACAATACCATACGAGAACATGACGAGAGAAGGTCAATAAATTATCAAACATTTCGACGAAATTCGATTTTGGCGAAGTGTTTCCCTATTAACTCCGTTCAAATGTTACCAGGATCTTCTGAAAACATCAGGTGGTACTCCAATGATGTACCAATACGATGAGGTATACAGTAATATCATATATACACCGTTCGTGCTCCGCAAAAATAGGTTTCTTTCATAATGCGGTGGAATTGGTGTACACAACCAAAGAAGCCATTTGATGTGCCGACGACGGGCCATGCCCCCGTACTGTGGTGCTCTTGAAATAATCCTCCGTCACATGTAATTTCGTTGTTCGCGTTTTGGAGTATGACGAATACGAATCACGATTCAGAACATCGTTGTCAGGCGCCGTTTATATCTTTTTCCTTAGCCCTCCTGTACTTTCCAACTCAAAATAATTTCTTCTCAGATGAGACCATAAGGAAATTTGATTAAATTTGTTGTGTCAACAGATCAAAATTATGTCACGCTATTACAAAATTATGGGTGGTGAGAAATTGACGAGAGTAGCACAATAAAATAACAAATTTTCGACAAAAGTTGATTTTACTGCAGTGCTGTGTTGTTTGTTATAAATCTCCCACAATGCTCTCAAAATAGTTAGTTAGTTAGTTGCGATGTTAGTCCAACCAGCTGCCTACGATGGGTGTTTAATAACCTACAGAATAGAATCAGGAGGAATTACAGAAATTCCGGAACTCAACCTAACGTCGTTTTTTCGCCCAACGTTTTCGAAGTTTTACTTCAACAATTTTAGAACCAAAAAGTTGACAAGTTCTAGTCCCACCAATGACCTATTCTTCAGTATTTCAGAGAACGTCGTGCGATAGCAACAGGCTAATAAAGCCCGAACCGGCGCTGTTAGTCTCTTCCTATAGAATGTCAGGTTCTAGAACATAAAGTTGAAACCGGCATGTGTTGAATGAAGAGCACATTGAATTAGAAACTTGAGCGGTAAAAAATCGTGGATTGTACGTAGAACTAAGGAAAGTTACGTGATGCATCAGATATTTTTTCTTCTTTTTATACTTCGATCTGGATGTTGTTGCGACGGAGCCCCGAGGTTTAGGCTGCAGGTTCTAAGCCCTCAATATTGCACGCTTTCTTTAATCTTCGGCTGAATGCAAAGACTGAACGAAACTCAGGAGATCAAGAGTGATCTTCGAAGCAATGAAAAAATGAGCGCGAGTTGAGAAGATGGGCGGGGAAAGTTGACTCACACAACTCAACAAAACATTGAAATTCAAATGTTAGTTAGTTAGGTTATTGTTACAGCCACTTGGTTGTACTTTAACCAAAACAAATCCTAAAGCAACGCTCCTTTTCGGCCTTAGAAAACAAACGAAACCGTTGGAAGTTCAAAAGAAAATTTGAAGTACACGAATCGGCAATATACCGAAAATGAACGAACTACTTTTAAAACACCTTGGAATCGGGTTTAAATAATATGTCCACACTTCAAACGAAACTTCAACCTGCACACAAAAAACGATGAATGGTGTTGACGGCTCGATGAAGTACACACATACACATCCCTTATGTAAACATTCCAATTTCAATAGATACCCAAGCGACTGGGCTCGGTTGTTGTCAGCACAAAGGTAGAAAAAACGACAAAGTAATCAAAGGTAATTTTGAGAATGCCGACTTGCTGATTTTGAGTCTACTCCTGATATTTTCAAAATTGTCTACACTTTTCAAATAAATTGAAATAAAAGGCGTCCAAACTGAATAAACTAAAATAATAGTTGAACCACAATAAAATGAGACTAAATAAGTGATGAGTGACTTAAGCATGTCATAATAATTTCGGTATTACTTTATTGTGGTAGCTACCCATATGTTGCATTTTAATTGTTGTTTGGGCGTCACGAAAAGATTGTTGTTACGGGTTTTGAATTGATGTTAAATTCTGAGTTCTTTCTTCCACTATTTTTCGGGGGCGCGGTGGCCGAGCGCGTTGGGGCGCGAGGCTGTCCGAGCCAGGCGGGGATAGAACCAGCGGACTCTGGTTCGATCCCCGACCAGGCACCCCCCTCCTCCACACCCAGGGGGGTGAGGCAATGGGTACCAGCAATAGGCTGGGAAGATGTGCGGGCTGCCCAACAGGCTCGTGAAAGGGGAGTTGGGACATGGGCCCTCAGTGGCCACGGCATACTGCCATTGGTCCCGCAGCTTCAGTTGATGGCGCCGCGGTCGGTACGCCTGTAGCTGCCTCCCTGATATCACTCACTCACTCCACTATTTTTCTTGTTGTAATTTCTTGATTCTTACATTTGGGGGCCCGTCCGGGATCAAAACACACATCGTGTAATGAGAAGACGTCGCGTCATTGCAAGAACCTCTCCTGGAGCGATTTCAACGCGTCCCAGACCTGCAAGTTACATTGAAGATGATGTCAATGATGAGGTCGTACAACGGGACTTTCGAATTGTTTCGTTAGAACAAAATATTCACATGTTGCAACAGTGCCTGGAAAGTCAACGACAACATCACAAGACCTACTAGAGTTATTCGAAAACAGGATTCGGGGAGTACAAGAAGAAAATGAACGACTAAAGTCTTTGCTGGAGCAACAGAGTAGAGCAAACCAGTGGCATTGTGACAAGGCAATCAGAGACAGTTTACAAATTTGAGGGTAGCGTTATGAATGGACTTTCGCGTAGACCTTGTGACGAGGAATGCAGCTACTGTCGACGAAAAGAGGCCAACGACACTGACCAAAACATCTGTACTTTGGAATTGGATAAGGTTGACCACAATCTTCAGAAAGAAGACCCCATCGTTCAACAAATTATACGGTGGAAATGCGTTGGATCAAAACCCACGAGAGAGGAACTCACGAGCTGCATCCACGCACGAGACAAGTAGTCGCTCGATGGCAGTCTCTGGAAGTACATGACGGCATACTGTACCACCGATGGGAAGGTAAAAAAGAAACAAAGTGGTTACAGTGGGTGGTGACTAGAGGAAGCATCAGCAGAGTTCTGGAGCAATGCCACTGCAGTTCAACTGGAGGCCATTTTGGTTACTGGAAATCGTTGGCGAAGATACGGCAGGAGTACTTTTGGCCTGGAATGTCTTCAGATGTACGTTCATGGTGCCGGACTTGCTACACATCAAGAAAGCTTGCCCCACTATAACAATTGGCCGTGGGAGCTCCATTTGAAAGAATGGGGATAGACATATTGGGGCCATTTCCTCGCTCTCGTAATGGCAATAAGTATGTGGTGGTTGCGGCAGATTATTTTTCAAAATGGCCAGATGCCATAGCAATACCCGACCAAGAAGCCCAGACTATTGCTACCATGCTCATACTCCATGTTTTCTCGTGTACCGGAATCCCAATAGAAATACATACCGATCAAAGTCGAAATTTCGAGTCTTTGCTGATGAAAGAAATTGAGAATCTCCTAGGTATTCACCGCACGAGAACTACCCCCCTGCATCCTCAATCAGCTGGGTTAGTTGAACGGCTAAACCGGACATAGACCAAACACTTAGCTATGTTTGTCAACTCCCATCAATCAGACTGGGAAGAAAAGATACCTCTGTTTCTAATGGCATACCGCTCTACACCACATAGTACTACTGGTTTGTCTCCGTCTCAGTTGGTATACGGAAGAGTTCTTCGTTTGCCAAATAGTTTGGCAACACCTCCGGCAGAGCGTGTGCGCGTGAACACCGAATATGCTATTCGTCTACAGGAACATTTGGAACAAGTCAGGGAATTCGCAAGGGAAGAGGCGAAACTGCGAATGCGTACGCAGAAGGAAGCCTTTGATCGAAATGCGCAGCGTCCAACTCTGCAAAAAGGAGATTGGGTATAGGTTTTCGACCCAAAACGAAAAAAGGGATATTGTCCAAAGTTGCAGTCATCGTGGACAGGACCATGGGTGGTCACAAAACTAATAAACGATGTTTTATTTGACGTTCTCCTAGGAAAGACCACTCGCCGACTTCATTCAAACCGTCTTGCGAGGGCAGATGTGAGACTCGAGGTCGGGCCTGAAACGTCAGGGGAGTAATGTGGTAGCTACCCATATGTTGCATTTTAGTTGTTGTTTGGGCGTCACGAAAAGATAGTTGTTACGGGTTTTGAATTGATGTTAAATCGAAGAGTTCTTTCTTCCACTATTTTTCTTGTTATTTCTTGATTCTTACAATACATTCAGTTTAATGCAGTGAGTAGTGCTGGAAGGTGAACAGCAGTCCACATTGTTCGGACGTGAGGCTGTCCTCGCCTGGCAGGATAAGTTCAGCGATCTTGTTCCATCCCTGACCAGGAATCTCTTTAAACCCCACAGGGGCTCACGGTCTGGGTACCACATTACAGCTGGGGGATTGGAGGGGGAGGGGTTTCAGGGACCCTGGGACCTAGTCATGACTGGCTATGTATAACCATATACCCTCACTCTCCCGACATGTCATGAGAGTTGTTGGTGTTGTATCATGTGTATTATAATTAAATAATAAAACGGCACTTCATTTAAAGAGGTTCAACGAATATATTGATCTTTTTTACAAAAGTCCCCTTTCCTTATATCAGCTGACTAATCTCAGCTGATAAATAATAATAATTTAGTAGGATACTACATTCCTTCCCCAAATATCATTAATATTTCCCCACAACAAAATCCTTATACTTTGATGGTAGTATCACTCTTCTTCAACATTTCTTTACGTAGTCTATCAGATAACGTACCCACAAGAATTTGAACACAGATCTCAAAATTCATATCATGAAAGTCGCAGGAACAAGCCATTTTCCTTAACCTCACATAATACTCTTTTATCGATTCGGACGGTTCTTGCTCCGTCTTACGAAATTTAAAATTTTCAAATAGAATATTTTTCCTAGGGGTAAAATAGTTTGTCAATGCAGTTTTCACATCTTCATAAGAAGGGCCAATATCCGGTAAATTACGAAATATTTCCTGTACTTCGCTACCAGCGGAGTTTAAAAGCAAAGCCCTTTTCCGTAAATCGTTAGTTACATCTGCAGCTGTGATAAAAACCTCGAATTCATTCGCCCGCGCAAAACAGCGAGATGCAGCGTTTTCATCCAATCGTGGATTAAAACTTGATGGCTTCACTACGAACTCCATTTTGCGAAATGAAAAAAGGACAAAAATGGCGAAACTTACCAAATCAGCAAAATAATAACTACTTTTTTGTTTTCCTACCACGTACCATTAAACACGCGTCCCGGTACAACCCGACTAGTTGGACCACCAGCCTCCGATTGTACTCGAAATACCGACTGCGCCAAATGTTGTATAATGTGTATTATAATTAAATAATAAAACGGCACTTCATTTAATGAATATATTGATCTTTTTTACAAAAGTCCCCTTTCCTTATATCAGCTGACTAATCTCAGCTGATAAATAATAATAATTTAGTAGGATACTACAGTTGGGAGCAAGTTAAATATTGATGAGTAGGTGCGAGAGGTGATAGTGTTCAACTGGAGAAGGAGAACATACAGAATCATAAACTACAATTTGACCGCAAGTAAAACTCTGAGAAAATAAGAGCTAAAGGTAGCAAAGAGCTCGTAGCGAGACCAGAACGTGAAGGAATACCAAGCGGCCAAAATGTAGGGGCTGTCCGTTCCATTAGGCGCTGTGGAAAAACCAGGATGGCGAGAGGTGGAAGTGACAACAATGGACAATTGTCTCCACAGCTACCTGGGTTTTACCATGGTGATGTCCCTCAGCTTGGCTCACTGGATGAGGCGAACAATCGTCACACCCTCGAGGTCTCTTCGCCCCTTAGTGTCTCATGATCATTTTTAGACAATATACCAAAAAATAAAACGAAATATAATTAATTGAGTAATCCCAAATAAATTAAATTATACAGTTTTAAAATAATTTTAGTAATTTTTAAGAATCTCTTTCATTAATTACCAAGTTTATTTACGATTATTTATATTACCTAAATACGTCGACATACATCAAAATATTCGTTTGTTGTTCTTGACCGTTTAATAAATCCTGCGTGGAGTAAATGGATATGTGTGTTTGGGGTTGGACATAACGACACATACTCAGAGGCGACGTTTCGAGGTATTGACTCTCCCCACTTGGTCACCCACTTGCTGCGACCGCCAACATCAATATCTTCAAAAGTTTCACGACTTCCAAATCGACCATTCGGGCTCCGCTTCGGCCTCCTGGAATGTCTGTCGACGAGTCGAAACCTTCCAGGCGTGCAGTTATGAAATCCCATCCTCCGAATATCGTGTTGTACATCGTCGGCACTTTGTATTTACCGCAGCTAGGGCCCCAACCGACGATTCCGACCAAGTGGTTGTCCGGGCCGCACATCAGAGGTCCTCCAGAGTCACCCTGGCAGGCTTCCAACTTTCCCACGGATGTCCCACACGCGTGGTATCTCGCCCAATGATCGACGTCGCAGTAGACTCCGTCGAAGTCGCACATAATCTTGTAACAAGAGGCGAAATCAGTCATCTGTACTTTTATCGAGGTCAGCGTAGTCCAGAAGGAATTGGTTTCTTCTTCGCTTTCGGACAACGATAATCCGTTCAGGTAATGCGGATTTCTTTTGCCCCAACCTGCCACTATGCAGATTTCTTTTCTCGCCATAATGCGCGACAATTCTCGTTTTGTCTCGAAGTAATGAGACGAATGCAGTTTAAAAGTTGAAAGAACCCTTCCATCTAAATGAAGCGCGTCAGCCAATAAGATTAAACCATAGTCGAAATCCCAGCCACCTTGATCATCCTCATCACGGCCTTGGTGAGTGA
Organism: Pachypeltis micranthus; assembly: GCA_020466155.1. Taxonomy (NCBI): domain Eukaryota; kingdom Metazoa; phylum Arthropoda; class Insecta; order Hemiptera; family Miridae; genus Pachypeltis; species Pachypeltis micranthus. Next base: position 53,916 of record JAINFA010000026.1, on the reverse strand, counting down.
AATGGTGACATTTTGGATGGACTTCGAATTTCAATATTCCAGAGATGATTTCAGGGTTCTGATGACCCGTGCGGTTGTTGCTCGTGGATCCAGCTACCACGATTTTGTCTCGAGTGTCCGTATAAAAGAAGGGAGGGCCGTCTGGAATATTAGACCTGACGACGAGACAATGGCACGCGGTTAAAACGATCCTGTCAGTCGCCAGACTACCTCCGCAGAAATGACCGAAGCCTGTTACGTTATATTGCAAGCTCACGATCCAGGGAAAGTCCCCAGGTAGCGCGAATTTCCAATCTACATTTTTTTCTTGCTGGATTTGTTTGACTTCTTTTTCCCAATAAAAACATTCGACCTCCCCCTGGAAGAACGCTTCCGCCCATAAAATGACGGTCAAGAGAGACGTGAGTGGCATCCTAAGGCACGCCACTCATCCGCTACAACTAACCCGACGACGATGGTGACTTCATAACTGAGTAACGATGGATAGTAGTAATTTCTGCAGTAGTATTTCGTTAACTCAACGAGTTACCATCCCATAAAGTTGATAATTCCCATCGGTGTCGAACGGGGCTTGTTGCATTTGGTTAATTGAAGGAATAAATAAATCGATTGAGTTATTTACTGAAAAACGTAATGAATAAACACCAAAATTACGGTGAAGGTGTCAGTAACGAATTGAGTTTCCACACTCTAAAAAATCGTATGCGCGTAATAGTGAGTCCATAAATTACGTGCGAATCAGTACATGAAGACCTGCTATTCACAACTTTCCTCCCCCAGCCTCTTCACGCCAGGAGGGGTTTTTGGCAAATTCAAGCCCCCCTCAAGTCATCATGAACCCTGGTGTTTCCTACCTAGCGAAGTTAGGAACAGCACACACGAAGGATTTCAAAGGGACGAATGGGAGAAATAGCGCAATAAGCGGTCCAATTGGTAAACGTTGCTCTTGGTGGCTCACCTTTTAAATAGGTCCTCACTCTTGGACGAAAACTCTTCGCACGATGAGACCCTCTTGTACCTCAGCTTTAAAATGAACGAGAGCTTCAATCACAACTACACTCAATGTTTGAGTGTTACCCTTTCTATCCATCAGTTTCAGTCCTGTGTTTGGTTTATTATTCATTCTGAATAAAATAGCCTTATGTTTTCAGTCACGAAAAATTTTTTACCTCCCCCTCTCAAAATTTGATACTTTAAGTTTCAAGACATGGGGATTCCAAATTTACTATGTCCGTCTGCAGTCCGCCGTTCCCCGTCCGTGCCGTATTTTTACATCCTGGGTCGAATGGAATGAGAATCAGACGTGTACAACTGCGTATAGGGAAATTACACTAATTATTAGAGTCAACTAATTGGAAGAACTCGCGGGAGCTACAGCGGAATTCAACGTTTCGTCGTTTGAACTCCCTCCCTCCCTCCCGTCTCATCAAAACCACCCGCCCACTCGCCTGGCAGAGTCGTGCCAGTTGCCGAGGGTTCGCTGGAAGTCCCTGTCCCAGTTTCCTCGACTCTTTTTGCCCGATGGGGTGGAGGAAGGTTAGAGCCGATGAAGCTGGCACCTCCTCCGCACACCCCTACATCGGATCATAAATGCCTACAGACGTTTACGGGCACCTGGTGCTGGAGGAATATTTAGTTTCCGTAGTTCCATTGTAGTCAGGTCATGTTTCGTATGGTTTACTAGTATTTTTCGATGCTGAATCGAAGGGAATGGGTCTCAGAGCAGTAATACTTGGTCAAGCTGTTCATGAGAATAATAAACCGTTGTGTGATAATTTGCAGGGGTTTTTTGTTTCGAGGGCAAATGAGACATCTTTTTGTCACTGCTGCTGCAAATGGGCCTATCGTGACACCATCCCTTACTTAATATAAGACGTCGTACATAGCCGCTCCCCTTAGGAAGCCAAGTATGTCCTTTACCGCAGACCCCGCTATCGTTTAGGGTACAATGTGCCCTTGGGAAAAGTATTCAAAGCGTCTGGCTGCCAAGGAAGGCTCGCATAGGATGTGCTCTGCCGTTTCGCACTCCTAACTGCACAATCTACACTCTACCACCTCTGAGGTGATACCCAAGTGGGCAGTGTCCGGTGAGGAAGCCAGTTAGGAGTGTCATATCCTTTCTGGAGAGTGTCAGCATTGCCTTCGCCCTTAAACAAGAAGGCGTAACGAGCCTTTTCGACTGTCTTAGTTGTGGCTGGCGATCCCAATGAGCGCTACTTTCCTGGGTCCCATCGGACCACCAGACGAGTCGGGTGACTTCGTCACTCCTACGTTGGGTTCAGATCCGATATGTAGGAATTCTGTACCCCATTTGGCAAGGCAGCCAGCCTTTTCGTTGCCCTCTTGCCCCTGTATAAAGAAGGTGTGTTTTAGAGCACCGCTTGCGTTTTCCGATTCGCGGAAATATTGTAATCTTGCAACGCTCGTGGGTCGTCTCTTAGTCCCAAGAATTAGAAAAATAACAAGACGGAATTTGTGGGCGGAGTGTAATGTACAAAAAAGGAATAATTCAAAGTGTCTTCTGCTGTTGAAAGAAAATAAAATAAAATTGGCTGATCTGACCGAATAGCTTGCTGGGTCGACGAGCGTATCGTCAGTGTAGAAACGGTCGCTGGTGTGCTAGATGCAGCTGCTGCTGACGTGGCGCTGGACGGCTTCAATATTAGTAAGTTGCGAGGTGATCGAGCATGCGCTCCACAAAACACTGATGATAGTCAAGTGCGCGAACACCGATGTATAGAAATCGGTACGTACGTGGTACGTAGCGATTGCGTGAAATCCTTTCTTTTCGCTAAGTCAGCCAACTGACTCACTCAGCTCCTGAAGCAGGCGCGGGGAGACCCTCCCCCTCCTATGGACGAGAATGCTTGAGTTGATTTGGCCAAAACCCTGGCAAGCCAGATTACGAGTCGAAAGTTCCAAATCAACTGCAAGGCTTAGTCGAGATGATGTCGTCAATCTCCCGTTGATATCCAGCTGGCTGTTACACGTTCATAGTCCAGTCCTTTTTATTTATTCTTCTTCTTTCTTACTTTTTTCTTCTATTTTTCTTTTTCTTTTCTATGAGCCGGCACCCAGATAAGAGAAAGTGTAGGCCCAACAATCTTTACTCACTCCTGGCCTCTTATTTGTCTGGACGTACATTCGTCTTAACATTACAAGGGGAGTCATCAACAACGAGGATCATTCGAGCTGGAGTCCCCCAGGGTAGCGTATGGGCCCCATATCTTTACTCTATCTACTGCTACGACCTACCACTACCCTCCCCTCCTCATTTCTCAGCACTATACGCTGATGATTTACTTTACGCTGTCCGGGCGCTGGACCTGGAGGCTGCAACAGACATGCTGCAGACAATTCTGACGGAACTTGGACAATGGTGCAATAAGTGGCGGATAAAAGTTAATCCATCCAAATCATGTTCTGTTACCTACACCATTAATAGACAAAGACATGACCCACCATTACATTACAAGACACATATCATCCCCACCACGCAAACCTACAAATATTTAGGTGTTATATTGGATCGCCGTCTTACTTTCAACGCTCACATAACTCTCTTACTCAACCGCCTACGTAGCAGAACTAACTAAAATCATTAATGAACAATATATATACATCACTCCAAAATAGACACCTTGTATATAAAACTGTTATCCGCCCTATCTGGACATATGCCCTAAAAATCTGGGGCATTTGTTCCCGATCACGGTTCCGTCGCATAGAACAGCAGCAAAACAACGTTAGTTCACGCTCCACCTCTGGTACGCAACGAGACCCTTTACAATGAACTGCATATTGACCCATATTCCTGCGTAAACACCTCACCAGCTTTGTCTACCGCCACCTCGACCATCACAACCCACTAGTCAACGAAGGGTTCCAACCCCCATCACGGCGTCGACTCACTCGCCCGAAGCATATCACCGACCTGCTGATCCCATGAACAAAAAGTCAACCACGTTTTGTGCTGAACTCACATTTATGTCGTATCCCCGGTGAAAGTTCTTAGTGCCTTAGTTAAGCTCAGTTATCTACAGATTACGCAATACAATGCCCAGTATGTGTCCAGCCACCATGTTTGGCTGTACAAAGCGTTCATTTAAAGCGAATAATAGCAATAGCCTTTAGAGCGGCCTGGCTGTCCGACAATATGTAAACCCGCTTGTCCTTGAGTCCTTTAGTCAGGATCTCTTCTGCACAGATTATGACAAGGATTTAGTCCAGTTAATCATGCACTATTAACAAGGTAACGTTTGTGAACTTTGAAAGAGTGGGTAAGTGGTGAATAATACAACGTAAACCCAAGGTACCTACGTAACAACCAAAGGCTTATTTGCAGAAAGAACAAGGGTTTTGATAGTGGCTGATTATGTACCGATGAGTCAAAATATTGTGTGGCACAAAAGGTGGCTTGAAGTTAGGCGAAGAACAGCATGAATTGAGGAAATATGTCGAAAGCTAATCGGTGGTCAACGTGAGGTTTTGGGAGGAAATTCTAGTTATGGCGGAACTGTATGACAGGAAAAGGGGTTCTGAAGAGGAATTTTAAAGGGCAAAGACAAATTAGAAGGAGTCCGGTCCTGATCAACCACATATTCGACATAACCAAGGTCAAGGTCCAGGGAGCGATCAAGGGAGATCCTCAGCCTGGAGAGAGAAAGCCTAAGAACGGTACGTGTCCTATTCGCGGAACCCAGTCCACTAATTTACCCTCTGGTCAGAGCTGAAGATTCTGCGAGGCTGGACTGTAGTTAGCTGAGCTTCTTCTGCGTACTAGTGACGGACTAGTTGGAGAGAGTCTCACAGTGCTTGTGGTGCTCTTACCGCAGCCAAATTGGGTCAAATTTGTCTTGCGTTTTGTGCGAGAATGGCCAGGACGTCGCAGGGATTGTCCTCCACGGGAACTGGAGGTGGACCGAAAAGACACGAGACTGCTCGTGGTCGCCTCACAATACGTCCATTTGAAGCTGCAGGGGGTAACACCAATGTTGGGGGGAAAAGGGCATCCAGAGGTTATTGGAAAAATAATGAGGCAACATCTCAGTTTCCATCCATAGCGCATTGGTCATAAAATAAACAGCGATTGTGAATTCAACACTTTATTTGACGACGAACATATATTATACTATTACAACAATATTGCATATCTTATTTTCAACATACACATATATTTTATTAGTAGTTAATGAGTACAACAACAACCAATTCGTGAGTCTAATGTCGACCTAACGTTACGAAAATCCCTCATACCGCGAATGTTCACGTTTAAAAGTTGAAATTCACGAACTCTTCATTAACATTTCATTTTTGGTTGGTATTGTGAGATCTGCGAAAAATATCCGTTCCAAAAATATCGAAGAACCTACCTTAATTTGTGCATAATTTGAAATTTGGAAGATTTCAACTGGTTCTCATTTATATGCCCCTACATTTCCGTCATAGTGCCTTGCATTGAACACTCTTTGTTACTGTGGTTACGTTTGAAGAACGTGACAATAGTGGTGTGAGACGACCATTAGCTTGCAGGAATGAATTGATTTGAATTAGGTGGCACGTTATATTCTATACGAATCGCGTGAACCAAGTGGTAACTGCAGACAGGAGCTTTCATTTCTGACTAACACCCGCGAAAGAACTGCTTCGTATAGGCAATGAATAACACGAAGAGACTAAACTATTCAAACTGGGGTTTACTGATGGTGCTTGCACTCTACCCCATGTCCAATATCCGACTCTGCAGAACCACGTTGAACGTTTCCTCTTCATCTTCTGTTGCTCGTGCCTCAGCCTTACCCTCCTACTTCGTATCCTTTTCCTGAAACCCTACAGATTCAAATTACGCCCGCACCAGAAGTCGGATGACGGAAGGAAGGTCGTAGGTTAGGGTAAATCAGAGCTGGGTCAACGAGAGTACGCTTCCGTCACGTTTCAACTAAGAGTATTGTTCCTAAAATAAGAGCAAATAGGGCGAAGGGCGCCAGAGTCGCGCGCTGAATGACTGGATGATCAAGAGAGGAATTAGACGAAAATCGAGGTTTGGAGATGTCAACTCGAGGAGCATCAGGTAGGGGGGTTATACAATACTTACAGTTCATGCTGCGGCAGGGAGGTTGGACACCTTAGGATCAATTGAGGCTGTGACTCTACCTGGAGGGCATGGTCAGGGGAACTAACGGGAATCGGACTGAATAGATCTGCCAATGGCGGTGACAGATGTGCGAAGGCCGACAAAGCTACAGTTGCACCAACTGCGTCAGTGTGATGTTGGCAAGTGGCTGCTCGGTTTCCCCTCCTGCGTGTCACTAAGATCGTATCGTTCTTTCATACTCTTATCCTTCCCATTCCAATTCTCCCCTGAGAGCTGGAGTTGAACAGCGCCGTCTCATTTACTCGCTCTCACAGGTCGCCTAACCAGCCGAGTCTCTCTTCCCTGGAAGGGACTCCCTGTGTCCGCTCCATCATTCAACCACAAACAACGGCATTCTGTGGCTTTCGCTTCGCTTTACTTAAATTGTAACTTCACAGAAACCCTTCAAACTAACAGTTAATGGAAGCTATCAACGCTATGAAGTGCCTTACAAACCACGTACTTTGAACCAGTTGAACGGCTACTCCTGCATTTGTTTAGCGCGTCTGTAAACACTTAATTCTCGGACCATAATTTCTGAAATAACCAGCCGCACATAAGTCACGAACCCAAAATTTGCAATTCAAGGAACAACAATTATTTTTTACGAAACGCGAATGTTTCTCGAGTGGTGTCTGTAAAGCAGTTAAAAACTAGTACATTAAATTCTAACTTACGCGTATGTTACACGTGTGGACAATAGTACACGTCATCTATTTACAACACCATTCTAGTACATTCGTCCAAGAACATCAATCAGAGTCCTTCCACAAAACTGTTCACTGTGACAAACCCATAACGTCAATTCGCTGACGGTACGACCGAACTTGTCACTACACAAATCAAACCGCGTGCATTAACAGCACTGTGCCAAAATCTTTTAGTAAACCTTCATGAGCGTGATATGTCGAACATATTTACACAATACTGGCCACATATAAAAAATGCAACACGCCACAAAATGAAACATTACGTTCAACATTTCCTCTTCAACAAATACGTACGCATTTGTGTAAATGCGCTTACATTTGTCTTTTCACAAAGCCGTTCTTCGAATTAAGCGAATCGTTTCATCATAAAACCAGTCGGGCTCATTTTCACGACAAATCTTTCCAAACATTCGCTCAGAACGTTGTCTTTTTGCAAAACTATTCGCGTACACTGGTCTTCATTACAGCACAACCTCTTTCACTGAAAACAACTACATTACATCGGAACCTTTCCTTGATGGTACTGGAAAACCCACACTGCGGCCACAACTGGGCCTAACTTATGGGCGTTTTCAGAACCTTCCTCTAAATTTGTGTGTAGTACGATGAAAAGTGTATTTTAGTAAAATTGTTGGTGCTATTTTTACTTTAGTTAGCCCTGTTTTCTTCAGATCTTTACATTTTGGGGGCTACTGTGTTAGAAAAACGCTATTTGGCAAAATGGTCTGTGCCTGTGAATGCGATTGAGTGAAAATGGTTGCAAATCTGTCAAAACACTGCAGACAGCTCTCAACCGCTCCTCACCCAACGTTTCAAGAAAGTAATTGTTGGCTCCTTATCACCTTCTTCCCCTCCACGGAGGCCACTTTACCTAACAAGACTCTAACCGTTCCTCTCACCTTCATCTACTTTCCATCGAGCGGTTGATCGAGACGGAGCCCTGTTTTTCCCCTGAAACGGTGGATGCAGGTGATACCCTCACTGCAGCCACAAACGGGCCTGTTGTAAAGGCGTCCATGATCCTCAGATCATGGCCCTCCTGCACAAACCCCCAGGCCCCATGACTCTGGTCTCACTTGGTCTGACGTCACCTATGTGCCCCCACCACCTCCGCACAAAGTTCTGCATTCGCTACCACTTCTGGCTGAAGAAAGGGCCTCCTAAACACACAATGGCACGTGCTCGACCGTCTCTAGCACTACCTCGCAGAACCTGCATATCTGTACCTCACACTTGCCAATATTAGCAAGGTGAACAGGCCACATATGATCCTCATATCCTTCCTCCCCAGTGCAAGTACCTCCTTGAACCTCCCGCTGGAGATCCCGATGAACAGTTTTGACAGTCTAGGGCCGGGCAGCCCCTACCAATGGGCAGCCCTGCACCTATTCTTTCATTTGCCAACCTTTCTATTTAGGTGGCTCCTGGTAGTCCCAACAAAGGGCTCAGGACCAAAAGGGATCTGCGCCGATCCCTTCTTAGCCAACCTATCAGCCCGTTCGTTTCCCTCTATACCCTGAAGCCCTGGCACCCAACACATTGTTACACTGTTGTCCTTGGCCAGGGCCTTCAGCCCAGTCAGACACTCCCACACCTGCCACGATGTAAGACAGTATGAGGCTAAGGCCTTGAGAGAGGCCTAACTGTCCACCATAATGTAGATTCTCTGCTGCTTCAGTCCCCTCAATCCCCACAGATCGTCACTGCAGCCACCTCTGCCTACAAGCCACAAGCCGTCATGAAGGCGAGGATCCTCGGTAAAATTCTGGGGTCATACAGTCCACTTCTAATTAAAGAGAAGCAAGGGTTAGCTACCCCGGCATGTTTTCAACGATAATAAACTGTGATTTGAAGCTATTAGTTTTTGCCAAAATGTGTGTGGGATGAACTCAGAGCACTTTATGTTATTAGTTTGATTTTCTTCATAATTACACAGTTTATCAGAGGAACAAGATGGTCGTTGCTGCCTCGAGGTTAATTAGATCCTCTGTCCGTACATCACACTCTGGTTGGGGTGAGTATTTGGTAGTCATCCACCCAGCCAGGGGCGTAGTTGCGTTTGTTGGCATTGAGGCAACGCAATTGTCTTCCAAATTCGTCTAACTCCACCCCCCAGATTATTCCTGTCGATCCAGCTCATCCTCTTTCATGTCCCTGTGACACTTGACAATTTTAGCGAGTGACACGCTTTAGCCGTCACCTAACTTCCAAAAAGCGTCACGTTGGGAGGGAACGAAATTATGTCGCTAAATAAGTTTACATGAAACCCAGGACACGCGCTCTCCCTCTACACCCTGAGATCCCACCCTTCCCACCACACTCTCCCCCTTTCTCTCCCGCAGGAGCCTCACGCTTCAGACTTCCTTTCTCTTAAAGCGGATATAGCTGGTTATAGGGAGTGAGTCATCGTATTGGAGCGACATTGCGCGATCCCCAGACCCAGAGAAGTTGCCATGTTCCATGTTTTCGAATTTTAGCTGCAGGCTATTGGCAGCACGCCTAGTAACATGGTTTTTTGTCGCACTTGTTGTGGTGTGGTGATGAATGATTATTTGTTGTGCTTTCACACCACCTTCCCATGTTTATTTAATTTGCTTTGTTTTTTATTTTTTCAACTAACTCCTTACTATACCACTACGAAGTCATGATTGGACTCTGAAGTAAGAGTATGAGCAAATTCTGTTCTTAGCTACCTATAGTTGCGGTAATTAGAACACCAAATATTTTTTGTCTCAAATACGGATCTAACGACTGAGTAAATTTTTGGAGCGGATAGTTCTAATTGATATAACAGGACTGTAAACTTGTTATTTTGTTGGAACAGAACAAATCATGAAAAACTTCGATAGTAAACGATTTTAGTGCAGTTTCATCATCATACATCTCGCTCATGCACACTAGCGTTCTCAAAAAACGCTGCAGTAGTACGATAAATTGTCAAAAAATTCTATTTGGTATCTAATTGCCCCATGCTGCTCGGCAATCCGATCGGACGAAGCCCTTGTTTGTTATGGGCAAATAAAGTTAAAAAAGCAATTGGGCCAGATCCGCCAGTAGGCAACGTACCTGTCAAGTACTGACTTGACGGCCAGACGATGATGTCTTTACATCGAAAGCGCTAGCCCACAGCCAGATATCTGCGACAGATATCGGGTTTTTAAACGATATCTGTGGGAAAGATCTGTGCGTTAGTGGGCGTTAAAAAATGATGAAAGATGTGAAAATCGACCAGAGATATCTGCGAGAGTTCAAATCTGGCAGATGGTAGTCGGGCGTCCCCCTTAACCTGCAGACTTCTCGGATGTGATGTCTGTGGTTCGATTGGATCGGGCAGAGTCCCTTAACGTTATGATGTTCTGTTGTCCACGAGTGTTTTCCCCTGTTTTCACATAAGTAATTCAAACTCTTAACTGCAAACATTCGTAGGAAACTACAATTTTCGTAACTACAAAAAACGATCTCCCCACAACCTAATAAATTCGTAAATACATTATTACTTGTTGGTACCCAGTGGCATACTTACCCAGAATTGGGGGGGAGGGGTAGCATTTTCAAATTTAGTTGTGGTTTTTTATTTACAAAAAAACAAATGAATTGAATTACGGGAGGCGGGGAGATGAGCTAGCAAAATGTTCACAATCCCGCGGGTTGTTCTCCCTAAGGTGCTTCAACAACTTCATGTGCCCGAACTTTCTCCTTTCCGAAACCCATGACTTCTCCCAAACTTGTCTTTTTTTTGGCTTAGCCGTTTTATGGGCAATAAAAAAAAATACCCGCCGCAAAATCCGCTAATTTAGGCTTTTTTTTTACTATGGACAGTCACTAACCCCATAGCATCAACTTACGGAATGTGTGACCGATTTGGAAAATATTTCGGATTCGACCGATAACTCGAGTCTGCCAGACGAACGTCGGCGACAGACCTGAATATGTCAGATTTCATCCCACGAACGGACAGATGACATCGGGCACTGGTCAGGTGACAGATCTCGGGCATGAAAGATCGGCCGGTAAGTTTTTCGTGTTAAGGGGCAACGATCTCATCGGTCACTCCAGATCGTTAGCGATATCTGTCAGATGAGATCGGGCCACCAAATTTGCCGCAGATATCTGCTCGTGTATGGCTGGCTTATCTCACCAGCCAGAGGAGACGAACTCACCTAGCAGGTACGCTGACTTAAATAGTGACGCCGTGATTGGTATCGTTTTCAACGTACTTTTAGATGCTCGGTCGAATGGAAAGAGTCTCACAGGTGTACGACTGTGTCTAGATCGAAAACAGTGAAATTACAGAAATTATAGTGAGTCAAAGTCCACTAAGTGGTTCTCAGTTGTGAGACCAGGTGTTCCAGAGAATAATTTGTTGCGTAACAATTTGCAGCGTGTTTCACTTTTTTCCGCAGTGTTTTCCCCTAAAATTCCAAACCCGAAAATTTCCCCAAAAAATTATACGGACAGTCTTATCAATTACCTATACATCGGGGCTCAATGATAGGAGCAGTTTAAGCAAAAGGGGTGAACACGAGTGAATTGGCGTAGAGCTAAAGAAAGTTGCGTGGTGCGGCGCACATGATATTTTTTCCGTTTGTTTCGTGGCCCCTATCGCTCCTGCTTGCAAACCCAAGTCGACCTCTTGCTCTTCCTCGTCCGTTTTCATCAAGTTCTTCACCACTTCCAAACTTTTTTCGTCACCTCTCTCCGTTCGACTTCTCCCATCGTCAGTCTCCGTATAATTCGCTTCGTGAATCGACCTGAAGCCTACTGAACGCCGTGTTTCTTACGATTAGGGTCATCAGCATCCCAGAACGCAGGCTAAGGTATTAAGGTTTTGGCTTCAACTAATGTAAGTTTTCATTCTGTTGCAAAGGCTTCGTAATTATCTCCGATCATAATGCGTGCTTTTGTTCAGTGGGCTGACACATCATCTGGAACCCGCTTGTCTTTCGACTTCCAGGCAGCACACAATCTTCTTCAGCGCCTCATTACTGAAGTTAAAGCCAGTCTTTCATCCTGCGTATACGGTCACAACGTTCTTTCTTTTCTTCTCCATTACCCCTGTTTGCCAACCACACTGCAGTCCAATCTGTTCGTTCCTTCCGAAGCGTTCGATTAATTTTACTGTAAGAAGCACCTAGAATACTTAAATTTTCCCGCTATAGTACCTTATTTCATCTCCCAGAATAGTTGACTTCATTTCATTTTATTTATCTACGTTTTTCTACGAATTTACGCAGAATAACTAAAAACTGGTTTAAATGGTTGGAAAATTGGTTGTTCAACGCCCGAATTTCCCGTTCATCAATCAGTGCGCCAACTCTTATCCAGACGCAAGTTTTTGAAAAGCTCAATTTTGACTGGGTGTTCAAGTCCTGAGATGCTTTCTTTGTAGAACAAAAGGTTTATCTGCAGTACGTTGGGTTTTACCATTCGTGTAAACTTCTGTTACTGTCACGAAAACAGTTTTTATCCCATTTATGCGCAGTACGTCGAATAGTTTCTTCCAAAAAAACAATGAGATGAGCTTACGAAACAACGATATTCGCCTTTTGACAAAACCGGTCGTGTACATTCTTCTTCATCAACTTAGTCACCGTTCAAATAACTATATAAATTCTCAACAATCAATACCAACACAGCTGAAGACTCTTATTGTCAAAACTATACAACGAGGGAATGAGAAACATTTCATTCCCATTAACATCGATACATTATATCTAAATACAATGGTATATGTTACATTCACAGTGTAAATGCCAACAATTGCGTTTAAGCCTAAATAAACAGACACGGTGCTGCTAATATGCTAAGTTCATTTCGTGGAAACGTCAATAGTAAAACTCATTTTTTATTACAGCAATAGTTATAATTACAAGTTAGACTCCTGATCTCTGGTATTACACGAAAAATTGTGAGTAAACGTAGAGAGTTGAATGTTATGGGCGTAGGTGGTGGTCGCGTCTACTGTTAGATTAGTAAAAAAGATCTTTGAGTCACGCCAGTCACGTTACACGTAATGCGTGATCTTCCTTTCGTAGTTTATGGCAACAACCTGTCAATTCGAGTATTTGAACGTCCACGGTCAGGTGGAGTCCCCTAGTTTTTCGTGCTGCGGTCCCACGGGACAGGCGGGTGTCATATCAAATAGAAGTAACGAAACCTTGTTTTGCCGGAATATCGTGAAATGAATACTTTTAAACTACGTAGATGGTGAGCTGATGCATTAAAAGGCCGACTTGTAGATACCCCAGGGTTCTCATTTGGGTCCCCAGTTCTCGCTCCTATTATGATGTTTATTGTGCTCTAATTGGGGAAATAAAATATCTTTCTGAAAAATGAGAGAGGCGTCTGTTATCAGAAAGTTGTTGGATCCCTGCAGTTTCTCATATCAGCAAATAACAAATGGGCAGGCAGGTGTTGCAAAAGTGGTGCGTTTAATTCAAATTCAAGATGAGCTCATACACACGAGTTTGGTTTCAAGAGCTTTGAGAAGCTCCCACTCATCCACGTTAGTACTGGGTGTGCAGCATTGGCCTTCAGATTGGCCTTTAATACGTTTATCTCACACTGAAACTGGAGACATGCACAAAAAGTAGGTTTTAGATTTCGGGGGAAACACCCCGGGTCGTGAATTGAGTCCCTAGTGTACTCTTCCACTGTCCCTTGGTATAAGTAAGCTGGCTGGTGGCTATTGCTTGGTTGGGTGTGGTGCCAAGCACGTTGGGGCGTGAGGCCTTCCGAGCCAGGCGGTGATAGAACCAGCAAACTCTGGTTTGATCCCCGGCCAGGTACGCCTTCCCCTCTGAACCCAGGGTGGTGAGGCAAAGGGTACCGGCGGCGGCTGGGACACTAAGCAGGCCCCCCAACGAGCCTGTTGGGGAGTTAGGGCATGAGCCCAATGAGGCCACAGCGAAATGCCACTGGCCCTGCAGCTCTGGCAGAGTCCTATGACCTGCAGCTGCCTCCCTGCTATGTTAGTGTGTGTGGTATAAGTAACCCAATAACGCCTTCCTCTAAAAAATCAATATTTGTCACTTGCATTTAAGATGCGCTGAAACTAAGTTGCGAATACTTCCATGGATACCCCAGGGTTCTCATTCGGGCCCCTTGTTTTCCCTCCAATTGTCAGGTGTTACGCATGTCATTTTGAAGAATACGACTCCCATAACCTATTGCATCAGAAACACTTCATTTTGTACTGTCACTTATTTCAAACCATGTCCCTCACACCTCCCCTTAACCCGTAAGTCAGCTGTAACGCTCCCACCTACAAAAATCACATTTTTCGAGTCAAACCAGAGGCACCGGAGTGGTTTTCTCAATTTTATACAGTTATATTATGGTAACATTCACAATTTCCTAAACCCTACTTTTATACGTACGCATTTACCTATTTCACAAGCGGCTAAAGAGTCTTGAGAGCTGCAGCTCAGAGTCTTTTACACCTTCTACAGTTTTACATCAAAATATTTGTTATCACCAGATATTTTCTGAGCTTGTTAAATTTATACTACTATTCAAACTAACACATTTATCAAAATATGAGCTGTTCACGGGAGGGGGAGGGGATGGGGTGGGTTAGAGCGTAAAACTGTCTTTATACTTGAAAAAGGAAAGAGGGAGAGAAAGCAAACAAGAGAAGATTGCGGCAATAATTGAATGTTAATTATCGGATGAAGGTGTTTGATCAAGCTATTAAGCAACATCTTGAAAGCAAATAACTAAAATATTGCGTATGCTTGAAGCAACCTATATAGTTTCAATGAATTGGTTTCAGTGAGTGATATCGGTCCCTTCATGATCATTGTTTAGGCGTAGGCAACAACTTCCAGGCAATGTCTAATTGGTAGTGTTTGGAGGATGTGTTCCTCGACTAGACTATATTGTGGTAGGGCAAGCGAACGGATTATGCTAGTAGGAATAACTCGTACTGGAACTTCAGAAGAGACGTGTTTTGACGGATGTTGATGTGGTTGGCTTGTACAGAGCGCATGATGGGTTTGGAGGAACGTAAGGGTCGCAATTCTAAGAGAGGAGTAACAATTCAGCCCATCGTTTGGTATTGATTAACAATTACTTATTCCACTTCACTCCACTGGAAGGGTTCAAAAGTTTTCCTCCCACCTGTTAGACAAAAGGCCAACACGACCTCTGTGATTTCCCATAGATCCCATGGAAGTTCTAAATACAAAATTCATCACTCGATCACTACATCCGCGAACTTTGTAAAATTAATTAATTCTTACAAATGCGTAAAAATTAATTATCCAACTCATTTGAGGAATGACTGTCTCATATTGTGCACGAAACTATAAGTGCATTGAATTTAGGGCATTACAAATACGAATACATAGGATTTTTATATACACAACATCCAAATATATTATCTGTTAAGTTACCTGTTCCTAAATTATGTAAAAAAGTCCAAAACCGTTCGTCACTTCCTTAACGCTACAAAATACTTGTGTAAAAATTAATCCTTCGAGGATTCGGTTGAAGTTTCCATAAAAAGTAGCATTCAGGACCAAATTGCTTCCCAGGTTTTGAGAAGTGACTTCGTCACGCGATGGTTTAAAAAAAATATTTTGAAAATAGTATTCAACTTCTTCAGCGTTCATTACATTCATTTTATCGAGTTCACATAACAAATGACAGAACAACAATCAGTCTATCACACGGAAATACTAAAAACCATTGAATTTTGTAATTTGACTCGAGGAATTTGTAAACACAAAATTTGTGCAATAATTGCGATCATTTTCTCAACTGATATTTTGGTCTCCATCCCCCGTAATACTGTCGTAGTTCGACATGCCATCAATAAATTGTTCAACTGATGAAATGGAGGATAGTGATATTAAGTGGTTGACAGCTCAACGGTGAACCTTACGCTACCTAAAACATTTCAACGCTCTTATAACTTTAATTGCACTCTCGAAACCATTAATTGCAAATAGAATCGTCCGTTCAAAATCACAGTAACGAATCAGCCTCCCATGAATAAGAAAATGAGCCAGTGTCCATTCACTACTTCTGTACTGTAGAGTTTTGAGTGCCAGATTCATAGCGATCTCCTCAGTGCCTACAATTTCATTGCGCTTTCTAGAAAATGTCATTTCGCATGAAGGTGTGTTGCTAATAAAATGAATGACATTCAACTCGTCATGAGTAGGGGATCCATTAATTTCTGCGTTGAGCTCCATTCATCGATAAAAGCTCTCATGAATAACGAGCTACAGAGAAAAATACCAGATAAGAAATAGTTTGTGGGATGAAGCCCGCAATAAGAAATAAAATTTATTTTTTGGGGAAATCAATCGACGAAGAAGATAAACGAAAGGAAACGAACTAGAGAAGATTGTAAAATACTTGTGATTTCTCCTTTCGACAAAATTCTAAAAGGAGCAAGCGGTAAGGTAAAAGCATAACCTCAAAGGCAAATAAAATAAACGTCTTCTAGCTCCGTTCGACTTGAAGTTCCTGTAGGGAACGCCACAAACGGGAATCGGAACCTGCGCCGTCTTTTGTACGAGAAGCAGGAATAGGAAGCCGAGGGACCATCCCCCAGCAGCATCGCTATTGACTTGAAATATAGCTGCTCCCAACATGTAGCTGATTTTAATTACCTTCAGGTTACGCATTTCTATACTAAACACTTCTCTACACTTTGAAGGCTTTTATACCTTCCTAGATTTTAGGTATGCAAGTGTTCATAGATTTGAATAATACTGAACGGGGACCATGCTGAGAATGAACGATTACTTCAGTTTCAGGGGGCTTTTAAAAGCTATTGTCATGATAGTAGGTACAAGGAAGTGCAGAGTTCGCAGGACGTCGACAGTGGCGGCTTTGTTGTGAGGAAAGGCTGCGCATCTGAGATGATTCCGACGGGATGAGTCGAGATAGGTAAGTGCGGCGTCAGCAGGTTCATATTTGCGGCGGCACTGCTCCAAAGGAAGGCTTGCGACAGGTTGCGCAATCGGAGATATTGCCGAGGCCGGAGCCGATAAAGTCGTGATGGTCACTTGCATACATAAAATCTAGGAAAGTATAAAAGCCTTCGAAGTGTAGAGAAGTGTTTAGTATAGAAATGCGTAACCTGAAGGTAATTAAAACCAGCTACATGTTGAGAGCAGCTATCTTTCAAGTCATTAGCGATGCTGCTGGGGGATGGTCCCTCGCCTTCCGCAGACACCCTGTTATCCCCTTTTCTCGACTTTTTTGAGGGAGGTTCCTGCTTCTCGTACAAAAGACGGCGCAGGTTCTGATTCCCGTTTGTGGCGTTCCCTACCGGAACTTCAGGTCGAACGGAGCAAGAAGACGTTTATTTTATTTTCCTTTGTGGCATAAGGGTGTTATGCTTTTGCGAGGGCAAGAGTGTACGCGGTGTGCTCGTCATGTCTCGCTCTGTCTCGCCTGCGCTCGGTCTGGGAGCGTTTTTTGGCACGAGTCAAAGGGCCTGAGCGACCCCGAGATCACCTGGGAGCTGAGCGCGAGACACCCTCGTACACTCTCCCCTGCACTCGGACTCACAGTCGCTTCTCCACGCTTTTTTTGTAGTTCATTGTTTTGAGTTGTGCTTGTGGTTAAGTTGTGATTTTTTATAGTGGAAATGGAGTAGACTAACGAAACCACGATTCAGTTTCTCGAAGCTCCATTTCAACAATCACCAACCGGACAACACCACCAACATGCACCAGCAGCAAACTAGGCCCATAAGAGAAAATTCTACCATAAGAGAAAGCCGCAGGAAGAGATGGAGGTCCTTCCACTGGATCTCCACCGTGAAACCAGAAAGGTGGGGACCAGAAAAGGAGGTCAGGGATCAATCCAGATCTCCAAGACGAAAGGAGCAGTTGGGAGCCTTCCCCCCCCCCCTCATTCACAGAATAGGTGAAGTTATAGGGATGCTGTAGAGGGGGTAAGGGAAGGTGTTATACACCGGGAGTGCCCCAGCTCACTGCTCACTAATGGGCAGCTGGAAAGCTTGGCATGATGGACAATGTCCTGACAGCTGCGGAGAGAGGCTTCTGGCTAGCGTTTCAAACTGGAGTGCACAGATATGGTTGGCTACAGATACACGGCCAGGACAGGAGAACTGTTGACTGGCTGCGGGCTGTCCTGACACAGGCCAGGTTGCTCGGAGGTATGCCTCTTTGATTCATCGAGGGGGATGAGATACCGGAGCACCAGATAGCAGTGGAGTACTTCCCGAATGCACGACAGGCTCCCAGTGATCTCATACTCCAGAACAGGAATACTCATTTCACCCCTCCTCACCTCACGACACGCTGCGCAAAAAACCTTCTTACAGATTTCTTGAGATGCCTCAAAACACTACCTGCTGGCTGGAGTGCTTAATCATGAAAGGCTGGTTGTACTCACACACTTTTTCTCGCCACCACATCACCACTCAACCGAAACAGATTTGCACAACGCACGAAATCGAGTCACCACATTTTCTCAAATAACATCAATATAAACATTTATTTTAAACGATATATTTCTATAAATCGCTAACATTTACACTTAATGTTCTATACATAAATACTTTTCAAATTATATCCTAAGCGATTGAGCAGTAAAATTGGGATCAATTCGTTTACTTACGAATTGTTTTCGTCTCAGGAACTCTCGACAAAAGTGGACTTTCGAAAAAACGATGGCTTTTTCCATAGAAAAAAAACCATCGTTAACTTCAATTGGAAATCACAGAAAAACAATGAATTGACTGTCATCTAATAGGGGGTCCTTGTTACAATATTTTTTTCGTACGTATGAACCACTACTGACCGCTAATTTTGTGCAGAATATCTCGTAGTTTACCCGCACGTGTGAAGTCATTTGAATAGTTTCGTTAATATCTTCCTATTGAGTATTTGGTGAGGTTTAATGGTTGTACGACTCGAACCTATTACCACCATTTTATGTACCACCCCTTATATAACTCTTGACTTACGTCACTGCGCGAGTGCCCACTCAGGACCCCCCCCCCCCCTATTTCCTCACTCCTCGCCGCCAAATCGTCGCGTTATTTTTTGTTTATACGTCACATTCATGCCACCGTTCAACGAATTGAAATATCAAGTCGCAAGGGTAAGGAATGAAGGTGGGTTGTCTGTTACCAGTTCTCCTGGATGCCTGTTTCGATCCTCAGCTCTCCAGATAAAATCGAACGGCATTCTGCATCCAGTGTTACGAATACAGTTGACTAAAGTGACGTAAGCTAATAGAAATCATCTTTCCCTCGTCATCGGTTCTATATCAAAATATCTGGTGCGTAGCAACACACAACTTTCCGCCACCCCCGTAATTTCGAACACCACCTACATAGACGGGCGCTATATCTTCGTTCAACGCATTTTTACAGGAACATTTATAGAGAACAAAATGTAGGGACTAGTTAGCTGAGAGTACTCCGAAAGTTTGATCGAAATCGTTAGAGCCGTTTTTGAGAAAATTGAAATACCGATCAATTAATGTTCGACGAATCTCCTTTTCTCAGTTAACTTGGCTTATATCTCCGTTCAACATATATATACAGAAATAATTATGGAGAACGAAATGTTGGTATGGGTAACCAAAAGACATTCCATTAGGATTTATCACATCTGGTGAAAAAGTTACCCTGGAATTTACGAAAATGTTCGAAAAAACGTTATTTTTGACACATTTTAATTTTTATCTCTGTTCAATGAACCGTCACAAGAACATTTATTGAGAACAATATGTAGGTATTAACTATTTGAAAACACCCTGTGAGTTTGGTAAAAATCGCTGAAGTCGTTTTGCCAAAAAGCGTAAAAAACCTGTTTTTCCTTCATAGGCCTATATCTCCGTTCACCGTATTTTCATGGAAATATGTATGGAGAAGAAAAGTTAGGTATTGAGTAGGAGAAGATAATTTGAAAGTTTAATCAAAATCGTTAGAGCCGTTTTCGAGAAAAATGCGAAAAACCCTAGTTTTTGGTACATTTTCGTCCCCCACACCCCCTTTCCATCGGCCGAAATCGTCCATAACCTTATTTTGGTGTCTACAAAAAATAACGAACAAAACAAAAAAAGAACCAGCTCAATCGGATCAGCCGTTCTCCCGCAAATCGAACTACAGACACACACACATACATACACACATACACACACACACACACACACACACACACACACACACACACACACACGGACCACGCGCCGAAATTAGGTTTTTAGACTCAGTAGGGTGTGAAACGTAAAGATCTGAAGAAAACCCAATTTTTTTTTTTGACCCGATTACTATACTTTCCTTCCCTTCGGGTAGCGGAAAGTAAAAAGTACTTTCCTCCTGATGATCTTTTTCTCAGGGACATTGTTAAAAGTAGACCGTGTAGTTCTTCATCAATACGAACATTAAATAAATAATCTTCTTCTCATGACGAGTTCGCGAGGAAAAGATAACTTTTCATAGTTTTTATCTCTTTCGATTCTAATGACGTCATAATTTCTCCACCAGTGATCTGGTGGAATCGGCTGTTTTTGCGCGCAGAATTATCAGAACTCAATTCAAAACTACCGAAAAGGGGTCGTTATTCGTTAGGCTGTCGCTTATGGTACAGGTAAATGACTCATTATTTTCTCATTGTGTACAGCTGCAGCGCTTTGAAAAGTCAGGCAGGTTGCGGATTCATTCAGGGACGGCAGCCTTCAAAGTTGGAAAGAAATTGGAAATACCACTTCGTGACGATGATTTCAATCGCTTGAAGGGCGTCTTAACATGGTTCTAGCTGAGGCTGGAAGCTGTTGTGTCGCCATAACTAGCCCTAGGGGAAGAGTTTGATTCGCGGATTCGTTTGGTTCGCGGAGCAGCTTTTAGGGCTGCTACCTGGCGTGAGGTTATCCTGCGGAATGTGCTGGCTCACAGGTGACGCACATCTGTTTCGTATGCCAAGATTGTGTTGGCGCACTTGTGACGAGGGATGAACGAATGCAGGATGCTCCACCTGCAACAGCTAGCGTACTCTAGAATCACAGGAAAGTTGCAGCGTGACCACGAGTGTGAGGCGTCCGCCGAAACCGAGGCATTTTTTTAAACTATTGCGGACGAAGACGGCAAGATTCACAAAATCGTATCGCTCCGAAAAGGTTTGAAATAACCGTATTCGGCATGCTGAGACGGAGGACTGGCGTGTGGTGCAAGCGAGATGAGAATCCTCGTCAAAGGGACGTGACACAATGAGTTCTTTTCAAGAAAATGGGTTGAGCCAGACCACTGGACGAGCCAGTTCCTCATGGGACATGGTGATTTCAATGCGCGGCTCCACTTCTTTTCTCTCAAAGACTCTCCGTCATGCACGTCTTATGCTTCCAGTGCGGAGGAAACAAGAAACCACGTGCTGCTCCACTGCAGTTTCTACAACAGTTAGCGACGGTTGTTGGGAGGGCAAACGAACTTAGAAGCATTGACTGCTACAAAGCAAGCCTATACCCATTTTGCAGATCTCTCGAAGAAGGTGATGGCTGAGAAAAGGGGACATAGTTGATCTGTCCTTTTGAAACTTGCCACTCAAATACACAGTTAGATCAGGTGGGAAACCAGGTTAAGAACTCCTCCCCGACGGTACGGGATTCCTCAGGTGGTCACCTCCGCGCGGTAACACGCAGGCAACAGCTCTACCGGGAGACTGGCTAACGACCAAATACCTATCGTACCCCTGCAGGTCTGAGTTTGGTGGATGCTGCTAGCGAAACCGCAACTTCCATGACTGATATAACCCTCGTCGAAGGTTTAGGTACAGTCAGTCATCAAATAAGGAAACAGACCTATGGCCTCCCAATCGATCATAGGTCGACAGCTGCTTGATCCTTCGTGGTTAAGCTCGTTTTTGAGTTTGTAGTTGAGGTGATTATAGTACCTACTACTTCGTTGGTACATTTCTCCTCATGTGGCCAAAGTTGGTCAACCCCTAACCGACGTCGTGCCTATCTGGCTTTACCGTGAAATATCAATCATGAGCATTTGTTGAGTGAAAGTGGAATTGGAGGAAGGTGTCTGAGTGCACAACAAGGTTTGCCGAGCTTTGTGAGGAGCCATAGGCATGTGTGATAGAATTGGGGAAGGGACTCTTCTGCAAGCAGTGCATACCCCAGACCAGCCACACATTTGATTTGTCGATGAAGTAGTTATCGTTGGTATGAAACAAACCATTTTATCCTGACACGGTTATTCTCTTTTCTTTCACGGTCTATACTTTCATGTCTGCCTCGTAACATTTTCCTCCCTTGTTACTGGTTGTCGTGTTTATTGTTTTTTTAGCCTTGACCAAACTAGCAAAAAGCGTCACCTGGGAGTGATTGAAAGGATGTCACGAAATAAGTGTGTAAGAAATTCGGCCTCGGGGCTTCTTTCCGTCGAAGAAGATATGACTAGTGCTCACTATTATGATGACCTCCACCCAAAATTTGGTTTAAAATGTCAAAAAAAAGATCCCTGAATTTTCTCAAACTTTTTGCATTATATAAACCTACGTCACACATCCGCACATTTGAAATTCAAAAATGATATATAGGATGAATTTATTATTATAGTTTATTATCACAGTATAATTACAATTTCTTTCTGTTCATAATAAACTTTCCACATCAATCTTGAGTTTAGCGACCTAAATACCAATGAAATTTAAAAAAATATTAGAAAAGTTGATTTTTTTGTTGAATTTAATAAAAATTCTAACAGAAATACGTGGAACTACAAATTTTTACAATTTTACTAAGAAGTTTGTAAAAGTTATATTCAAAAGCCTGATATCGGAAAAAAGCGTGTTTCATATACCAATAATCGTAGGTTTTTGTTAAGCAAAAAATCTGAAAATATTCAGGGGTAATTTTTTTGACTTTTAAAACAAATTTCGGGTAGAGGTCATCAAAATTCCACCTTTCTCAAAATAGTAGGCACCCTGCTGGATATAGGTCGTGAGTCATCGTATTGGGACGAGATTGCGGTATATTTCGGATACCCAGCACCCTCCTTTATATATTACCAGTGGTCCAGGGAGGTATGCTCAGAGTACAGAGTTTTTCTTATTTTGTAAAAATATTTCCTCTGTCTGCTGGTTCTTATTAAAACTAACACGATAGTTGGGAAAAGTGTTCTGAGATACTCATTTTGCACGAGAACTCTACTCCGTACTTTTGCCTAGTACTATTACAGGTCGTACAACCATTTTTTTGTAGGTAGTGCTATTTGTGGTGGGTTTTAAATTGATATTGTCCCAATATCTTACTTCGTATCGTCCTCGATTTAATTGGCACAAAACTAAAAAGTAGCTAGAAAAGCGTGCTGCTAGAAAAGATTGTAGAGGAAATATCGAAGATATGATCAATCAAGATCCACACAGCTCAAAGGTGTATAGGACCGCTTGTTACCATCGTTCTTATTCTTTTATTTTTTGACCTCCGTCTTTTGCAAAGCTCGTCTCCGTATGATTTTTATCCCGTTAAAATTTGTGTTAGTGTAAAAAGCTGGGATATGTCCAATTATGTCAACGCTTGAGGCATTCGGGCACAGATATTTGTACGTGTTTCTTGTAAAACTGTGGACTACTAAATGCAGAATGTTTGGTGTCGAAAGTACATTTATTTTTACTGCAACTATCGAGTTGCTGTTCATGTTATTGTGCGTATTTGAAGTTGGGTTTGGTGGAATGCTTGGGAACAGTTTGCAGTGCTCGTGAACGGGCGAGTTGCGCATGGCAGTAGCCGTAAACCAACTCAATTTATTTTCGCTTAGTCTGAAACCCCGCGAAGGGAGAAATCGAAATGCTTGTAAACGTCCGAGCGAATCGTTTTGGAAGTAAAATTTACTGCCGTCGAGTCGATAATCGGGAAGTTTGGTAACTTAGACGTTAGTTCAAATTCAAAGTCAAAATTTGGCGATCGTATTTAGGTTTTGGGCTTAAGCAACGGAGATTGCCGTCGGCAGGCTCGCCGTGCAGCCCGCCAGGGAACAACGGCTGGTTTCGATCCTTAGAGCCAGCGACCACGGTTTCCATTCCCTAGACGGGAGCAGAATCGTGGACCAGGTGGAGTCAGGAGTTGTTGAAATTGGACGAGGTGGAAAGGCCGGCCTCGGAGCTGCGGGGAGTCGGAGTGAAGCGCCTTTGAGGTATGGGAGGTTCGCTTCGTTCGCTGCGGGTATCCGCGTTGGTACTTCGACTCCGGCCGCTGAAACGGAAATAGCCGCGGAGCCTTTCCTTAGTGGTTCTGTAACATATCAAGATAACAAAACGAATTGTAACTTATTATACTGCCATAAGTCGAGTAGAGCCTCAAAGAAGTTCTAAGGAACACACACTAAGAAGACATTTGATCAATACTTACAACTACAAACCACACCCAAAGCTCTTCGGCCTAAATTTCATTTCATTTCTTTACTAACTGACTTGTCTCACAACCAACTAGAACGTTCCGTACAAAACTAGTATAGCTTAAAATTACTCTAGCTTTTACTTTCACAACACATAGGTTACTGTAGCCATTTTTTTCCCCCCGAGGGTGTGCGGGACAAGTCCCTTTGTCACTGCGGCCACGTATGGGCCTATTGTGACACTATCCCTTTCTTAGTAGAAGGCGTCGTACACACCCGTTCCCTTTAGGAAGCCGAGTACGTCCTTCACCGCATAATCCGCTTTGATTTGGGGTTCAATGGTCCCCTGACCGAAAAATTCGAAGCGTTTAGCTGCCAAGGCAGGGCATTCATATAGGATATGCTCTGCCGCCTCTGAGATGCCCATCTTGTTGAGGTGATTTCGATATATATTGCGGAGGTGAGGAAGCTTATAAGAACTCTCAGACCCTGTCTGGGGAGTGTCAGCATCGCCTTCGCCCTTTGACAGGATGGCGTGACGAACCTTTTCGTCTTAGTCGTGGCTGGCGATGCCAATGGGCGCTGTTTTCCTGTCTCCCATCGAGGACCAGACGGTTCGTCAAACCCACGTGTGGTTCAAGCCCGATGGGTAGGGTACTGTCGCCATAGTCAACAATTGACTGGTCACAGCGCGAAAAAGTTATTCAACATTCGACCGCACTCCAGAATCTCGGGAGATGTTCCTAATCCATTTATAGCCGCTATTGCGCGCGATTTGGGGGGGGGGGGTGTTACCTTAAAGTAAACAGGCATAATTGAGGAAAATCCGTACTACAAACGACTTTTGTCGAAACTGACGATAATTTATTCTGACACTCTCGGCATTTTACCGACAATGAAAACTGACACTTTTGTAAGTCGTCCGCGTACAGCTCATAACCCATCTCTGGATGGAATCTACCTGGTAAAGATCTTAGGTACAACGTGAAGAAGACTGCCGAGAGCATGGAACCTTGAGGAGTCCCAAGTCCCACCTCCCTCCAAGATGACAATGTATTTACACCTTTAACTCTCTGTTTCCTGCCTGATAAATAAGATTCGAATCACCACTTCATCCGATATCCCCACAGACTTCAGAGTGGCAACCAATATGTCTCTCTCTCTCTCTCTCTCCTCACATATCAAAGGCAGCAGAGAAGTCAACTAACACAAGAGTTGTCACCTTCTTCTCATAAATTGCTTTCCAGATCTCGTCGAGTGCACTGATTAAGGCAGTATCCGTGCTATGTCCCACCCTGTACGCTGACTGTTAATAGAAGGAGAATGTCATTGAATTTGCTGCGTTGGTTTCTTCCAGGATGTCTCGGGTTGTCAGTAGGTGTATCTTGTATGGCTTGTCCAGTGATGAAAGAGCTTTGTGTCATTTCACACTAAACTCCTCTGTGTGCTCCACTGTAACTTCAGTATGAGCAGGCTTCATATGGATTTCTTATTTTCCATCCTTCTCATTCATCGACATCTTCAAAATCTTTCCACAATTTTCTTGCAAAAAATCTTTCAAATGCACTTTCCGTTTTTGAATGAAACTACGCGTCAACTTTCCTAGAATAAACGAACATTTTACGAGAAATTGCATACTGGAGAAAGACATCAAGCGGTCGATGTGCAGCCACGATAGGGTTGCGAAGGGTGGGGGGAAAGGAAAGTATAGTAATCGTGTAAAAAAAAAGCGTTTTCTTCTTTACGTTTTGAGGCCTACTGAGTCCATTGACTCGAACTCAATCAAAGACTCGACGAGTATTTGAGTGACCACTGAATCTAAAGTTAACGTACCTGTTAGGTGAGTCCGTCTCCTCTGGCTGGTGAGTTACTGTGGGCAAGCGCTTTCGATGTAAAGACATCATCGTCTGGCCGTTAAGTCAGTACCCGCCCCTTCCCCGACGCTCCATCACCCCTTTCACCTTTCTCTTTGTATATAAAGACCACGACCAACTGACTGACTCCAGTACTGACTTACCGGCCAGACGATGATGTCTTTACATCGAAAGCGCTTGCCCACAGTAACTCACCAGCCAGAGGAGACGGACTCACCTAACAGGTACGTTAACTTTAGTAATTTGCCTACTGGCGGACACAACCCAATTTCTTTAATACCACTGAATCTACATTCATAGGAATTAATTGAACGAGGTTCATCACGCTTAGTCTCTGCATAATCCTTATTTGAGTAAGGCCAGCGGCACATAGTCTCTCTTCAAATTGCCATCGATGCAGCAGGATTTATTTGTGAAGCTGAGCGATGTTTTCCCGATCGTAGGGATGGCTGCGGTGACTAGACACCTCAAATACTCCGATTCGCTCGAAACTTTGGTGTCATCAGTGTCCATCAGACTTAGTTGTTGTCTCATCGGGGCGTAGCCCTATCGCTGTGCTTGCTTTTGCTACCAACTAGTTCCCTGTTTGTCGTTGTAAAACGTATTCGAATGTAATTGCGAATAAAAGCTCCGACTACTACTTGGTGGATATTACACTCGCCGACTCACTTAGAGCGATATCGGCCGTCAGAAGTATTCAAGATCGAAAGGCCAAACCTCATCAATTCCACCCATGGTGGAAAATACCCTGCTGAACACCCTCTCCTGATAATTCAATATCTCCGACATTCACACTGAGAATGGCAGTTCCTCAAACAACTCTCCAACCTCGTACCTCCTTCCTAGCCTCAACCAAATGGCCTCCAACTTAGAGACGAGCAGTTTCTACATCTTCCCGCGTGTATGTCCCGGAACGACCTCTCAAACGAGTCCGAGGAAGAAAAAACCAAACTATTTTGCACGACTGAATTAGTATTGTTCGGAGGTGGAATGATCTGATGGGCTTCAGAGGCTTCAGGCTTCACTGGGGGTTCTAGGACTGAGTGACTTACACCACTTTTACTAAACCTATTAAAGCTAACATAACCTTCACCTAATCTACGTATTTGTTTCTTATAGCTACTTTCTTCTTTTGGTTTATATAAATTCTGATGTTTTCGGGTAGTTACAGTTCTGCATTCGGGGATGTCTGTGGGAGTTCCAACTTGGTGGCCCCTACCTCCCTCAGACCCCTGCAGTTAACACTACCACCACGATATCCGCAGAGAAAGTGCATTTTCCAGCATTGTCAGGCCTTGCACAGGGTAGGAGATGAACGCGGAGGCAGCCACCTGGCGTGACCATAACCCATAACCGCCGCAAGGCCACGGGCACGGGGTGTGTATTCAAACAACCCTTAAGGCCAGAATGGTCACACACCCGTCCCATCATTAAATGGCACCCACGGCTTTTCCTCATCCCAGGGTGGGACAGTTTGGACTTGCTGACCTCCCTGGGGTTTGAGACGCTCCCAACCTTCCACCCAGTACCTGGGGAACATTTTGTTACATCCGTTCCCACCATCAAAATTTGACACTTAACGTTTTAAGGCTTGAGGATTCCAAATCAGCAATGTCCGCCGCACGGGCATTAACTTACCCTAACGTCGACTAAACAACTCGTTCTTTCGCACGAAAATCCCATTCGGTGTCTAGTTGTGTCAATCCGATCGTATGAAGGTTAACATAATTAAAAAATACGCAATTATGGCAATTTCATCGCAAACACGCCAAGTTTGGTATCGTTTTCTAGGTATTTTAAGATCCTGGGTCGAATGGAATGAGTCTCCGAGGTGTAGGACTACCTCTAGACCAAAAATATTGACAGTAATTATAGTGAGCCAATGTCTACTAATTGCAAGAACTAACGGGACAATACAGTGAAAGTAATCGTTTGCACACTCACGTCTCATTCCAACCACCTGTCAGCTCGACGTCGTGCAATTGCCTAAAGGCGTTCCGTTGTAGTCAGGTCATGTTTCGTATCGTTTACTGGTATTTTTCGATGTTAAATCGAATGAGATGGGCCTCAGAGGCGTTAGAATACGTCGAGCTGCGCAAAAGAATAATAAATCGTTGCGTAACAATTTGCAGCGTTTATTCTGTTGTTGTCGGTGAACTCTCTGTTCGAAGGAAAAATAGCTCGTGTCTGCTTCTGCAAAATTAAACTGTGCTTCTGAGAGACATGCCTTAAGAAAAAGCCTCCGCTCAGAAGCCCGTATCTCTGAGGATAATCCTAATCCCGCAGTCCTACATGTTTGCCGAAGAGACCGGAAAATCGCACAAATATTCAAAGTGCTTGCTTTCGCGAAGTACGTAGAAAATACACAAAAAGGAGAGCAACCCTCCCCCCCACCCCGCCTCGCCGCACCACAAAAATGTGCTCGTTTCGATATTCCGCTCGGTTCAGACGGTTCGGTCTTCGTCCCAAATGAATTACGCATACAAATATTTGGGTTTTTTTTTCAGTGTATCAGTTCAGCGTTAGCTTTTTCGTCCCTTCCCTTTCAGATGCCCTTGGCCGAGCTTTAGAGCTAAGAGGCGAAAGGGGTTTGTGAGTTGAGGGGAAGGGGAAGCTGTCGTCTCTTGGAGCTTTGCCACGACGGAGTTATTTATCGACGCCGACAAAAAAAAACGGGGGAGAAAACTCCCATTTATTTCAAAGCTGGGGATTACCGAAGAATTTGGAACTTTAGGACATTAAGTTCCGATGCCGTTCATCATTCTCTTCACGCGAATATTTCAATTCAAATATTTTTTTACTTTCGGGATTTTAAACCATGGAAATGTTCTCAAAACTAACTTAGCTGCATAAAGCTCGACAGAGTTCGTCGAATGAAGCTCGTGCTGAGAACTTCTCCGAGAAGCTGCTTGCTGCGGTTGGTAACTACATTATCTGGGTTTCTACAAGTTTTATCGCGATAAGTAACTAATTCGTTTGATACGTTACTGTGATACAATAAATATTTCAAATTCGGCGCAAGCTGAATTAACTGGGTTGTCCGAATATCCATCTTGCCCTAACAGCAAAGTCATTGTTTCCCCAAACACCTTCTGTTCTCAAACCCTTTTGTCTACCTATGGAAAACCTACCTCTTCAGTTATTTTCGATTGAAAACGGATTTCATCTTGTTCTGGAGTTTCCCAAATATTTTTCCTCCCCACAATTTACATTCCTCCCACAACAGACAGCTCCACCCAAACTCATTCACGTATGAGTTCTCGCGAAAGATGGTCATTTCTCAGTTCTTCCAACAGACGCTAGTTTTCCCTCTCATTGACATCTAATTGTGATTTCGCCTTCCTTCCCTGTGCAACCAGTTTAACGCCTTCAGAGCCTCCCTTGTTGTTACTGATAGCCCCCTGGTTTCCACGAACTACTAATTGCCTCGAACCAAGAGAGCACCCAATTTTTCCATTTGTTAAGTGTTAAGGTTGGGCAAACTGAAAGCCGTTTTATCGATTAGACTGTTAATTGTGTCTATGCCACTTTTTTGTCATTGTTTTTTTAATTCATCAACCTAAGCCAGCAGAGATTTCTTTTAAGAACAAAAGCCATTCATGAAATTCAAATGGGTCTACACTGGAACGACAGGACTTTGGAGTTTTCTACTGTACATTTAAGTTAAATCAGTCCACAATTCATACGCCTGTAGCTTCAGACTTGCCTGTTGCTCCTACATCCATGTCCTGCAGAATTCAAATTCAGTGCAGGTGCCGGTTTTAAAGGACTTGCTCAGCACCAAGACCTGTTGGGAGGACAGCAAGGGTTCATTTGTCGTTTTGCAAGTTCAGTTCCTGCTGTAAGCTTTTGAGCAGTCGTAGATACACTTACTATGTTGGGGTATATCAATGCATTCTGGTTACGATGAAAGCGGTGTAAAGCACCCTCCTAAGCCATTGCCTTCTCCACAGCTTGTGCTAAATAGCCGAAGACTTGCTTCTAAGCACTTACTGACTCGATGCCCTACTCAACTTTCGCTGGTCTTTATTGTAAGAACAACAATAGAGCCAAAGTTACGTTGTTGATCCCTCCAGCCTGGAATGCTCGATGTGTGGACCGAAGAGCTTCTCAGATAAAAGTACCAAGGGCATGTATTAAAGTCACAGTCGCTACATTCTGCAGTTAGCCCACCTAGACCTTATTCTTACGACGTTCTCGAATGTGGTGAAAACATGAGACGACGATTTCAATATTTTATGCCAGTTTACCAGAACCCATTTATTCACCGCTGCTAATTTACTGTTAGGCAGAAAGGCCGTCCAGAAATTCCGACTTTTGACTCCACTTTCTATTCTTCTATTGAACTTTTACCAAGGCTGCTGGTAGTTGTCCAATGACTACTCCAGAGCCTCGGAGGGCACTGTATTGAAGAATATGGTGGTCAGCTGGCAAAGGACAGGCTCCGCCAGGCCATTGATTTCTTTCGGTTTAGTGTGAGCTGCCCCTGACGTATTAGGGCAGTAGCTTGATCCAGCTTGTGTGTTGTAGCTGTTGTAAGTGGTCTCGTACGTACGGATGACACACAAAGCAACCTTGACTATACTGCAGAATTGATGTGCGACACAACTCAGTTGAACAATATCTCTATAAATTCAAAGTCTTAATGGACTCTTCTATGTGAACAGCAAGGGGTTTGAGAAGAAATATGAGCAATAATGTGCACACAAGCTCAACTGACGACGTAAACTCGTTCGATTGTAGCCTTCAACTCGTTATGAAACGAACTGCGAGGATAACGTTCGAAAACTGGAGCAAAACATCTTGCCACTCCCCCACCAAAGAAGATTGATGGTTACTTTCAGTTAAGAAACAGATGGCGACTGATGAAACGGAAAGACGAAGCATCGGGAACCGTATAAACGAAATGTTTTTCCACATCTTACGTATAAATTATGTCTCAACTGAGCCGGAGTTCTCGCCATCCTTCGCCCAACATCATCGTCATTACCCCTTCTACGCCTTTCTCCCACCACTGCGTCTTCGCCCTACTCTCCCAACCGCTCGCCAGACTTGCGTTATAAACCACCGAGAGCATAAAACGGAAGGAGTGGAGTTAGAGGCATCTCATCAGTCTCGTCCCTCGTTGCCGTTTCTTTCCCCTTTTATGGCCTCTAGATGCTAATGGTCCAACCCTTGTTTCAATTTCCAGGATTTTTCCCCCCCACTTTTTCATCCTTTCTACGGATTTAGGTCAACGGGCTCTGTTGATTATTGGCGGGACAACTACAGGCTAGTTCAAAGCACATACTTGTTGAATGTTTAGGTTTTAAGGAAAACAAAAGTCGTACAAATTAAGAAAACGAGCAAAACGAAAATGCACGATATTGTGACGCTGAAAATGACAAGAGACGCTCAAGACAAGAGTCGATTGGTGGTTCTTCTGCACAAAAAGTAGAAACCAACTGTTTACTCTCAAATAAGTAAACTCAGTTTACGTTTATTAGTTCAAAATTCGTTAACGTAGAATATTGCCAATCTTTTCTTCCGTCTGATGTCACAAAAACGAACATCGTTATCACTCCCATCCACGGTGAGATCTCAAACCCCCTGCTGTTCTAGTCTCCTTTTTACTTTTCTTAACCTTAAGGTGTAGGAAGGAAAGTTATGTAATCGGCTGACTTT
Organism: Pachypeltis micranthus; assembly: GCA_020466155.1. Taxonomy (NCBI): domain Eukaryota; kingdom Metazoa; phylum Arthropoda; class Insecta; order Hemiptera; family Miridae; genus Pachypeltis; species Pachypeltis micranthus. The sequence continues at coordinate 22,200 of JAINFA010000026.1, read as the reverse complement.
TCCAGTTTTCTTTACATTCTGATGAATAACATTAGGAAAACCCTGCGCGAATTATTACACAATAGTTTATTATTTTCATGAACAGCTTGACCTAGTATTACTGCTCTGAGACCCATTCCTTTCGATTCAGCATTGAAAAATACTAGTAAACCATACGAAACATGACCTGACTACAATGGAACTACGGAAACTAAATATTCCCCCAGCGCCAGGCGCCCATAAACGTCTGTAGGCATTTATGATCCGATGTAGGGGTGTGCGGAGAAAGTGGCTCTAACCTTCCTCCCCCCCATCGGGTAAAAAGAGTCGGGGAAATTGGGACGGGGACTTCCAGTGAACGCTCGGCAATTGACACGACGTTGCATGGCGAGCGGGCGGGTGGTTTTAATGAGACAGGAGGGAGTGAGGGAGTACTAACGACGAAACGTTGACTTCCACTGTAGTTCCCGCGAGTTTTCGCAATTAGTTGACTCTAATGATGACTGTAATTTCCCTATACACTGTTGTACACGTCCGATACTCATTCCATTCGACCCAGGGTGGAAAAATACCTTCAAAATAATACGAAACACGGCTTATTTGCGATTATACTGCGTTTCGTTAATTTTTTAAACCATTTTTGTCCATAACAACCATGGGCTTTGTCCGATCGGATTGCCGAGATGGCAGGCACTACTAGATACCAAATGGGATTATACGAAAGAACGACTTTTTCAGACCATGTTAAAGGCACAAACGGCCCGGAAGGGGACGGGGGACGGGGGACAGGGGACGTAGGGCGGGGGTTGGCAGACAGGGGTCGGGGGACGGACATTGCAAATTTGGAATCCCCATGTCTTGAAACGTAAAGTATCAAATTTTGAGGGGGGGTTGTAAAAAATTTTTGTGACTGAAAACATAGGGTTATTATTCAGAATGAATAATAAACCAAAATGGTCTGTGTGTGTGTGTGTGTTGATGCTGAGGTGCTCCCTCTAGGGAGTTCTTAGCCAGCATCATGTGTTCCCCGGTCCTTGAGAACGAGGTACATAAGTGCTGTGTCAGTAACTTCAGCTGGACTTGATGGTATTCCACCCCACAGATGGAATAAGGGCCCGAAGGCTGTTAAGCTCCTGCTTCTCAACTTACTTCTCTTCATGGAAAACCCTTTTGCTGAATTGTCGCGTACCCAAACTGTCTTTGCCCCCAAGAAAAGTGGTGATGGCCGATTTCAGTATCGTCAGTGGTCTTTCGGCCCTTCCAAAAAGTGCTGGCATCTCGTCTTCAGATGGCTGGTGTCATTGGCGACGGCCAGTGGATGGTACTGCTGAGAATCTCACAATTCTTCAGACAGTGCTGTCCCTGGCACGGAAGAAAATGAAGCAATTGCGGCATGAGCTGCAGCAGCTCAATAAATGACGAAATTTAAAGCGCCTTCAGTTTCTACGGAAAACTTCATATGAGCTGAGTGAAAAATGGATTGGATTGGTAGCAAAAGTCATCAAAGTGAATGGACGTGGAGCTGTAGGAGTGGAGGAGTTGTGTGATGAACATTGTGTGATCGATCCCAATACTTTCCCTACGCTTCGGGTCTACAGAAGGTGTTGTTCACACATTGGCTTCACGAAATACGTATTACGGTAAATTCGAAGCAAATAAACTACCTGCTCATTCTCCAAGCTGCGTACAGTGCTGGCGTTGTAGTGGTGGGAAGAAAGGCGATCCACACGAACATCGTGTACGTTATGTCGAAATGTCCGCTGTTGTCGTAGGTTTCCGTTAATGCCAGTTTGGCGACTCTGTAACAAGCATATCGAACTGTTTAATTCGATTGTTAACACACACTTTTGCATTTTGTGATATAGTTAGATGCGTTTAGATGGGGCGTGCAACTCTCAAATGCACTCTTCGGGTTTATTCCTGTCGTGGACTATGATCTCCCGAGCTCCTCAGCGTTATGCGGCTCATAGACGATCAATATTATTGTACAATAAGTTCGTTTATGCAATAAATTGAATCGTGTGGGGGTGATATTGACGGTTGTACAATATTTGGCACAACCACGAGCACAGACGATCAATTTGCGTGGCAACGGATTGTGCAAACAGTCCTCGCCAGAACTTCATTCGGTGAAGATTTTGAGTGAAACTGAGTTGTGTGCTGTAAAACCAGAGCTCGCGAAAAGGGAGAAAATGGGCCAAACAGTGGTTCATTGACAGGGAGAAACACACCCACGAAACATTACTGCATGAACTGAGAGTTGCTGAACCAAATGACTTTCGCAACTTTTTACGGATGGACGGAGTATTATTCGAAACTTTTCTCTGCTTCGCGAATCAGTTTTAATTCTTTACGAAAGTTCGTACGCAAAGAATTTAATTTTTTTATCACATCTGGTTTCTCAGCATCCGGATATTTTTCGCGGTATTTTTCCAACAACACATCGTACTGCTCCTCCTTTCTGGTTCGATTAGTATAATCTTTGCACTTCGCATACCAAAGAGCGGAAAGGCCGCGATAAACTTCAATAAACTCACAAATAAATTGTTTATCCGCTCTCTTGTCAACCATGACGACGCGTTAACCACTACTAGATGAGACAGACTGACGGGCTATGGTGCAATGTTGCCTACAGACGGCACAATTCTTTCCCGTTTGCACAATATTTTTTAACGGATTTGAGTTTCACGCAATGTATTGCACAACCTTTCAATGTCGTGTACACACGATCAGTTTTATTGTACAACCCGGGATATTGAACAATAATATTGATCGTCTATGGGCCGCTTTAGGTCTCCGCAAAGGAGACTCTGTTTTAGGATTCATGTTGTCATTCCTGATGCTGCCCTGAGCTCCGTTCGAGGGGGCCTAGCGACAGATTCCATCTCTCTGTTCCCGGTCATTTCTGATTTAGGCAGCTTTAACCCCTCGTTAGAAGGTATCAGGGATGATCTTAGAATATACGTTCCCCCCTCAACGCCACTGTGACCCGACTCTTTAGGGAGCGGGAGCTTCAGTCAGAATTATCGTCAAACTTAACAATCTGCAAGCACTCCGATCTGATGCCAAGCGTCGATTCCATTTATCATCATCTTTCTTAATCTAGATCATTCATTGCTCTCTAAGAAGTGATCGTGTGGCGAATTTATATTATTTTTATGTGCAATTCCGTTCACCACAGCGACCTAAGCCCAATTTTGTGGGGATGGGGAGCTGGGATTAGGATTTCACACCTCACGATCTCATCATTCCTCAACCCTGTGCTCTATCTGTGCTCACATCTTTCTCCTCCAACAGTTCTTCGCTATTTTTGAAGAGATTGGCTAAACGACTCAACTATAATCTCTACATCCGCCCTGAACTATGTCAAACTGAGCCGAAAGAAGTTTTTTCAGCTTAAACTATTTTCATAAAACTCATAAGTTTTCATCAAACCATGACACCAGCGTAGTTTGATCTTAAACTGTACTCACCTTAGGACCATGAGAGGGCACAGGCAGATGGCAAAAATAGACGCGATCGTCCCCAAATAACGGTGGCTGCGTTTTTCCTTCCTCACGTCCAATTCCGCCTCGTAGATATCAGGATGGTGGGTGCTTCTAAAACGTCCGCACATTTTGTTGTCATCGTTTCTGCAATTTACAACGATAACAATTAACTTCTTGCAAGTTTCGTACAAGATTCGTTCATTCTAGTAATTTCCAGACAAAATATCTGGCGCCTAGCAACACACAACTTTCCGCAACCCCCGTAAATTCGAGAACCTGCCAAATCTTCGTCCAATTTTGTTGTCTTTTCCTTGCGTAATACCCCTGTCCCTGTTCTAGGAAATATCAAATGCTACATTGTGTCAACCTGTAGTGAAAGTGATTGCAGTTGCCCTGGTATCAAGCAGATTCCACGAGCTACGTATTTGGGGGTGGTTGTGGACCAATGTTTGTCCTGGAAATACCATATTGACAATATATGCAACAGACTTTGTACAGTCATACCCCTGTGCCTTGAAAACCGACATTTTATGTCTATGGGCACACTTAAATTGTTTTATCATGCTCTAGTGCAATCCGTGATTTCCTATTGTATTCTTGTGTGGGGATCGGCCTACCAAACTTTTCTAGAGCCTTTGCATATAACCCAGAAAAAAATTATCAAAATTTTACTGCGTAAGAAAATGAGATTTCCCTCCTCTGCAGTTTTTAAGACATTAGAAATATTAGACATATTTCACATTTATAAAAAAATTGTATCCACATATATATTAAAAAATTTATCTGATATTGAAAAAATTATGGGCGGGCTGGTCATCTGGTAACCTTACACTGAAGTTGCCTTTTAGATTCACTACTAGAAGTCAGAATTTTTTCTCGCACAATGGAATAAAGCTGTTTAACAGTCTTCCGAAGGAATTGAAGATGCTAAATGATCTAGCAGGGTTCAAGCGGCGCATCAAAGAGTACGTCCGTGGGGAAATGTTCCGATGATTCTCGTTTTTGACTTTTTTTTCTGATTTTATGAACTATCTATCATATAATGCAGTATATTGCACTATATAGGTTTGCGATTTGTACCTCTTAATCTGTTCTAGAAAGTTATAACGACTCCTCTCCTAGCTCAAGATTTGCTTATCGAGGGGGCAACGCATTATGTAGTATTCGTATTCCTTTTTGTACCGTTTTGTATCTCTTGAATAAATGCATTAAAAAAAGGTTTTTAATGCAACATTTGTAGAGAACAAAATTTATGAACTAGTATGAGAGTACTATAAATAATATACAATTGAATATAGTTAGAGCCGTTTTTCAGAAAATTGGAAAATCGATCAATTCAATTTTCGACAAATCTCGTTTTCCGAGCTATCGTGGATTATATGTTCGTTCGAAAGATATATGCAGAAATAATTACGAACAACAAAATGTAGGTATTAGTTGCTGGAAGACACTACGTAAGATTGATGAAACCCAGTGACGCAGTTAATCGATAAATAACGTAAAAAACATTATTTTCGACACATTTTCATTTTTATCTTTGGTCATTGAATTGCCTGAGGGACATTTATTTAAAACGATATATTGATATTAACTACTTAAAATCATTCTGTGAGTTTGGTGAAAATCGTTGAAGCCGTTTTTTTTGCCCAGACGCCAGCTCTCGGGATCATCAATCAATTTTTGATTTAATGTCTTTCAGGTGCAGTGTACTTCTGGAAAATAATGAGCATTCTCACGTCCTATCGAAAGAAATATCGGGATTAGCATCAAAAGAAGTTCAGTGCTTTTGCTAGCGGCAGGGCGCGCTGCTCTCAACGGAATGGATAGGCCGAGGGGAATCTCAGCACTTGTTTATTGCAAGGGAGCTCGGTATCTCGCAGTTTACGGCTTTTCTTAAGAAACAAAGGGACTTAAATTATCAAAGCCTTAGAGAAAGTCAAGTTCTGAGGGGGCTTAGAAAATCTCCTTCGGAAGTTTCAAGACGGCGGAGCCATTTCCTCACTTCTGACAATCTAAAGCGTTTTGGAAAACTTCTCCGCGTACCGCTGGCTCCTGCAGTTTGAAGAGCCGAAGAGATTCCTCAGGTAACGTAAAGTTTGCCTTGAAGAGCCGTGGGATGAGTCTAGGAGGATTGAGACTGCGCCAAACGGGGCAATCATGCTGTGCGTGAGAATAATAAACTGCTGTGTAATAAATTGTAGCGTCTAGTTACTTTGATTCATCTTTAGCGTTCACAGCACGATAGAGAAACTGAAAGACAGTGGCTGATTGAAGCAACAATATTTTTGCACAAGCCGAATTACTTGGAATCTTGAGCTCCGGCCTTTCCCAGGTGCATTCAGTCCAACTATTTCTAACCTGGCGCGTTCGTGATGTTAGCGGGAAAGTTCAAACGTTCAGTCAGGCTTCTCCACAGCTTAAGCTCAACTTAATTTTCGAAGGGACAAGGGATTTTCTCTTATAGGACTTTCCGAATTATTCTCTTCCTATCACTCGATTTACCTCCTCTCTAAAACGCACAGCTCTTCCCAAATCCAACCTAAACACTCACTGAATTATAGTGATAAACACTTATCTCCAAAGTTCTACTCACTCGCTCTCTGCTCTAGTTCCCTGCCCAACCAGTTCACGTATTCAACACCTCCTTCTTCGCGCTTAAATACACAAATTCATACCGCTATTCTGTCAAAGTTTAATATAGTCCTCACCACCTTCATTCATATCTCACACTCCAATTCAAGCTCCCTGCCTTTATTGGGCACACAAGAGGGGGAGCTTAAGAACATTAATAATTAAAAAGGAAATAACATGAATTGTATTGAGGTTTAACAGAATAGCGATATCAGATTGAGTATATAAGGGCAGACACAAGGGGGCTCTGAATACGCCTGAACTGCGTGGGAAACTAGATTGGAGAGAGGTAGGGTGAATAGAGGTGTGACTGGCCTGAAAGTTGATAGAGGAATGCCTGTAGTGAGCACTGGGAGACGAGTGTATCTGGGAAGGGGGCGTGAATGAGAAGGAGGTGAATCAAGGGGAGGGAAGGATATTTGGGAAAGTCGGTCGTCGCTCGGGAGTGAAAACGAACTTAATCCCTTTGTCGAGAGAAGACGCCCGCTAACATGAAGGGTCCAGGCCCGAAATAGTTGGATTGCTTGCACCTGGGAAAGGCCCAAGATTCCAGCTACTTTGGCCTGTGCTGAACATCAACAGTTACCTTCTTAGTTTTAAAAATGCATTGCTGTTAGGGATGTGTTCGACTCAACTCCAGCCGAATCAGTTCAGCGCCCTTAACCCTAATCGAAGATCCTGAGCTCTGGACCTTTAACCAAATTTCAACTTTAACTGCCAGAGCCTTATGTCAATCAATTCTTTGATAGATCCCTGTTTTTGAGGAAACAATATATGCCCCGACAACGTATTTTCTCTCTAATGGGCTGCCCGGTGGGTTTTTGCTCACACCCTTCCCTCAAAACCCGTCCAGGCTCTTGCCAAGGCAGTCGAATCTCTGTTCTCACACCAGTTATACACACTCATTCAAAGTATTATAGTTTACCCATCCACAGACCCCCTCGTGTCGCGTGAATCATGTCCCTTACATGTTGTATTCATATCTATTCGCTGTCTGTCTCATTCATTTCACTCTTCAGGTTTACATCGCCCGTAAATTAACTTCAAATCCCTTCCTCTCTTCCCACCAAACTGGATGAGTGAGACACCCAATATATTGGAATTGGCGACGAAGCGCATGCAGCCACAACTGTTCAGCCTCAGCTCTGGCTTTCAAGGGGAAATTCCACAAACCTAGCAGCTTTGTGGACAACTAAAAGTGAAGATTAGATACCAACTCTATCGACCATCCACGACAATCCACGAACATGAGATGTTCGATTATTGTGCGACTAGTTTCTTGAAATTAGTGTTGAATAAATGGCTGTTCACGAATTCAATCCGAATAAACGGGGGTTTGTCCTCGCTGAACAAACACCCCGTTTCTAGATTCGCCGACGAGCTGAGTACCGTTTACTCACAAAGGCGCCTCTGAAGTTTACTCACCTCGCGGCAACACTCACAATTCTTGCAAAGGCTTCACATTCGTATCACGGAAACGGGCTAAACGAGGATTTTCCGCTTCGTAACTATTTGAAGACTTTCTTCATTAACGAAGTTGCGGGCGAAACGGCGGAAGAAAGAAAACGCGAGCTCGGGGAAATTTCGCGGCAAATTAATATTTGCGTTCATCTCCGGTGGAAGAAGTAGAGCGTAGGGAAAAATGGCGCGGAGGGGATATTAAATGAGAGCCGGAAGCGAACGAGTTATTTATGTGATTAAAACGAATGGGAAACGAGGAAGTGAAAATTCCACGAGGGGATGGCGGTTTTCTGTAGCAGAAGGTTGTTGATGACTCTATGTGCGAAAGCCACGGTATTAGTTCGCAAGATTTTTAATGTATTTTACACAAAAGTCATCGGATTATTCGACGCTATTACGAGTAACCTACATTAATAGAATTAAAACACTACGAAAATTTCTCTCAGTTTTTACTCGATTCTGAAAGGGAAAAAACGATTCGATGTTGATACTTTCATAAATAAATTACCCGTGCACTCATCGCTCATTAATAAATTCCAGAAATTTAAGCGCTACCACTTCCAACATGAAACTTGAAGTTAGGTATAACCAAGTTTACAAATGAATGGTGTAAGCAAAACAGGTAAAAAAGTAACTATAGTGAACGTACTGATAAAATAACATAGTATGGTTTCCTCTAAACTGCTGTAACGATTGTCGCCACTCGCTATCAGCGGCACAGTAACTGTTTATCGTTAGTAATTGGTAGGATGGTGGCATTGCTGTTTGTTCTGGTTCCCTGTAGAGGGGTTTGCATGTTCGGTATGCAGGGTCTGATGGCGGAGAGGCGCTTTTCCATAGATCGTTTCCAGTGTAGTGTGGTTTATCTGTGTGTCTCACTAAAACAGTTATTTCAATTCCTCGGTACATTTATTTGCTCGCTCCACGGGCCAATCACATCGACCCCTGTTACAATCCACTGCTAAACGTGACGCTACAGGCTGTTAGGGCCGTTTTCACCAAAACAGCACTAGAGGTGATCCAACTGATCAGGGCTAGATAAGTAAATCAAGGCTAGCCATTTTTGGGCCCACCTCGCTAGCCGAGATCTCTGTGGGATGCGGTTAGGATATACGTGATTATGCTGCGATCAAGCCATGTCGAGAAGGCAGTGGACTAATGAGGTTACAGTAAAGTAAGGAAATTGGGCATCTGGTTCGACATCCCGTCCCGTAAACAAGTGTCATGTAAACCTGAACGGCCGCGTAACCGTGTATACCGTAGATCCCCATTGCTCAACAATCCGGATTTGACCAAATTTTGTTTCTAATTATTGCCGGACACCAAAGTGGCCGCATTAACCTCTGCCGAAGCTGAAACTGGTGAGGAGGATAAAGTGAAAATACGCGTACTCCAACTGCAAGAGCTGCGGGAAAAAGCCAAATTAGTTCGGGAGAGTGCTGTGTGCGTAGAGGAAAAATCGGAAGCGGTACAAGAAAATGATAACTGAGGAACAAATAATAAAAACCGAAATTATGAGGTTACAACTTTTACAAGCAGAGAACTTTAACGAGGAAGGTAGAATTGTCGTGTTTAATAAAAGTTGTTTAATACACAAACGTGTGTGTAAAAGCGTGGTATTATTTAATATTTCCTACTTATCTGCTACGAAATCCACCCGGGTAAGACATTTGCGTTTGGGTTTTCTAACACGGCGACATGCCGTCTAGTTTTACCAGAAAATGACAACTTGTTTTCGACGATCGTAATAATTTTGTTCGCAACAGAATTTAAATTCATACTTCTAGAAGACGTCGGACCGCGCTCTGAGGCGCCGGGTGAGATGACGATAACCCAACATGTTAGATTTTCATCGTAGTGGAATAGCAACTGAAATAATTGAGCATTTGTAAACAGCATGTTTGTTTATTATTATTATTCCAAAATATACGTAAATTATTCACAATAATAGAAGCGAATACTCGGCGGAGCACGGTAATGGCGGACAAATATCAGGATATGATAAAAAAATATAAAAGCTAACCGGAACTAACTGCCCAACTTTTTGGGGTTAACGTTTGATCAGTGCTTGAGCTTAACCCAATCTGGTGAAGCCCGTTTTTATGGCTGGAGCGGGTTAGGTGCTGTTAATCGACTCTAAACGGGATCAACGCAGTTGAAGACGGTCCTTCGTGAATTTGTCGATGGACCAACCTAGGTTAGCGTGATCAGTTAGTTAGTGAATAATATTACTCAGCTTTAGGGTAGGCATGTATTGCTAGGCAGGAGTCGCCAAAATTCAGTCAACAAAGCTCAAATAAGTCGGGTGCTCCGGAATTTCTCCTTCTTCGGGGCCCATGATGGATCTCTTCAAAGGAAACTATGGCTGTATTCGTATGAGAGAATTGATTAAGTCAGCTCGTCAGACCCGGATCACTCCCCCCTTGAAAACAACACATATCGTCGGTGAAACTGCTCAACATTCACCCCCTCCCCATCGTGGGCCTCGACGAAGTGGCTGGGGGCTGCAATCCCCACCCTCTTGAATCCGCGGTAATTCTACCAGTGACCTGTTTCACAATAAGCTTGTAATATAAGTGAAACTTACAAGTTTACAAGTGGTAGTATTATGAGTACTTGTAATTTCTGTTTCACAATGAGAGCCTCCAACTGGTATTACAAGAATAATTTCACCAGTAACTTATGAAAACTACTAGCCCAGCTGATGACAATCTACAAGTCAGCTGGTCAAACAAATGTGAATTCACCATTCCCGCCCGCCTGCCGCTGCTCCCGCTCCCGCATCTTTATCGCGTCCCTTCACTCGTCGTCGCGCCCCTAAGTTTTTCGCTGTACCTACCTTTTGAAGATGGGCAAAAGAGAGGACAAGCGGCGATTACAACTGTGCATTCTCGAAAAGGCGAAGCAAAGAAGATCAGTGCTTTTTGGAGCGTTCAGTGGTAAGCTAACAAAAGCCGACACGACTGCTGCTTGGAGGGGAATCCTCGACTACACCCAGTCCCTTGGTGTCATTGTCGGAAAAGACCCGCAATATATGCGAGACACATGGTGGCCTAACATTCGGAAAACAACTGTGGTAAGTGTAGACCTACTATTAAGAGGTACCTAGGTAGGCCATTATATAAGGACATTATATAGGCCATAAGCCTTCATTCGCCATTGAAAATGCACCATAATAGGGCCTATCAAAAGCGTAATAATACCTAATCTGACGTTTTTAGGCCAGGAAGGATAATGCCAGAAGGACCGGGACTGCCGGAGGAGTTGAAATGAAGCTTAACGAGATTGACGACGTTGTGCTCGATATCGTAAGGAAAGACTCACCCGTTATTGAAGGATTGGGAGTTGGTGAATTGATGGAGACAACTGTTCAAACCGAGGAAGGACAATATGAAGACCTAATGCTATCAATTGATAGTAATAGGCCGTCTACATCCTCTGAAGCTCCTCCGACTGAAGGTTCCGCAGACTCAGGAATTGATCTTTCGGCTGTAAAAGTAAGCCTCTTCGGGGTTGGGTCGTGAGGAACATGTAACGGTTCAACTTCTTTTCGTCTCGCGATGTTGCACAACGCAGTGCAGCACTTGACAATCGCCCCTGCAAGTACTGGGTTCACTCTCAGTTTATTGAGACATGGGAATTTTTCTTTTAAGATACCGAGTGGACACTCGATGATACGCCGAGTTTTTGTATGGTATCATTTCGTAGAGGTGGCATCAACCAAGTGCGAATATTATAGCCGGAGTCCCCAAGCAATACGAAATTGCCAAACGTTCCGTCGTCCATGATGGCTGGCAATCGACTGTTCCTCAGCACTCGATTGTCCCGCACACTTCCGGGCCAGTTCGCATTCACGAAAAAAAACTGACCTGACGCTCCGCAAACGAATATGCAGTTCAATTCGCGGTTCCCATTGCGGTCAACGAATACTGCCTCATGCCTCGTGGGTGCGTCGAGCTTGATTAGACTGCCATCAATAGCCCCACAGACCTGAGGAAAACCAGCTATGCTGAAAAAATTGTTCACTTCTTCTTCAATGTTTTGTGGCTAAGTCACCATTCTGTTGAATAGCCGAACGTTAACTGCAGCCACAACTTTCTTCACACAGCGAGAAACGGTTTGCTGACATCATACAGGTCTGCTACGGTGTGGAATTGGGCACTTCCCAGCCGGTGAAATGCCACGCACACCTGCTGGTGCACGGAAAGAAACCACTTTTTCCAGTGCGGTGCGCAATGAGTTGTCCGATTTGAATTTGAATTTTGTCGGAAGTCATACGGAATCATTTATTGCACTCTAATTCACTCAAAAAACTAAAGTTCACTCTGGCACGGAATACTTTTCTTCGTCGTAGAGAACGACGCAAATGATTCTCTCTGCCTACTTGAAGATCTTCATCGGACTCAGAATCACCTAATAACAAATCTTCGAACATTTTTTCCCTAGGACAATTGAATTCCAAAATACCGTAACACGATTGAACATTGAAGACAACAAATATATAGGTTACCAAGAGCTGGTAAAATTTTTACAAGGACTTGCTCATATTATTGGAGGTTTGATTTTACAAGACAGGATTGTGAAACAGCCTCTCTGTAAAACTGCTAGTATTACGAGAGAATTCACTAATATTTCCGGCACTTGTAAAATGTTATTGTGAATCAGAATTTACAAGTTACCAGCGCATTTACTCGTAATAATAGTTACTAAATCATTGTGAAACAGGGCCCAGGGCACAGGTATTCTCAGTTCTTTCGAGCGTTCATAGACGACATCTAATGTGTTTGTCTTCAGAGCTGAGCTTAAGCTGTTCTCAATAATATTGGCATCATATTACATGAAATAGGAGGGATGAGTATTGTAGGAATTATCCCCCGACAATTATTAAAAAAAACACGAAGAACTACAAGTGTGATGGTAATAACCTAATAAACTAACACTACACACTTTTAACTCAAAAGAAATACATCCTTTCCTAATCATTCGGGAAAAAATTAACTTTTAATATGCACTTCTTTTATAGTTACATGGAGATCTAAGTTTCGGGTTCAAGTGTTTATGGGGGGGTTACGAAAGATAACATAACATGAGTTAACTAATACGCTATCAAATATAATCTTCGCTTTATTTGCCCCTCGTTTGGAATTGAACCGCTCAGTCCGGCTTACTTTTATTAGTTCGATAGGATTTATTCTTGTGATGTCAAATATTAGTAGATTATTAATTATGAGCAGAAAAAGCGGAACGAAATTTATCGAAAATACGGCTGAAACGAAGACGCGTTCGTTGGTGGGTCTTGTGCAAATAAAACCCGCACGGAAATATTACTGTGATTATTTCGTGTTCAAAGAAAAACTAGAGCTCACAGAAAACAGCGTTTAATGAAAGCTTTCCTGAAATGAGCTTTTTTTGACGTCGAGCGTTCCGCTTTGAATATCATTACAGCATTACGAATTAGTACTATCATTTCCCGTGGAAGATCCACTGACAAAACATCGCGTAAATCATTAATTTTTTATGAATCGACTCAATACTCAGAAATTTGTTATCAGCGACGCATAACAGTTTCTCTCTCACTCGACCCTACGTGTATTCGTCGACGCTTTAGCTATCTAGTCAACTTGCAGTCGGTTCACACGAACTTCGAACAACGAACTTCATGTTCTAGAAACTGGTAGCGCTTAAAGTTCCGGAATTTATTGCGCTCTTGCTACTCATGTCGCGACGTTTGTTCAAAACCCAACATCCCCAATGGGACTGTCGTCATGATTTCTCTAGAAAGGTTCGGGTTAACACTTCTGAAATTATAGCGGAAAGCACTAGTCAACAAAACGAAGCTACTTTGATTCCCATATGTTTGCTCCTGGTTATCTAATGGCCATAATTATAGACTCAATTCGTATAGAAAGCTTATAGCGCGACTACCCTTATTTTTGGGAGCACTAGTGCCGTATGAACGAGATTTACGAAGAAAAAACTATTTTTTGATGTGATTTTTATATCTAATAATGTTGACTTATTGAAGCAAGTATATGTTCCACGCTAGCTAATGCTTAACCTAGTGCAGCTGAATCATCTACATATCTCACCTTATTTACACATTTACCATTTAGTTGCACTTATATCCAGTAGGTCAAATGATACACAAAAATTAACCATGAACATTGTAATGTCGGCGAAAAGATGCAACCTTGTAGTACTCCTTTTTCAATTTTAATTTCTAGATGCACGACGTGTGCACGAGGGGGAAAGATCGAGTTCAGTACGGGCGAAGAATACGTCGAGATGAGAATTAATACGCCTCTCCCCCTCCCCCACTCCTTCCCTTTGATGACGCTGGGAAAACCCACACAGCGACCACAACTGGGCCAATTGTGTGGGCGAGCATGAGGCCCCCTCATGTCCTACCAATTCCACCCCCAGCTCCTGTGGAGCTGGTGTTCTCTGATGCGACGTCCCCACCATTCTCGCACAAAAGGCAAGACAACCTTGAGGTCCAGCAACCTCCTCTGGCTGCAACTGATGAACCCCATGCACTCTGAGGCGCACTGCAGCCAGCCCCTGCACATACAAAGTAAATTATCTGCTGGCACCAGCCCCTCCTCGCAGAATCTGAAATTCTGAACCTCTCACGTACCAATCTTGGCCAGCTGGTACCTTTGAGGACAGTGACCTGTAAACAGGCCACACACCATCCGTATACTACCTCTCTCTGGGCTGAGGATCTCTCTTGTTTCCTCCCTGGAGGGATTGATAAACAGCCTAGACAGCCTTTGGCCTGGCACATCCTGCCAATAGGCAGCCCTGCACTTCTCCTCCCACTCACCAACTTCCATGATCAAGTGGTTCTTGGAGGTCCCTACGAAGGGCTCAGGCCCCACCGGGAGAAGTGCAGATCCTTTCTTTGCCAGTTTGTTGGCCTCCTCTTTCCCTTCTATTCCTGTAAGACCTGGCACCCAACATGTGTTTTCCTTTGCTATGGTCTTCAAGACATCCCAAACCAAACCATCCTCCACGTGATGGTATAGTAAGTCAGGGCCTTAGGTGCAGCCTGACTGTCTGACATAATGTATATTCTTTTTCGTTTCAGTCCCCTAAATAGAAGGTGCTGCATGCACACCGTCACTGCCAAGAGCTCTGCTTGGAAAACTGTAGCCAGTGCACCCAGTCGTATTACTGTTCCATAAACTCCTGCACCTGCTAGGTCACCCCTCACTGATCCGTCTGTATAATATACCATGGCCTCAGTAACATCTTGACAATGTTTAATCACACGATAGAGGTTGAGTTCACAGTAAAGTATGAAAGAGGCAGAGTTAACACGACGCATGGTGCCTCTGGTCATGTGAACTGGGGTGTTGGCGAGCTGAGAGCAAGTGAGGGAAACTGGGTGTGAACTGAGAGTCTTCAAGAACTAAGCCTAAGGAGAGGTGAGATACACTCTTATGGTTAGAGGGCACGAAAGCCTGGTCTAATTTGTTTGAGCACAATGAACTTGAAGGCTTGAAGTGAGCCGAGCATAGACAGTTATAACCATTGATTCAATTAGAGCTATTAATTCCAAAATGGGTCTTGTGTGATCAATATATCCGCATTGCCAGTATTATGATCATTGTACGCAGGAAGAACAAAGTCTCTGTCCACAAAGCTCCCGAGCCAGCACAACAAACTAAACTCTGGATGGCGTTTTAGAGGGGGAGTTTTTATACTCTACCCTCTCAAAATTTGATACTTCATTTCAAAGCATGAGCAAATTCCAACCTCCAGCAACGTCCATCCGCCATCCAGACAACATTTTGCCTTTAGTGGGGTGTAAAAAATCCGTTCATTCACAAACTACTTGGTATGTAGTCGTGCCCGTACGATACAATCGAATGAAGCCCATGATTGTTATGGCATAAAAATTGTTGACACAAAAATGCAATTAGTTTAGTGTCGTTTTCAAGATGTTTTTCGAATGGAACAAGTCTAAGAGATGTACGACTGCATGTATACTGCAATCAGTGAAAACACCGTAGTCGTAGTGAGCCAAATTCTACTAATTTAAATAACACGATTCTTCATTTGATTTCCCTCCAGTCTCACTCCAACCACCTGCCAGCTCGACTCGAAATTTCGTGCCAATGGCCTATGGGCCCCTGGAATGTATAATTTCCGTCGTTTCATTGTAGTCAGGTCTTGTTTCGTATGGTTTACTGGTATTTTTCGATGCTGAATCGAATGGGATGGGTCTCGGTTACTACGTGTTGCTTTGATAGAAAATAATAAACCGCTGTGTAATAATTAACAGCGTTTTTCGTTTTGTGAACTGCTTTTGAGCTGATGGAAAAGTAGTATAAGAAATGGGCGTGTAGAAGTCAACAAATAAATGTTGGGGATGGGGGGGGGGGCGGAGTAGAAGGGAGTGGAGTTGGAGGTGTAACGAGATTTCCATGTGAGAGGAGGAAAGCTGACTGCTAGGGCAGCCTCGACTCGAGGAGATGAAAGATGTTTACTAATTGTGTATTGGATAGATACACAGAAACGTACGTAGCAGCAGACGATGGCCGAAAAACGAGGTCAAATAATAGCAAACAAACTCTTCTAACTTGAAAACCGCTTGTGAACGCTGTTTTTGATACCCCACTTATCTTCACAAAATCAACGGCTGCTTTTCCCACCGTAATGGTCGGGCAACTCGAAGGTCTGCCCTTCGTTTCAGTGGCGAATCTCTCACTCTATTGGTTCGGATAATGAGTTCCTAACAACGTTCGGGAGAGAGGGAAGGGGTTTACGAAGTTGAAGGTTTTGAAGCGACACTGGAAAATTGAATGGCGGTAAGTTAAAGGAAGTAATTACTTTGCAGGTGAACTATTGATAACTAGCCGAGCGTATTTCACCAACTTTTATACATTTTATAGATTTATTTTCCCAATTTAACTCAAGTTAAGTTTGAAAAGTTCTAGATTATAAATGGAACCTGCTGGAGATTTCCTTTAGCTCCTCGCTGGGGATTATGGGCGTTTAGAGCTTCACTCCCATTTCTCATCGTTAGTTGATTGAGTGGGGTATGGCGGACTCTGAGTAATTTTTCACTGGAAGATCATTTTTCACGGTCGAGCCGCATAGCGGTAGAAGGTAGAGCGGAGCTAATAACGAATGGATCGCAATAGCTGTAAAAACCTGTACAACAGCCCAACTCACTTGTGGAGTACCCCAGTTCGCATCACAACATTCAGCGGGATGAAACTCAATAAAAACGTGAGAGCGACTCACGAAAACTTATTGAATATTTGGGGGGAGGAGTTTTAAAGGTGCAGCTGACGCACTCATTTATACTACTACTTCCGAATCCACTTTAAATTGTGAAGAGCCTGCCCCAGAATCTAAATTAGTTTGATAACAAGTGTTGTGACCAGTTGTGAGTCTTTGATTGTTGTCCAATTGTATCAATCTCTTACTGTGTTTGTGAGAAATACGAAAAATAGAAAAATAAACGTTACGTTCTACTCCACTACTTCGCAGTGATGATGTCGGCTTCAGATGTACTCGTTGAAGGGTGATAATGATATGCATGTTTACTTCACACTAATCAAACTGCACAATCGCGATAAGTCCAAGAGGGTGAAAAGTAAAACGAGCGGTGCGTAGCAACATACAACTTTCCGCAATCCCTTTAAGTTCGAACACCATCTACACATGCGGGCGCTATATCTTCGTTCAACGCATTTCTACGGGAACATTTATATAGAACAAAATGTAGAGGCCAGATAGCTGAGAGTACTCCGTAAGTTTTATCGAAACCGTCCGAGCCGTTTTTGAGAAAATTGGAATACCGATAAATCAATATTCGACAAATCTCCTTTTCTGAGTTAACATGGCTTACATCTACGTTCAACATATATATACAGAAATAGTTACAGACAACAAAATGTGGGTATGGGCGACTAAAAGGCACTCTGTAAGATTGATCACATCTGGAGAAGCAGCTACCCTGGAATTTACGGAAATGTTCGAAAAAACGTTATTTTCGATACATTTTGATTTTTATCTCTGTTGAATGGACGGTCAGAGGAACGTTTATTGAGAACAATATGAAGGTATTAACTATTCAAAAACATCTTGAAAGTTTGTTCACAATCGTTGAAGCCGTTTTGCCAAACCTATTTTTGCTTCATAGGCCTATATCTCCGTTCACCGTATTTTCATGGAGATATGTATACAAAAGAAAAGTTAGGTATTGATTAGTAGAACATGATTTGAAAGTTTAATCAAAATTGTTAGAGCCGATTTTGAGAAAAATGCGAAAAACCCTGGTTTTTTGTACATTTTCGTACTCCCCCCCCCCTTCCAATCGGCCGAAAGCGTCCATAACCTTGTTTTGGTGTCTACAAAAAATAACGAACATAGCAAAAAAAGAACCAGCTCAATCGGATCAGCCGTTCTCCCGCAAATCGAACTACAGACACACACACCTACACACACACGGACCACGCGCCAAAATTAGGTTTTTTAGACTCACTAGGCCTCAAAACGTAAAGATCTGAAGAACACCCAAAAATTTTTTTTTTTAAACGATTACTATACTTTTCTTCCCCTTTGGGGTAGTGGAAAGTAAAAAGATAGGTGAAAATGGTCCATCGATGGATGATGATGGTGTCAATTTTGAGAGTATGTGATACGTGGGACGTACATCGATGTGATCGGGTGATTGTGATGTTCACGTTATAGGTGTTATATCAAGGGATGGAGGAGGAGGAGGGGGGGGGGTTATACTGAAAAACTAGGAGGTTCGCAAATTAATGGGTTTAAGAATTGGAAAACCTGGCGACTGTTTACTGCGTTGCTTACGTTCGTTCCATACGTGTGTCCAGTAAGAAAATATAAGGTGCGCCGCTTCACACAACTATTATAAGTTTCACGCCAATTCACTCGTGGTCGTGGCTTTTGCTTCTAACTCGATTTATTATTCACTCAACTTCACGGCTACAGAAAGCGGTCGCGCCTACAGTGCCAGAATTTACTGCGCAGTCCTAATCATGCCCTGACCATTATTGAACAATTGGTACACAGAGGCAGTAAACATGATTCTTTTGAAAAGAATAATGACCACTTTTTCAGAGTTATTGGGTAAAAACTTTTAGAAATTGTAGTAGGAAACGTCAGTGGTTGAAATTACGGAATTTCTGAAGTAGCCCCTATATATTTAATGAGGTTAATCAAACATCATTGTATAGGTACTTGGTTGGACTACCACTTGAATTTTACTGAAGATCCTAGTAACATTCGAGCAATGTTTATAAGGAAAAACTGGACTTAAATCGACTTTCAACCAATTGTTTGGTAATTTATTGTGCTGCTCTCATCAAATTTCATGGTATTGCCATCTCATTACGACCTATCTGTATAAAAAATTATGAACCGTTTTTGAGAAAAAAAAAGTGGTGTTTTGACATTCGTCGCTGGTTCAGGTGGTTTTCGAGGAGTGTAAGGAGGTTTAAGGAAAGGAATGAAGATCCTACGTTTATCCTATGGCGGCAGTTCGTTGACAGCCCCCCCCCCCCCCCAGCACGATGCCTTCCTCTTCCAGCCGATTATGATGCCGAGCCACGTTGTAATGGTTAATTGAAGGCAGATTTCCAAACCGGTACACAGGGTAGGGTTTTCCGACAAACGAAAAGAGTCCTAACAAGGGGAGAAAAAACAGGGGAACAGGAGGTGATCGAGCAGCGTTTGGAACACGAATGAAAAAAGGAGGGGGTTAGGCAGGAGAGGAGGACAGGATCAGAAACTGATCGAAACAACACAGTCCCACAACAAACCAGGCTCGAATAGATCACTATAATAATTATAGTTAGTTTCTGGAGGATATTATTTTGGCGTTCCACGGTGGCCCACTGGCGGATATCAAGTTTGAGCTGATTTGGTTCTGCCGTAATGCTCTTAATCGCGTTCACAGTCGCACATACTAGCATACACAGGCCATTTTCCCGAATAGTGTTTTTCAGACTCAGTAGTGGCTTTCCTTTTTTCTTTGTAGAGCCAAGGAGAGTAAAAAAGTCGTGAGAAAACGATGAGTTCAGGACGGGTCTGTTTTGTTGACTGTTCCTGAACGCAGACAGGAACGTGGCGATCCATTCAGACAGTTACAACACTTCAATGAGTGCAGCGCAATTATCACAAACTGCGCATAAATAGGATATTTTAAAACAGTTTATTGTTTATACGCACATAAATCATTAGTGTTTGTGTTATAAGCTGCACTGAATGGTTTTCGAATAAAGAAGGATAGCGTTGGACGTAGGAGGTCGCTGTCTTCAACCCTGATTTGCCGAGGTCGAGCTGATCTGACAGCTAGGTTCTCACCAGTCGTTTGACCTTACAGCATCGAAAAACTCCCGACCAACACTGCCAACCAACATCGTTGTTCACTATTTGGAAACGAGACCAACGCGGGGAGTCTCATTCATTCATTAGAGAAAGAAAATAGAATGACTCGCCTCAACCTGTCTTAGCTTCTCACAGGACATTCATCGACAAGGAAGTTATCGGCAGCATTCCTCAAACCAACCAGTACGATTGTCTACGCGATTCAAACGTGACTTGCCTTTCACATCCAATTTTCGGGCGTGCACGTGAACGAGGTCAGCGGTATCCGAACTTCAACCTAAATTTATGGCCGACCAACCGCATCCCTTCTTTCGTTTCCGATAATCCATCCAATTTCTACCGCCGATACAGAATCACCATTCACCGGCAAGATCTTCCAGATCACCCCTCAATCTCCGGTCAGGCAAACCCATCGTCATATATCCGACCGCATGATGTATATCTCATCGATTTTATTTCCAACTTTTAACGTCCAGAAGCAAATTTTATTTTAAATATATCTTTAGGTGTGGTTTGAGATGATTGATTTTCATTTCTTGTTTAAATCTCGTTTTGAATTCAAACGTGAATTTGGTCGGTAGGTGAATCCCTTTTGTCATTTTAGCATGATCACCAAAAGATACGTCAGGAAGAGCAACTGATGAAACGCAATAGGTGCGATAACAGTACCGTTTGTTACTGTACGGTTGTGACTTGAAATTGAGGCGTCCTTGCTTCATGTGAGAGTACGCAAGTTCTGTGGGACTCTGATCATTGCCACCTGAATCATTAAGGACATGGAACTCATCGGCGAAGTTGTTTCGGAAGAGCATTCTTAATTTGATCCTGATTCCTAAACTGCTTGAATGTTCTTCACACATCAAGAAGAACTTCCAATGTTCTAAGCCCAGCCGAACACAAAGTTTATTATTCCCAGCTAACGACTTAAAAATCATGCGAGAGAAATAAATGGGACGTTCTTCGCATGAATAATAAATAAAAATAACCTGACTGGGCGTATGGGCTGAGGAATGCCCTTAAATAGCTCATGTTAGATTTGATTGGCACTTAACTTCCTGAAGTAACACGTTGGGATTTTTCCAGAAATTTGGCGATCTGGTCGAAGAAGGTTAGAAAGCAACCTTTCTTCAGTTTTTGATCCCCTAGGCCTTGCAGTATTTACTGACTGACTCCTATTAAAGGCACCGGGCGATCGTGGTCTAGTGTTGTTTGCCACGGACTGCAATGCCGGGGAATTGTGGGTCGGAGCTCCATGCTATTGCTGTTAATTTTTGCTGAGTCAGCGGATCTTCAAACGTCTCCAAACTTACCTCAGTACCCTTGGCGCCTAACTAGCGGTCTAACTTCTTCGTTCCAAGAAAAAGAACAGGGCCCAGAGAGAAAAATTAAAATATCTGGTGCGTTGCAACACACAACTTTCCTTAGCTCTACGTCAATTCACTTTGTACATGGCTAATTCTATTTAATCGATTCATTTATCACTCAGCTCCTTTGAACTTGGTCAAACAACATTTCACAGCAGCAGGAAGCGATAGCGCCTTCAGTTCTGAATTTATTGGGCTTCTCGTACTCATTGCAGGACCATTATTGAGCAATTGGTACACAGAAAATTAATGTGGCTGTAAACACGAATTTTTTAAAAAAGGATAGTAATTACTTTTGCAGAGTTATTGGGTAATAACTGTTAGAACAGGTTGTAAGCGAAACAGCGGTAGTTGAAATTCAGGAATTTCCGGAGTGAGCCCCATGTATCTCATTAGCGGTTTTGAACACTCACCCGTTAAGTATTGGATTGGACTACAATACCAATTTTCTTTTACATTTTACTAACATTCCAGCGGAGTTTATATGAAAAACCGCGCTAAAAAAAAAAAAACGCTTTTTGGTCGAAAATTTTGATAATTTATTGTGCTGTTCTCGTCATTTTCCCACAAATGGGAAATTTTATGGTATAATTGCCTTTATCAAGAGCTATCAATATAAAAATTTAATCAAAATCGTTAGGGCTCTTTAAGAAAAAATTTGGTGTTTTGATCACTTACAGGATAACTATAGTCAACTTTCTCGGTGGATTTTGCCCATACCCTCATTTCCTTTTGCGTCCCATGGTAAGCTGTAGACTAGGGCAACAAGATCTCACCCTGATTTGGTACGGTTGTTTTCTCTCTAAAAACCGCGGTAAAATCGATTTCGTCGATAGTTTTGGTAATTTATTGTGCTGTTTCTCGACATTTTCTCCCACACAAATGGGAATTTTATAGTATAGTTGTCT
>JAINFA010000025.1:0-226166 GCA_020466155.1 Pachypeltis micranthus | reverse complement strand
GAAGCTATTTATAACATTTACAACAGCTAGAAGTTACGCCATAGAAAACAGGACTGCTGCAGGCACTGTCTTCTTTACTTTTAACCGGAAATATCTTGTCCTGCCCTCCAAATTCTCACTCAATTGTATAAGACAAAAAGAGTATTTTTATAAAAAATCGCGGGTGCTGCACTCCACTGCTTTGATAAACACAAGATTACTTGAAGAACTCCAACTGAACTATCCACACAGATGTCTGTGTGATAAAATGGTTTAATATTGTAACGACAAGAAATAACTTCATTTAGCGGATAAACAATGCTGTCTATACTGTTACACGAAAATGATTTTGAAACAATATAATGTTTCAAATTCCAATTTATCTAGGTGCAACGAAACGTTACTTAATAACTAAAGACTAAATGTGAACGCGGAGTCAACAATACCGATTACGTCTGCTGCACTTACTGGCTTGGTTTTGTCGAAACTCCTGCGGAAAGACCCCGTAGACCCTTTGCTGCAAAGAAAGGTGTATATGCCTGTTCATAATCACCGATTGTGCCGAAAATGAAAAAGTTTTTTGAAAAAATGCCACGCTGCTGCTTCTACTGCGCGCATAAAGTTTTGGTCATGCCAGGAAACACAGATTAATCATTAATGCCAGAACAATGCCAGGTGCGCCCGTAATTTTTCCTGACTGTGAAGTACCAGAGAAAAATACAAAGTGAAATCGGACCTTGCTTGCCGTTATGTATAAGAACATTCGAAAATGCTGGATTAAGAATCTCTACGGCTAATACACCATGCATAAGTCAAAGTATAGTTTACAGACAAGCCCGATAGACACGAATTTTTAGTAAATGCAGTTGTTTGCACGTTGGGCTTTCGCAGTGGGAAAAACACTCGTGCAAAAAAAGGACTACAAATCGGAAGACGTTGAAACCGCTAAATTGTGCAAAAAGTCAGTGCGATTCAACTGTTTCAGCTCGTTCTTCAGTTGCTTATTTGAAGAAAGATATCTCTCATGAACTACTGCAAATGGTGCAATAAAACGGTCGATCACGATGACATCCCAAAACACATTGACTGGTGGAATGAAAAATTACAAATATGAAAAAATGCGGCTATGTACAATGATACTCCATTGTATACATGCCATTTTCGCATTGTTACTACTCGGTATAGTCGTTTGTCAAGATATTCACTCAACTTTTTCCTTAGTAATATTGCCTCCAAAGTATATGTCATTCTAATGGCCTATTAATATAATGGATATGCGTATGGAAGAGAATTAATTTCGTTTATGGAAACTGACGATTGTCACTTGATAATTGGAGGATTTTCAGATCCTCGCTTGGTTTTGATCGCTACATCAATATGGCTAGTTGATGAATGATAATCAAAAAACTAATAAAATTAAAACTCACTCTTTGTCGTCACTGATCTTTATTATCGGCTAGTCCAATAGGGTAAGAAATATTGCGATTGTGTAAGAAGATTTGAGTTTACTTCAAAATCTTTTCACGCGATTACGAGATCTGCGGAGTCCAAAACGTCCCAGGTGAGAAACGCATCACAAGACTTTCAACCGAACATGCGAAGCACTCTGCGGGAGTTAAAGGAAGACTCTAAAGAAAAGGTCGGCCATGTCAAACCCATCAGCTCTCTCCTCCTCAATAGCTAACCTCAAACAAATCCACGTGCAACTCTCTCTACCCAGGTGCTATCAGCGTCTGAAACAGACTAAAATAAATGTCACTCAAAAAATGAAATGTATGTACATGGGGCGATATGACATTGAAGCAGAGCGCGCAGCAGAGCGCATCATTCTATGGAGGCTTATCCGGCATTGAGACGGTCAGCATCTCCCAAAACATTGCATGTGTGTTGACAACTGACCTCTCGAAACGCTTGTTGTGTTCAAATCTGGGGAAAGCATGAAATCGTTGCTCACACCATTGTTTTTTCAGCATGCTAAAATGCTAAAATCACAAACAAAAACAAAACAGAATCGTCAGTCGTTCTAACATATGCTAAAATGGAGCCACACACACACACAGGTTCGTTTGAAAGAGGCTTCTCTTGGATGAGAAAGGCAGTTCTGAGTAGTAGTGTGGCTCTGAGTAATTAGCGCCACGAGTGTGTTGGTACTTCCTTCTGGCTCTCATTTACGCTTTGCTTGAGAGGATTAAGTTCATTCCAGTACGCAACGGGGCGACTTTGATCGCCCTGTGCTTCCTGTTGCCCCAGTACAGATAGAAGCCCAGCAGAGTGCAGTACTATGGTAAATATGTTCACTTTGCCATACACGCCTTCAGGTGTGGTAAGCTTGCACTACTAAGTCAGTGTCTGCAGCACACCCAGTGTCACGTTGCCCTAGTACCCTACAAAGTTAACTGGCCAGTCTGCATTTTTTCTTTCCTTATTTCACTACAGTAGAAAGGAAAGGATTATGTAATCGGATGAAAAAAAATTTTGAGTTCTCTTCGAATCTTTTACGTTTCAGACCCCCTTGAGTCCGAAAAACACTATTTGGGAAAATGGTCTGTGTGTCTGTGTGTGTATATGTGTGTCTGTGAACGATTTTTGGAGAAAACCACCCTCTCAAATCAGCTCAAACATGATATCTCGCCCGCAGGTCACCATGGGACGCCGAAATAAGGATTTGAACAAAATCCACCGAAAGTTAACTATAGTCATCATAGTGATCAAAACACGTCTCAAAAACGGCTCTAACGATTTTAATTACATTTTTTATGTTGATAGCTCTCAATAAGGCAATGATACTATAAAATTCTCATCCGTGGGAAAATGACGAGAGCAGCACAATAAATTATCAAAATTTTCGACCAAAAGCGTTTTTAGCGCAGTTTTTTCCTTATAAACTCTGCTGGAATTTTTGTAGAATGTTAAAAAAATTGGTATTGTGGTCCAATCCAATACCTGAAGGGTGAGTGTTTAAATACGCTCATGAGATACATGGCGCTCACTCCAGAAAATTCTGAATTTCAACTACTGCCGTTTCGCTCACTACCAGTTCTAACAGTTATTTTCCAATAACTCTGCAAAAGTGATTACTATCCATTTTTTAAAAAATTGTGTTCACAGCCTCATTAGTTATCTGTGTACCAATTGCTCAATAATGGTCCTGCAGTGAGTACGAGCAGCACAATAAATTCCGGAACTGTAAGCGCTACCGCTTTCTGCTGCCGTGAACCGTTGTTTGACCAAGTTCAACTGAACTGACTGATAAATGCATTGATTAAATAGAATTAGCTATGTACAAAGTGAATTGACGTAGAGCTAAGGAAAGTTGTGTGTTGCAACGCACCAGATATTTTTGTACGGAATCGCTTTTCACGCCCTCTGCGTTTCACCTAGTGCGGCTCGTCAACACTGGAATTTGAGTAGCAGGGTGTGAGACACGGCAAGTCTATGCAAGCCTTTCCTTCCGGCCCATCATAGGTCGCCTCAGTCATGGGGTCGTTGGCAACAACCAAGTTGTACCTGGTGAGCAACACTATATAGGCCTCGCCGGCCCTATCCAGTCTCAGGGATCCCCACAATGGTGATCTGGAATTTGCATCAGCTCAGACAATGAGGGTCGTCCTGATAGGCTTGCTAGAGCCCGCTCGAGTGGTAGAAGGCTGTTGGCAACTGGTGTGCCAAATTGCCTGTAAAATGATATTACAACTAGCTCAAAGCCACCAGCTCGGATGAGCACAGCCACCAAGTGCTGGCTGTTCAGGAGGGTGAGTGCGAGCATGTTGATGGACGGGTCATTGCAGCCACCACTCGCGCCTGAGATTCCAGATTAAGATTTTTAGATCCTATGTATGGTTCCTGTATGGCGAGGACACTGCAGCGTTTCTTGAGTGCACTTTGCAGCAACTCAGCCATTACCGGTAGCTCTTATTTGTGTTGTGCTGAAGGATTCAAACTGTTTTTAACCTATTCGTATTTCACTTGAGACTACTGGAGGGCAATTACTCGCTGACAGATGGTACAGCGTGCGTCATGTGTAGAGTGCAAGACCTGTTATAAGTTGCGTTTGGCGCAATCGGTAATCCTGAGGGAAGCCTCTCGCTTGCACTCCTTGCTCATATGTGGCATACTACCAGGTGGCCACAGCCCTGTCATTTGAAGCACTGTGTGGGGGCTTGCTACTTGTGGATGGCGCACCGTTCCCAGGGTATTTGGAAGTGCCTTCTGCTGTCTAGATTTTTGTGTAAGCCGTGAGGCACCTCAATCACCCAACCCTTCTGTCTGCCCCGCTTTTTTGTGAAAAAGGGCCTGACGTCCTGCAGCTGCAAGCCTAATGCAGGGTTGTGCTCAACAACTTGTTGGGCCAGGTACTCTTTTTGTAGGTTGGTCCGCACAGGACACGTTAAAGCAATGTATCGCCCACATATTGCAGACGGTGGACGGACAATGCAGATTTGGTATTTGCCTTGAAAGGTGAAGTGTCAAATGTTGAGGGGGGTTGTCAAATAAAAATAATTTTCATAATGAAAATATGGGTGTATTATTCAGAATGAATATGGTGTGGTCTGGGGGAAGGCATCTGCACCAATTGAACTGGTTTTCTGTTTGTTTTGTTCGTAATTTTTAGGAATTGTCAAACTGCGATTATGAACAGTTTTAGATTGACGTGGAAAGGTGAGGGCGATGAAATGCTTCGAAAGTGAAGGCCTTTCGCATTTTTTCGAAAACGGCTTCAACGATTTTAAATTTACCATCAAATTATGTTCTACTAACTAGTATCTCTATCCTTTTCCATAAATATCGATATGAAAATGTGGTGAGCCGACGTGATGGCCAATGTGGCAATAAAAGGGTTTTATGCCGTTTCGGAAGAACGGCTCCGTACGTTTTTCATTAAACTCCTACTTTAAGGAGTCTTCTACTCGTACTATTAAATACTTGTTAATTGTTCTGCATAAATGTTTCTCTGGCTGCCTGTTGAATGTAGATACCAACCAAAATAACATAAGTGAATTTGTTCTACCGGACGGAGCGTCTTTTAGTCTATTTCCACATTTTGTTCCTCACAACTGTTTCTGAGACCGTGTGTTGAACGGTGGTATAAGCAATGATAAATCGGAAAATCAGATTAGTCGAACATTAAATTATCGCTTTTTTTTATCAAATGATACCAATCTAGTGTTTGGAGTTACTGTCACGTCTTTTAATCTGTTTGGTAATGTAATGCTACTTTTTAGCATTGTGGACAAATATTTTGAGAGTTTGTACGCTGGTGCAGATGTGAAGTTTATGACTGGCCTGATGGGTGTGTTGTGTTTATGAATTTTTGGATGTCCGTTGAGTAGTTTATGTACTTATAATGTTGTTCTTTTGGTATGTTAGTATGGTTTCTAAGTGCATTATGTATTTGTGTTTGATACGAGTCCGTGGGATCTTTTTTCAGTTTTTCGTGCCTTCCCGGGTTTTGGTTGATGAAGGCAGTCGTCTTATTTATGTAGTTTTGTTTATACAGAATAACAACGACGTTTCCTTCGTCTGCTTTTGTCAAAATTAAATTATTTTTGTTGAGTTTGGTC
This sequence comes from Pachypeltis micranthus, assembly GCA_020466155.1. Lineage (NCBI taxonomy): Eukaryota > Metazoa > Arthropoda > Insecta > Hemiptera > Miridae > Pachypeltis > Pachypeltis micranthus. The sequence continues at coordinate 220,626 of JAINFA010000025.1, read as the reverse complement.
CTAATTTGTTTAGCTGTTTGTACGTCTTTGTGGTCCGTCCTGTTCTTTCTGTATTCTTTGATGGTTCGTTCGATTTTGTCCGCTATTTTGTGGCGTATGCGTTCTCGGTTTTCAGTCGGTAGTTATTGTAAGGCTGTCTCAGTGTCCAAGATGTTCGTTTCAATTTCTTTTTGTAAGTCAGTTGAACGTAAGTTAGATTTGAGTCATCTTCGAGATAGGGTCTAGTTTTTTCTCAAGTTTGTCGAAATTCCTTTCCATATTTTCGTATTTGTAATTCATGATTTTATTCGTCTTTGTACGTAGGTAGTCTAGGAAATCTATAAATATGTCGTGTAAATTGTTTTTCGTCGTTATGTTGGCCGATTCTAAGTGTATTTTGTATATTTCCCCATTAAGTTTGTCTTTTTTAACGTATAACGTCCGTATTTCTGTCCTGATCCAAAGTTTTTGAGCTTAATGTTTTGTTTTTTGTGCAGAGTAAGAATCTTTAAAATGTTTATTTGTTAAACTAATTGATCCTTCGCTTTAACTACAATAAATACATATGCCTTCGTTTTCCGTTTTTGTTCAGCGGAGGCTATGATTCATAGTCGGAGAAATGGACTAATCGCTCTCTTTCTGCCAACCACCATGCACCAATTGGCTTACCATTTCGAATCTGACCACGTAAGCTGTGGGAAGTCGAACATGTCAAACGAGTTCTCCATTCGAGTCCGATCTGAAGGATAGCCTGATATGAACCATGCTCTGACGTATTGCTGAACAACTGATTTCGGGTCGCAAACGAGCTAAGAACTTTGAACTGTGTTGTCTAGTAATTGTTGAATTCTTTTTTCATGTTATTTAATTTTATAACTTGCTCAAGTGCACATTTTAATGAAGGAATCAACCCTTGGTATTGTATTACTACTATTTTAATTAGTAGGTTCAAAGGTAGGCATACAAAGAAATTTTGTTTACGGGTTATGATTTTGTTTGGTCCACGGTACCAAATGGTTAGTGAGTTATACTTAACCGTGCGTATAAAATGATGATCTCGTGGTGAATGAATGGTGACCCCCTCACCGACACCACTACTTTATGGAAAAAGCACTATTATTCCGCCAGACAGAGCTCAAAAGTTCAAAATTTTAGAACATAAATCCCATAATTCAACCAGAACTATTTGAGATATTGAGACAATCAAAACTATCTAGACATCCCCATTATCTTAATCCTGTTAATGAATGATCAACAATTGTATTGATGAGATTTGGTTGAGCATGTGATTCAAATCCTAGGAAAGCGAAGTCACTTACCTGGTACTTGTACACCCCTACTAAATATTGTAGCATTAAGAAAATCATTAACTATTTGGTGTGACGTATCACACAACTTTCCTCTGCTCCTCTACGGGTTTGCGTGACTAGCTACCAATATAAAGTCTTTTTCACTCTGTTCATATGAATAATTTTATGTTTTATGTTGAAAAATTTACCGTTTAGTGCTTGGGAATTTATTGTGCTACTCGCACTCATGCCCTGACGTTTATTGAGCAGACGGCTAATTATTGAGGTTGTAAACCCTTCTTCCCAAAAGGATAATGATCACTTTCCCAGATTTATCGGGTAAAAATATTTAAAAATGGTGGTAAGTGAAACGACGGTGGCTAAAATTCCGGAATATCTGGATTAGTCCCTGTACATCTTAAGAGCATTATTAAAGACTCGTCGTATAAATACTTGGCTGGACAACAGTTTCTGGAAATCCTAGTTACATTCGAGCTTATAAGGAAAAAAACGTTTGCTAACTTGATTTTCGTCGAAATGTTTGCTAATTTATTGTGCTGCTCACATCATTTTCCCACGGATGGGAATTTTATGGTATTCTTGTCGTATTTGGAGCTGTCTACTTCAGACATTTAATCTAAATTGTTAGAGCCGTTTTCGGGAGAAAAAGTGTTTGGTGGTACACACACAGACCATTTTCCCAAATAACGATTTTCTGACTCAACGTAAAGATCTGAACAGAACTAAAAATTCTGTGTTAACCGACTTTCCATTGTATCTCGCAGAGCTCAGGAAAATAGCAGTAAAAAGTTAAAACAAACGCGTTGTTAGTTTGAATTTCAGTTAGATCTCCATCATCTTATGGCCACTATCAAACTTACGTCGCATAGGCCGAGCGACTTAATTGATAAACCCTGCAAATTATTACACAATGGTTTATTATTCTCACGAACAGCTTGACCTAGTTGTGGTGCTCCCCCATCCCATTCGATTCAGCATCGAATACTAGTAAACCATACGAAACATGACCTGACTACAGTGGAACTATGGAAACCAAACGCCTGATGATTTTGCCCCGTCGTTCCGAGGTGAAAGGGGAGTTGAGTGGCGGCGTCATTGGTAGGCATCGGGTGGGAGGCGCTCGTTAGTCTCCCACGGTTGCTTTTTCATTGAGACAGGAGGGGAGGGAGGGAGTTCAAACGACGAAACGCTGTAGCTCCCGCGTTGTACTGCGTTTTGGTGACCGAAAACATAGGGTTAGTATTCAGAATGAATAATTTACCGAAATTGGTGTGTTGATCACTATAGTATTTTGCATCAATTTTGCTCATACTCCTATTTTGGCGTTCAATGGTGATGTGCAGGTTAAATATGAAATTAAAAGCGGTTTTTTTACTTTCCGCTACCCGAAGGGAAGGAAAGTATAGTAATCGGCCCAAAAAAAAAATTTGGGTTTTCTTCAGATCTTTACGTTTCAGACCCTACTGAGTCTAAAAAACCTAATTTCGGCGCGTGGTCCGTGTGTATGTGTGTGTGTGTGTGTGTGTATGTGTGTGTGTCTGTAGTCACCCTGCAGTCGGGGGTCCAGAATTCCGCTGACGTATTCCCTGCGTGTCGTATGAGCCGACTAAAAGGGAAAGCCGGGTGGGCCCAGCTTGAAAGACAACCTCACCTCTACGAGGTCCCCGCAGGAGTACATCCAACGAGGCTTAACTGTGGCTGGGCGTCACAGTGTACTCTGTCGCCACACTGTGCTCACCCTGCAGTTGGGGGTCCAGGGAATTCCACTGCCGTACTCCCTGCGTGTTCGTATGAAAGCCGGACTAAAGGGACACAACTACACTTCATTCACATACATGACACACTGGGAGACCCCTACCTTTAGCTGGGATCACAGAACACACCCCCGCCAGGAAGGGGGACAGAATTCTCCTGCCGTTTATCCTCTGCGTGTACGCTTAAATCCGGCCTTAAAGGGGCTTAGAGCTCACGACACTGACATACACAACATATTCCAGATACAAAATACACTGCAACGGTTTGCGTGGCAGAACACATTGACTTAAAAACACTCATAATGAGCGAAAGACAGTCCTGGAAGTAGCTCACTAACACCTTCGAGCAATCCCCTATATAGGTGCGGCCTTCGGAATGAGGAGGAGGGAAAAACCAGGTTTGAGCGTTCCTGGGGCGGCTGATAGCGTGTGTCCCGCTCACCACATCACTAGTGGCCGAGGGCTGACTCTTGAGCAGCAGCCGAAAAAATCCTCTTCATGCGTCTTAGTCCACGGTGGGTGGCGGACTGGCAGCTGCGGCGCATGTGGGGGCCTCGCTGACCCTCAACGGACCAGCTTAAGGGGCTAGAATCAATATGCCAGAGGGGGAGCTTCCAGGACACTGCCTCGAGCACCTCTCGCTCATACCACTAACACACACAACAAATGAACTCACAAGGATACACTACACCAGTCTGCTTCTTTAATCCCCATTTCCAGTAAAAATAACATGACAAAGTCAAACAAAACAATAGCAGGTAATAAAAACGCCACCTGCGCCTCTTCATCGAACTCGCCAAGCTCGACCCCTCTCCTCTTCGGACGATGAGCAATCTACTCGTCGCGTCCAAACAAACAAGGGCGGAAAGAACCTGGGCAAACCGCGTTCATCTCCCCTTTCTCCCCTAGTAGCCTGGGCAACCCGGCTACTACAAGCTTTTCGACATCACGTTGACCCTAACCTGTCGGACATGGAGCAGATTTGTGCATACGTCCAAATCATCCAAGGCCAACTGGCGCGGATGAGGGTCAACGCTGACAGGACCAATCGCGGGACCTCGAGTCACTAGTTGCCTCTTCGAAATTTCGAAGCTGGCTATAAAGCTAATGCCCCCAACGACATCGCCCCTGCCACCCCTTTCTGCGGGAAACTGTGGCGGCTGTCGTGAGGGAAGAGCTGCGTAGGGCAATTGGGGTAGTACCCCAGGCCCCTCATATGCGGCAGTAGCCGCTACTGCGCCCTCCTCCCCCCCTCATGGAGCTGATGCGGAATGGCAGTCTGCCAGGCCAGGAAGCGCGGGGGGAAGCAGAAACAGGCCCCAACTAAGCAGGAAGTGCAGGCCGAGGGCAGCGCCCTCGCCTACGCCTCCGCCCAAAAACAAGCGGGCAAAAGTAAAATAAAATAAAAATAAAAAGCCTCCACCGCCTACCAAACTTCCTCTAAAAACCCACGACAAAACGTGGTAGTGGTAAGAGCATACATTTAAGGAAGAGAGGCTGGTCCTCCAACTCCTGATGCAATACAAGCGCTTATGCGGGGTGTCCTGCTCACGGACCTCCAAGCTCTAAGCGTCCGAGTGCTAGACACATCCGCACCGCAGTAGGAGGTGGCGCCGTCATTGGGTGTGACGGAAACGCCAGAAATGGCCAAGGCGCTCACGAGCCACATCTCTCCCCACAAAAAGGAGTTGAAGCTCCAAGCGTCAGCCGCCCTCTGGGTCGTTTCCCACGCCTGCTGTTGTGCGACGTGCGGACTGACCTTCAAAAAGAGGACTTGGCCCAACAAGTCGTTGAGCACAACCCTGCGTTAGGCTTGCAGCCGCAGGACGTCAGGCCCCTCTTCACCAAAAAGCGTGGCAGACAGAAGGATTGGGTGATTGAGGTATCACCCAGCCTATACAAAAAACTAGAGGGGGCAAGGCACCTCCAAATAGCCTGGCAGCGGTGCGCCATCCGAAAGTACCAAGCCCCCACTCAGTGCTACAAATGCCAGCGCTATGGCCACCTGGCAGTGGCCTGTACAAGACCTGTTGTGTGCGCCTGGTGCGCCTTGCCACATCTGAGTAAGGAATGCAAGCGTGATGCTCCTCAAGTGGTGCCAATTGCGTCGAACGCAAAATCCAACAGGTTGCACACTCTACACGAGACGCACGGCTGTACCATTCGTCAGCGAGCAATTGCCCTCCAGGAGTCACGAGTGGATTATGAATAGGCCAAAACAGTTCGAATCCTTCAGCACAACACCAATAAGAGTTGCCCAGTTATGGCTGAGCTGCTGCAAAATGCACTCAAGAAACGCTGCAGTGTTCTCGCCATACAGGAACCATACATAGGATCCAAAACTCTTGGTCTGGGATCGCAGGCACGAGTGGTGGCTGGAGCAAGAACGGGAGCCAAGGCCGCAGTGGCCTGCATCGACCCGTCCATTGACATGCTCGCACTCACTCACCTGAACAGCCAGCACTTGGCAGCTGTGCTCATCCGGGAGCCGGTGGCTTTGAGCCGGGTTGTAATATCATTTTACAGGCAATCTGGCGCACCAGTTGCCAACAGCCTTGAACCACTCTCGAGCGGGCTCTAGCAGGCCTATCAGGACGACCCTGCATAGTCTGTGCCGATGCAAATGCCAGATCACCATTGTGGGGATCCCCAACCCTGGATGGGGCGGGCGAGGCGTATATAGAGCTGCGCACCAGGGGTACAACTTGATTGTTGTCAAGCGACCCCATGACTGGAGGCGACCTATGATGGTCCGGGAGGAAGGTCGTTGTATAGATGTCACAGCCGTGTCTCACACCCTGCTACTCAAATTGCAGGGGTTGGCGAAGTCGTTACCAGGTGCAACGCAGAGGCGACCACATGGTTATTGACTTTGCCATCACGGATGACAACATCCTCTGCAAAGACATCGCGTGAAAAGCGATTCCGCACAAAAAATGCTGACTGGCCACAATTCTAAGTAGGGTACTGGAAGGTGAATCATGCGTGCCAGCTGGGACACCGACCTAATAGCGCAAAGCATACACACCTGAAGAGGTGGACAGCAAAGTGGACATATTTACCACAGCACTGCACTCTGCTGGGCTCTCTGTACTTGTGCAACAGAAGCACAGGGCGATCAAAGTCCCATGGTGGACTGAGGAACTAAATCCTCAAGCAAAGTGCAAATAGAGCCAGAAGGATGTACCAAAACACTGGTGACCCTGATGCCAGAGCAACACTCGAACTGCCTTCATCCAAGAGAAGAAGGCCTTCCACCGCGCCATCAAACGAGCCAAACGGCAAGGGCTGGCGAAATTTCGTGGAAGCGGAGAGCTCTGAGAACCCCTGGGGCAGACACTACAAGTCCTCCATAGGAAAAGCAAAACGTAGAGCAGGTCTTAGCCGCGATGCAAAATGAGTCAGGCTGGGCCTGCAGCATCGAACGTTCACTGGAAACCTCCTTGAGAAGGCGTTCCCAGATGACCAAGTAGCTCGAGACACTGAAGCCCAGAGGGCAGCAAGGGGAAGCTGATCATGGACCTCCGAATGAGCCCGACATCCCATTGTGGACAACAGGCGACCTCGGCAGGGCTCTTGCGACCTTAAAGCCCAACAAATCTCCCTGGGCCAGATAAAATAGAAAGCAATATGCTAAGGAAGGCTGAGCGGACAATCTCCAGCGGTCTCCTTAATTTATTTAATGACTGTCTGCAGGTCGGACAGTTCCCACTCAGTGGAAGTCTGCGCGCGTTGTCACTCTTCAAAAGGGGAGGCGGACCGCAATCAGTCGGACCCGCGATCATGGAGACCACTCAGCCTTCTTTCCATATTAGGCAAAACACTAGAAATCTTGATGTTGCAGTCCCTCGAAGGAGTCTTTGGCCACAACCTCACAGGCAGGCAATACGGGTGTACCAAAGGAAGGTCCACGCAGGATGTCATTGTCGAGATCCGGCGTTTCCCTGCTGGCACCGGCTAAGTACGTCGTAGCAGTTCTGAGTTGACATCAGAGGGGCGTTTGACAACCTTTGGTGGCCAGCGCTCCTTAATGAACTCAAAGGTAGGGGAATCCCCGCAGCCTGTACTCACTCGTCGGAAGTTACCTGACAGACAGAACTGCTACGATCGAAAGTAGGCATGTCTCCGTCCGGAGAAAGATTGAGAAGGGGTGCCCACAGGGCTCGGTCCTAGGACCAGCACTCTGGAATGCCTTCTTCGAAGGTCTTCTCAGGAAACTCATGGAGACTGACTGCGAGCCGTACGCCCATGTGGATGACTTGACTGTGCTGATCTTTGCAGAGTCAGTCCGCCAAATTGAAGAAAAAACCCACCACGTGCTCCGCACTGTCAACCAATGGTGCGAGCATGTCAAGATGCAGGTGGCTGAGGGAAAAACCCAGCTAATCCTCTTGAAGGGGAAAGTGAATACGCCACCCACAATACGCTTTGGCGGCCACAGGCTCCTTCTTGAAAAGTACGTCAAGTATTTAGGAGTGAATATAGGTGAGAGGTGGAGTTTCAACCAACACCTCCAGTCCCTTAAAGGCACTACCATTGCAAGGTTTGCCTCACTGCGTGCCATTAGTAAGGCCACTTGGGGTGTGTGTTACCATGACACCATCCTCATGTATAAGGCCATCTATTTAGGTGTGATTGGCTACTGCCCCATTGTCTGGGGTAGCAAACTTACAGTCAATCAAAAGAGAGTATTGAGAGCTGCGCTCCTGTGGATCACTAAGGCCTACAAGACTGTATCAACAGAAGCATTCCAGGTGATCACTGGTCAGTTACCAGTTGATTTGGCTGTTGAGTGCATAGTTGACAAGTAGAGAGTGAAACGGGAGCTTCCCCCGTTTTGGGCTGAACTCCGTGCAGACCTTACCACAGAACAGAAACTTGCCGCCATCGATGAATGGGCGCTAGAGAAATGGCAAGCGAGATGGGAATCCTCGTCAAAAGGACGTGACACGTATGAGTTCTTCCCCAATATCTGTGAACGTCTTAGAAGAAAATGGGTTGAGCCAGACCACTGGACGAGCCATTTCCTCACGGGACATGGTGACTTCAATGCGCGGCTCCACTTCTTTTCTCTCAAAGACTCTCCCTCATGTACGTCTTGTGCCTCCAGTGCAGAGGAAACAAGAAACCACGTGCTGCTCCACTGTAGTTTCTACGACAGTGAGCGACGGTTGTTGGGAGGGCAAACGAACTTAGCAGCATTGACTGCTACAAAGCTAGCCTATAACCATTTTTGCAAAAGTTCGCAAAGAAGGTAATGGCTAAGAAACGTGGTTATAGTTGATCAGTCCTTTGAAACTTGCCACCCAAGTAAACAGTAAGATCAGGCAGGGAACCAGATTATGAAATACTCCCAGATGCTACGGGATCCCTCAGGTGGTCACCTCCGCGCGGTAACACACGGGCAACAGCTCTCTACGGTGAGACTGGCTAACGACCACATACCTGCCGTACCTCCACAGGTCTGAGTTCGGTGGATGCTGCAGGGGCCGGCCTCTTGCATATTAGCGAAACCGCAACTTCTATGACTGATATAACCCTCGTCGAGGGTTTAGGTACAGTCATGAAATAAAGAAACAGATCTGTGTGTGTCTGTAGTTCGATTTGCGGGAGAACGGCTGATCCGATTGAGCTGGTTCTTTTTTTGTTTTGTTCGTTATTTTTTGTAGACACCAAAATAAGGTTATGGACGATTTCGGCCGATGGGAAGGGGGGGGCGGAGGACGAAAATGTACCAAAAACTAGGGTTTTTCGCATTTTTCTCGAAAACGGCTCTAACGATTTTGATTAAACTTTCACATTATCTTCTCCTAATCAATACCTAACTTGTTTTCTCTATACATATTTCCATGAAAATACGGTGAACGGAGATAAGGGCCCCTGAAGCAAGAATAGGTTTTTCACGCTTTTTGGCATAACGGCTTCAGCGATTTCCACCAAACTCACAGGATGTTTTCAAATAGTTAATACCTACATATTGTTCTCAATAAATGTTCCTGTGACGGTCCATTGAACAGAGATAAAAATTAAAATTTGTCAAAAACAACGTTTTTTCGAACATTTTCGTAAATTCCAGGGTAACTTTTTCACCAGATGTGATAAATCCTAATGGAGTTTCTTTTGGTCACTCATACCAACATTTCGTTCTCCATAATTATTTCTGTATATATATGTTGAACGGAGATATAAGCCCAGTTAACTCAGAAAAGGAGATTTGTCGAATATTAATTTATCGGTATTCCAATTTTCTCAAAAACGGCTCTAACGATTTCGATCAAACTTACGGAGTACTCTCAGCTAACTAGTCCCTACATTTTCTTCTGAATAAATGTTCCTGTAAAAATGCGTTGAACGAAGATATAGCACCCGCATATGTAGCTGGTGTTCGAACTTAAAGGGGTGGCGGAAAGTCGTGTGTTGCTACGCACCAGATATTTGTACTTTTTTCTTTGTCCAATACGTGTTGAATACGCAGAGTGGAGAAAGGAGATGAGCTCTGAACAAGAACGAGATCGTACGTGGAAGGGACGCCAAGCGATAGACTGAAGCAGGCGTAGGTAGCTTCCTGCATATTCCGCAGATAATCATTAAGGTATGCCGCGGCAGCTATGGGATCTGCTCCTTTAAATTCAACCAGTAAGTACTATATTGAGGACGCCTCACCCAGGTCTTGCCAACAAAAAAAGGCGCGCCTCCGGCTTTCACAGTATAACCTTGATAGAACTATGAACCAAGCTATTTTCTCAGGACTAACTCTAAACCCATACACGCCAAGCTGTTTTATAAACCTGCCGATATTCAATCTCTACCGGGTACCTGTTATGGGGTAAATGTTAGCTTTATTGCACTATGTGATTCGGGAGTAAGTACGATATTGTCCGAACAGTTATTCAATTCAAGGAATTGAATTAACAATTACACTCGGAGAAGCTTTACCACCACAAAAAGGGAGCTGGGTGGGAGCGAACGCGAGCACAAACGACACGGCGACGAGCGAACCGGCTCTGTTACAACTATCGGCAGCGGAGTCACAAGCGCATTGGGGCATTTGAGGTGCCCAGTCAGCACAAATGCCCCAGACGAGCCTCCGCTGAATGAAAAAGTTTGGTTCTTCTCGGTACACACCAGATGTACGAATTCACATTGGCTAATGCGCCCATGCGAGATGAACACTTAGTGTGATTCAACTGTATCACTGTATCACTCACCGGCTTTGAGGAAACAGGAGACGAGAGTCCCCCTGCAGTGTATATCACCTTTAAGGCAATCACAGCCTCGAGCTACGTAGAGCTCACATAATTCTTCGATTCCCATGACCTGTCCAACGAAAGTTAAATACTTTTAATTCGTTTAATTATTCACAAGGGTTGATTCTAATTGCTATTTATTTTAATATCACTAATCATTTGAAACAACTATTAGCAACTTAATTTTCTTCACAGTACAAATGCATGCCCTTACTAGTTTTTCTACTGGAGTTTCTGTTGAAATATGTACAGCACTGAATTTCATGAAGAATGGAGGAACCTGTTTATTCGGATTTTCTGCCAACTTTTTGAAACTAGAAGATGCTCCCACGGCCAAGGCCTTCAATAGGTTTACGCATTACATCTCCCTGCTTCGTTGAATTGCCGCTAGCACAATCGGATAGCACGTTCAAACAAGTTGATGTTTGTACCAAAGTACCAATCTCTTATTGGAGCATTTGTGTTGGTTGGCCAGTTTAAATTCATCGAATCTAAACTTTTAAAAACTATTTTTTTTTTCCGTTGCCCCGTTTAATGTTTAGCATGTTGAAGTTCGAGTACCCAACGGTTTCGACAGTATTTTGACTTGACGAAGATTGTTCTATAATCCAGTCAATACTTTTTCTAGAATCATCATGACACGCATGAAGTATCAAGACACGCTCCTTGGATTCAGCAATAAGTTATTAATCCCGGTAATTTCATTTTTTCAAAATTCAAGATATCATGTTCTTTCATTGATTTAAACATATTTTCAGCATTTCTTTTTGAGTAGTGGAACAGGACTTGAAACAATAAATAATGCGATCTAAGTGCAACTGTCGTTATTCTGTTGTTAGTGTTGAATATCAGATAAACATGTCAAGGTTCTGTAATCGTTTCTCTAGCGGGAATCATGTCGAACGAACACTAGTCTCCAAGGGATCGTAATTTCCGAAAGTTAGGATCCCGAAATTAATTATCTAACCTTGGCACGCGATTACCCGCTGAAATAGTTTCTGGCCAGTGTCGCTAACAAGGCGATGAAAAGTCGTCGAAATGTTGATTTGATGATGCGCAGCTTCAAATGAAATGCCCAAAACGGACTTTCTTCTTTCTTGAGTTCCGTCTGGAACATAGTGACGAAAATTGAGAGAAAACTCTAGTTCCGTTTGTAAAGTGAAACCCATCCGTTTCTTCTTGTTTATGTATTTAAAGCACTAGAGCGAAGGACAACGTCACTCTCAGGTGACGTTCAGGTCCGACTCGAAATGCTGCTGAATAAGAAAATTACTTGAAAAACTTAAAATCTATAGGTCTTCTTCATCATTTCCCTCAAATAGCGTGGTTTCCCCTGAGGTCAGGAATATTTTTCTCTTCGATGAGCTTGTTCTTACGCCACGATTTTAGCGTCTACGACCATCTTCTGGATTAGATTCACGTCTATCTTTTATAAAACCATTTGCATTGTGATCTTCTTTGGACCATGTACCTTCCACCTCCACTTTTTCCGGAGCGTCTCACGTTTCTCCCTTCCTTTTCAGTTTTAGGCAACGTGTGCTCACTACTGGATGATTCCAACACCTCAGTCAATGCCTACTGTTGGCACACAACAAAACAGAAAGCAAACCCGACTAATATCGGGCACTGGAGAGTTGCAATGCGTTCTCGCTAAGTGAAGCCACTCTATATAAATCTCAGCATCTTCGGCCGCTCTTAATACGAAAGCTGCACTAACATTTTCGGGCCGAGGTCAGCCATAATAATCTTATGGTTTTTTGCGCCTCCTGTTGTTTTGGAGAGTATAATAGCGTTCGAAGCTTCTTGCTCTCACAAATTTTCGGGCTGTTTGACTGAACTGTAGATAACTAGGTCGGATCGTTTCTCGTCACCGCATCGGGTATTCGACATTTTACTTCAATAAGTTTTTCGAACCATTTCCCTATTGTAAGTTCCAAAACACTATTTAGACTTTGAGCAACGGAGCTGCTTTAGGAGCGAACCAGTATTCACTAACGATGTTAGAAGGTTTCGCTGCTTTCACAATCGGCGACGGTCTTACTCTTAAGTCAGCCATTCTCGTGCCGATCGGAAGGAACAACTGAAATGGCGTTCGTTAAGCCAAGCGAAAAACTCTCCTACGAAAGTTTCAGTGGTGTTTACGAATTCAATTCAGTCTTATCGTGACACACTGCGTGTCAGCTAAAAAGAAATTGAGTTGCTGCAATGCAAAGAAGGCGGAATGTGAACTATTTGTCAAATGTTTTCTATTTTAGAGAAAAGAAGAAAAAAGGAGCACGGAAAGTTGCTGCTTGAACGAGCCTTTGTCGGACTGATCGCTCCACTTACGGTCCGACGCAGTCGGATGTTGGAGGGAAACTCTGTTGACGAGGTTCGTGGGTTCTGACACCCCTACTGGCGGCAATACGTCGGATACTCGGTCGGCTGTGGATGCGTCCCAGGCTCTAAGGCTGGCTCACTGTAGGGAGTAATCACTTGACGATTTTCTTGGGTGAGGCCAGTTCTCAAAGCTACAGAGCATCTTTCGTTCTTCGTGTGTTCATTTCGAAGATTGGACGACCAATGCTCCCCTCATTCGACCACAACGGTTATTGTTGATGAGAGTACCTCATTCGCTGACCGAATGTCTTCCACGGGCCCACACTCTTCTCAAGAGTTACGAGTATATGTGTTTTAGCCTGTAAAGTGTACTTTCCGTTTGTCTCATTGCCAGATTACATCTGATATTCTTTGCTTCGTCAAGTATTCAGAGAGCTACTCCAATCCGAAAGTCAATCAGCGTGTACTTTGCTGGCAATTCCATCTCCGATGGAATGGTGTTTTCCGTGTACCATGATGTTTTTTTTTTCTAGGTGAGCCGATATACTCTTCCACAACAGTTTCGCCTGTTTACGCCACTGCTTGGCTCTCACTCTCAAGACCTTTTTGCGGTGCTCTTACCGCTCTCTAGTTGCCTGCGCCATCGACCTCGCTGCCACAAACCCCACAAACCACCACAAACTGCCAATCTGCACTATTATTAATCTCCGCAATTACACTTGTGACCTTTGGTTCTCTTTTCACTCAGTCGCCTCCTGTCTCTCTCCGTTCCAACGAACAGACCAGTTACCAGTTTTGTCACCTCGCTATCCCGTGTAAAGTGCGCTTGCTCCGATTTCTCGTTAAATAAATTAATTGTTCACTTGTAGAGAGCTACTGACAGGAACATCTCATCCTTTACATCTCTTCAATTTTCCACATTCTGTTTTTTTCCCGAGTCCTGTTGACGTAAAGACTGGAATTTATTTCCACTCGCATCCTTATACTTCCAAGGAATATCAGTCATAATTTTAAAAGGCTATCATTCAAATCAATTCAACACGTCCGAGCTTAGCAATATCATAACTGCTGAAAGAGAGATTAGGTTTTACAGAACGGAAAGTCAACTTCGTAACGTTTGAAACTGCACTGAAAACCACATCAAGAAAAACTTCAACAGGATACAGAAACGAAAATTGCGCTTAGTCGTCTTCTGGCCTCCTCAAACCACACCGTGGCATTTAATTGTGAAATGTCTGTTTACATCACCAGTTAGGTACATCTCACGTATCAAACTAGACAAGCCGATCTCCGTATTAAATAACTATGAACTGAGCCTAAACATTTGCAAATGTGTGTATATGCATCGTATTAATCGACAAGTCCCCCACACCCCATAGTGATGTGTCAACAACAAAATTTTTAGTATTGGTGTTCGTCTAGATGTAATTCCCCGAAATATCCCTCTCCCGAAATTAATTAGCAATTGTGAGCGCCGTCGGGTCCAAATCGAGTTGAAGCCATTTTATCGATTACCTGTGTAGTTTATTGCATTACTGCGTCGAAAACCCGATTTCATTGGCAAGGAAATAACAAACAATAAATTAATCTTTAAAAACAATGCGAATCGCGTTTTATCAATTTTAATGCTCAACACGTAAAAGAGATTTGATGTTAGCGACGATTTAAGGCGGCCCTACGAAAATTATTTTAACTAATAGAAGTCTATTTTAGAATAGCGTATGAATTGTTCTAGTTGGTGTTCGTAAGTGTGATCGACTAGTTTGAAAGTTAAGTGGGAAAAATAAATTGTGCTTTACTTAAGTGCGTAAGTTGTTGCTAACTGCGGTTTACGATTAGATCGAGACCGACTGTTGTTTTAGGAGGGAAATGTTTGGATTTTACATGGTAGTGACGAGTGGAATGCGTACTTGCCCATAAATGAGCCAATGTCAGCCAACGAAAACATGTCGAGTGTGAAAATTAAAACGAGAAACACCACTAATAACTATGGGGAAACTGGAAACGTATTAGTTTCTTGAATGCCGTTCGACTTCTCCTTTTGAGTAATAAAGTGTGTTTTATGAGGATGTAAACTCCCTAGAATACACTAAGTCGTAGAGCGCCCTGAGCTGCCGTTGAGGGGCCATAGTAGCCCCTGCGCGTTGTGTCAACATTCATTCCTTCATCAAATGTAGATGTAACTTTTTTTTAACTTCGTACGATTTTCAACAATGGAATTCATTCACGGAAGATCTTGTAATGAAAACGTTCGAGAACGGGGAAAGAAGAAGTATAAACTAGTAATAAACGCTTCATTAGTAAAACGAAGTTGGACGGTTGTCCATTCCCACACTCTCATGTGAATGTAAAAATCAAATTTAGTGGAAATAGCCATCATCCCAACTCCGTTTCATTATTGAAATGTGCTACCACACATTCTTCGCGAGCAATTTAGTTCATCAACAGAAGCATGTTGTGGGAAGGGCTTGCTGGTGAAATGACAAGCTACTCGGAAGGCACTTCGCCATGCTCTGGCCTAGAATGACGGAAGAGGAATGAACGAAAACTTATGCGGTATAATGAGAAATGCTTTCAAACACGCTCCACAGTATTCAAGGTTTGTCTGTGAGCCAACAGACAGAATGTGAAGTAAGTTGGGTCGAGATGAGAGGGTCGAAAAGAGACAACGGCCAGAGAGAAAAATGGTATTACCAAGAAGGCTCTTGCTACTGGGAAGACAGACTAATTCAAATGGTCTGAAGGAAAATATTATGCGTGTACCGCATATCCTCTAAACAAAACAGGCTCCTTCGACTGATGAGCAAAGACAGATTCTACGGAACACAACCAACTTAACATGATTTGCCTTATTTACATTACGATGAACGCTGTGACTCACACAGTGGTAATACTACGTCTCTAATCAGACTTATATTTGTGTCACATCGATGTCTGACATTGGTTCATTACCGGGATTTAAAGAATTCCCTCCGTGAGTTTCCATCTAGATGTGTAATCACTTGTTAGAAATTTCAATTTTAAGAATATTTTTGTCGCGCTTGAATCGCATGTTATATTTTATATCGATCAAAATTGTTAACAGTGTGATTCTCAAGATGAATTGTTAAATAAAAGGCTCCCATCTTTTTTCTGCTCGGTCGAGCCTATTGTCCTACTTTGAATGAACGAGCCCATTTAATCGTGTTATTCGTCATATTTGAATAGATATATATATATACAAAAGTTACCATTTTTATAAAAGTTAAATATTAATATTATTGTGTAATATATCATAATTGTACTACATGTCTATTAGTGAATAGAAATCATAGAGTTTTGGTCAGACTGTACGGCTGTTAATGAAAAGCGATTTTTATGAAAATATATGGATGTAAAATTTAGTTCATCAAAGATGGTATTCTCATTCACCAGATTTACAATTTATTTCTATGGGTCTAGAGTTTCACAAGGCTTGCGGCAATGTTACGTGCACAAGCTAACAGTTGATGAAATCAAACCGAGACACTGAATATGAAACAACGAATGCGAATGTCTTGTTAAAAAGACTAATTTACAACGGACACAAGCACGTACTATAAGATGACAGAAGTAACACTGGCGAGCCTTAGCTCTTACACTCGATTAGCGATATACGGAGAAGACAAAACTAACGTGATCTTCTGAGTCAGTGGGTCAGTCAGTTTGAGCATCGTTTTATTCTGATGACTGGGATGGGTGATACTATTTCGTCCAATATTTCCTCATCTTCAAGAGAGCAGTCTATGTTACGTACGACACCAGTACGGTATATTAGTGAATCTGGTATGTAAGCTATCATATTTTTCTCTTTAAAACCTGTAAAATTCACCAGTGAATTAGCCGCAGCTGCGGAAGCCGTTTCGACTTTAATACGGTTCCCACCAATAGAGGCGATTTCGTGATTGAGTGTTTATTAATATTATGTTTGAAGAGCCATCTGCCAATAACCATAGGGTGGGTTTTCCCAATTTGACCTTCTTTGCTTTCGACAAAGATGAAGAATGGGCCATTATCAGTTGTCCTGAAGCGATTCTTCATGGAACGTTGTAGAAACTCGTTGTGATATTCTGTATTGGTCGGTTGTTTATTATTGGAATCTGTCTTATCGGGGGGATCGCTGTTGTTTTGTTGTGGGAGGGGGGTCCCTCCCCCACTGTTTGTTTCCATATACTCAGAAGAGTTGCCCTCTGGTTTGGACTTTGCAACGAGTATAGGGAGTTGGCCAAAAAAAAAAGAGTGATTAAGATAACTTATGTGAGAAGAAGGTGTTGGCTTCGCGTCGGGAGCGATGAGAATACGTCTTCTCTCGGCAAAGGCGCGATAACAACTGCGATAACCATATTCGATTCGAAAACTTGCAGAATATTTGCATTGTAACAATTGATACCTACTTCTAAACTCGTTCTTTTCAAAAAAACTTTTGGTGCCGTTAAGGAAGACCTGATTGCAAGTAGATATTGTTCCTCTGTGAGGTTTAACTTTTCCAAGATTTCATCGAATGTTTTAAGATCCCTCTTTTTGAAAAAGTAATTCATCAAATTATGGATGGTTCGGTGATTTGATTTAATTTCACTCACCACTTCATTGGCGGCCAGTGGGTGCAATATCATAGTTCTAGGCATAACGGGGATTGGAAAATTGAAACGACATTTTTGTGTTTTTTTCACCTTTACGACACGTACGCGTATGTTTATGCTTTTGCAGAGCTACATAGGGGTCATTTTCCTTATATTCACAAGTTATGTATTCATCTATGAACTTAATACACTCTATGACGCTCTTTGGTTCTAACGAATTATAGAATGGTACGTTTTCAAGCCATAAAAACATGTGTTCATGAGGGGAACCTCTAACTTGAAATTCGACTCGTTCATAAGAGTCTTTAAGATTATATCTTCCGAAAACACCGTTTTCTTTTTTTAAAAGTCTAATCAGTAATTGAACCTTGTAATCAAAATACCTAGCACAACTAATAGGGTCGTTTCATATCAACATAGCCTTTTCAAAATCGTTCAACTCTAGAGCTTCTAGAGAAGTCAATGTTTTATTTAAATTTATTTTCGATAGATAACTCAGTAGTTCTGGCCATCCAGACTCTGCAGCTGATACTGTTAAAAAGAGAGTAGGCTTCCCTAATTGTCTTATCATCGCCATTAAGTCTTTTTTCTTTTTCTCCCAATAAACGGGGCTACTTCGAATAGTGCTGAGGATTTTATAACCTACGTCTATCTTTATGAGTTGGTTGAGGTAATTCTCATTCAACACGTCTCCTACAGTTACGTTATTCTTTTTTGTTTTCTTAGATTTTCTAAGGCAAACGTTAATATTGGCTAAGACCTGTTTTTCTATTTTTTGCTTTGCCATAAATAATACTCTAGATGGAACGCATGACCGTCTGTCAGCTCGACGGCATTCTGACTTTACATTATCACCATAAGACACATTAGACGGAGTGTTAAAAGGATAACCCACGAAAATTTTGGGAAAACATAGTTCATCGATATTTTCAATGAAATGGCAAGATACAGGAGTTCTATTTTGTCCTGGAGCGATTGTTTGCACACTTTGCGAAGCTATCTGATTTCTATCCACAACTAGCACTTCCTCCCAAATATCTTCATCGCTATTATCACTGTCGGAGAAATTATTAGATGTTTCTTCCAACTCGTTTGTAGCGGTTTGATCATTTTCCTCAACGATGAAGTCTAGCTTTTCCGAATATATTTTCTCGTATCGGTCGAAATATTTTTGATCCACTTGAATATCATTTTTTACATACAAAGGAGTGTTTAGCAGATAAGCGAGAGCGTCACAAATAGCTGCCGGTCGAACAGTTTCGTGCATGTAACTGGATTTATGACCTAAATGACGTTTTAGTTTCAGTTGGATAGTTGCAAAGTTGTCAAATCTCCTAGGTAAAACATGGAGGCATTCATTAATTTCGATGGGAATATTAACTATTGGCCCCTTAGCTCCAAGTTGAGGATTGATAGCAAACGATTTCATTGGACGAATTTGCATAAAACAAAGGTAAGGAGCACACATACGTTCCTCCAAAGGTGGTAGGTTCTTAACGCATTCAGGGATCTCTACGAATTTCATTCCATTGCTAGTAGCCCTTCTTGGAACTTTTTCTTGGTTTACGTTAATCTTACAAGTCTTACAAATGAAACTGGAAATGTGGTTGATGACTGCCTTGTTGAAGGTTTCTGTGTCACACTCAAAAAACTGACCAATGATTCAGGCTTGAATTTTACCACCGAATGGTAGAAGAAAAGACCTTCACAGCAACAACATATATATTCCGGGAGATTTTTTCGAGCTTTGATGAAATCTAACATGGCTGTTGAGCAAGTGCTGTCGTTTCTTACTAGTCTATTTTACAAAGGATGGCGAAAATGTATTATTTCGTTACTTCTTTGAAGATTTTTTCTAACCTTGTCGCGTAGTCGCTCCACCTCATGTAGTTCCACGTTACCTCTTGAGAATTCCATCCTCATCTTATTTCTTTCCCTCAATTTCTCCCTATATACTTCATTTCTCCTAAGGCTGCACATGACTAATGTATTTTTCTCCCTCTCTTCGTTTCTATAACTTCCATTTTCCCTTCGACTCTGCATAGCTAACATGTTTTTTCGCCTCTCCTCTATCCTATATTCTCTATTTTCCATTTCGGTCTGCATGGCTAACTTATTTTTCTCCCTCTCTGCCACTCTATAGTCTTCATGTTTTCTTAGGCTCTGAATGACTAACTTATTCTTCTCCCTCTCTGCCACTCTATAGTCTTCATGTTTTCTTAGGCTCTGAATGACTAACTTATTCTTCTCCCTCTCTGCCACTCTATAGTCTTCATTTTTTCCCCATAGAATTCTATAGCTAACTTATTTTCTCTCTCTCTCTTCCCCTCTGTACTTCTCATTGTTTTCAAGCTTCTCCGCATGACTAACTTGTTATTCTTTCTTTCTTCATTTCTCCCTTTATCGTACGCATCAGATGCTCTTAATATCTTTTATGCTTCTACATTCCTCCTCCTCCCCCGATACTTAAAAATATCGTTTTGCCTCAATTTCTTCAGCGTTTTTCTTTTGAGAGCGACAATCTTAGAAAGAGAATGTTTTGTGCAACGATGAGAATTGTCAACATAATTTACCTTAGGGGCAATCGAATATTCGCATTCCTGTACCACTCCTACATCTAACTCATACAGAAGTACAGCCTTCGGCCGCCTGGCCCCCCGGCTCCCGGGCCAGTAGGGAGGGGGTGCCCTCCACCAAGGGTAGGGCTATAGGGTCTACAAGGAGACCCTCCATACTTACTGGAGACAATGCTCCTGGTTGCGGTGAGGCAATGGCCTCTCCAGATGTCGTTGTATTTTCATCAACGAACATCTGATCGTCGAGGTCTGGCGTGGAACACAGCAGATCCTCTCCAATCTTTGAGGCGATTTCTTCCTCTTGGTTTTCATTTTTGTTTTTTTTGGTATCCATATAGGTCCCACGAGCAGCTAGGGAAACAAACGGTCGCCTGAGACAGAGCCCCGCATGCCTCAGGAAGGCTACTTGAAACTGGGGGTCGCCCGGTGCCCAGAGTCCGTATACTAGAGACCAAGCTCCCCCTTGGCCACGCATCCTTGGCGTACGCTGTTCCACCGTGGATTGGGTTTTGTCCCTGTTCGCGGCTGCTTATTCGGTCCGCGTGCTGACTGATAAGGTCAGCACGTCGACCTTATTCGCGGCTGGCCACAGCAAGCCCTAGGGCAGTGCCGTGGTCGTTCCACTATCCACAGCCTGTGGACGCGCCTGGTAGCATGGACGTGCTCCTGGGAAGAGAACCCAGAACCAGGAATGTTGTGTCCCTTTTAGTCCGGCTTATACGAACACGCAGGGAGTACGGCAGTGGAATTCTGGACCCCCTACTGCAGGGTGAGCACAGTGTGGCGACAGAGTACACTGTGACGCCCAGCCACAGTTAAGCCTCGTTGGATGTAATCCTGCGGGGAACTCGTAGAGGTGAGGTTGTCTTTCAAGCTGGGCCCACCCGGCTTTCCCTTTTAGTCGGCTCATACGACACGCAGGGAATACGTCAGCGGAATTCTGGACCCCCGACTGCAGGGTGATTCCTCAGGTGGTCACCTCCGTGCGGTCACACACAGGCAACAGCTCCCTACCGGGTGACTGGCTAACGACCAAATACCTGCCGTACCTCCACAGGTCTGAGTTCGGTGGATGCTGCAGGGGCTGGCCTCTTGCATTTTAGCGAAACCGCAACTTCTTTGACTGATATAACCCTCGTCGAGGGTTTAGGTACAGTCATCAAATAAGGAAACTGTCGGAATAAGGTCCTCAAAGTGAGGCATAGTCCGAATTTGGACAACCGTAGGGGATGCCGGTTCAATCAAAAGTCGATCCGAGTGATTTGTACTTTCGACAAATGAGCAGTTTGCCGATTGTTTTACAATGGCTCTGCCTTTTGAAAAAAAAAAAAAATTCAATAAAAAAAGAGAAAAAAAAATTTTGTTTTCACTGTGTGTTGAAATATTTTTACAGGCGATGAGGAGCCCAGGAACTAGCTCTCCAGTGCTTCAAGAACAACTTCGCTGAGAACCTCTGCCTACCTTCTGGTTCGACGCTCTCCAGCCTCCAGGAATTTACTAGATCGTCGGTCCTCCATCAAAACTGTCGTATCTTGACGGTGGCCCCAGTATGCTAACTTTGAGGAGGAGGGAGTGTCGGGATAAGGTCCTCAAAGTGAGGCATAGTCCGAATTTGGAC
The DNA here is from genome assembly GCA_020466155.1 of Pachypeltis micranthus. NCBI lineage: Eukaryota > Metazoa > Arthropoda > Insecta > Hemiptera > Miridae > Pachypeltis > Pachypeltis micranthus. Next base: position 199,225 of record JAINFA010000025.1, on the reverse strand, counting down.
AACCATAGGGGATGCCGGTTCAATCAAAAGTCGATCCGAGTGATTAGTACTTTGAGCCTCTTTTGAATTGGATTGGATTGGATTGGATTATTTGCTCGTTCGAATAATTGACCTAGAATGGTTGTTCATTACTGTGGTGCATGGTACATTTCGTATGTATTACTTGACTCACATGTGGAATGTGTGACGCACTCTAGTAGGTGATTACCAGATGTTCAGGTGGTTCGGTTCCCGATGGTGTCTCATCTTCGCCTCGTCCCCCATTCTTATTCTCGCATCGCTTGCGTTAAGTATTGTGTCATATAGAAAACTGACTTTTATTACGAGTACAGAGTGATATTCTCCTATTTTTCTTCTCTGTGCTTAATTGAACTTAAACCTTTTATTAACACTAAAAGGACTTGGAACTGGTAAGTGTTTTTTGAATATTTAGAGTATTTTGACTCGGCTTGAATCAGAATGATAGTCTCATTCACCTCTGAAGTAGCCTCGTTTGAACCGTTTAGCTGGCACGATATCGTAGGGATCCTGGCTACGTGCGTTCTAAAACGAGCTTTTGCTTGGAATAATATCCGTATTCCGGTAAAAGCCCAATTACACTTCGCAGTCGCCTGATTTTGCCGATTCTTGTTGTAGGGCTCTCCTCAATATGTTTGCCGTCTTTTACCCTCCCTGTTAGAAAATGACGTTTTACTCAACAACAAGACAAGATGGCCGCAGAAGTTTTTCGCCGATTTTTGAAATTTCGTATTCTGATTTCCTTGGTTAGACTCGATTCAATGTCATCGGAGATCATCGTCGGATTAGTTTTCTGTCCTCTTTGGGAAGTTTTTTTTTCTTTCTGTCCTCTTTGTTAGGCAATTTGACAGTGACTCTGTACAGGGGTTTTTAATTGTGGAGACCCTTTTGCTTTCTGGAGCCGTACAGGTTCGTCGTATTTGAATTTTTCCTGTCTCCAGTACCCTAGGTACAGCTCATGCGATTTTGATCCCAACAAAATCCATGGGTGCCCAGACACGCGATAACGCTTGTTGGTCGTTAGCCCGAGTCGAGTAAAGATCGGTTTTGGTGTGCACACTTAATTAACTTGTATTAATTGACCACAAACCGATAGTGCACAATTTGTATCCTACTCGGCGTTTTCAGGGTACCCGATTTTGACGTGGATAATCGGATTTATTCTACACCAGAATCAAATGGGCCGTGTCTGAACAGAGGACATTTGCATCGGGCCTTGGTCCTCGGAGGTTAAAAGGCCTGAGAATCCTTTGACTCGACCATTTATAAATGGTTAGGCGCAGGAAAAACGACGAACGAAAATATAGTCACTGTAGAGGAGTACCCTACCAAGAATTGATAATCGGCCTTGTTTTTAAAATCATTTTGGGACTCGTTCCTGTCAAGTCCATTCTGTTGACCTTGCGGGACGATGGCATCCAGTCGTGCTCTTTTAGAGATAACACATTCTTAGGCCAAACTCCTAGGCTCAGGTTTTGATACCAGCAGAAGCGGCGCAGTGAGAAATATGAACATATTTCCTCTTGCTATGTAAGATGAAATTTTGAGTACCCTTTTCATGAACAAAATGCACAATTACTCGCTCATGAATCTTGTTGGTGTCTTAAAATTTTAAATTAAAGTTCGAAAATGTTTCATGTTTCTCACTCGGTATTGTGTCATATAGAAAACTGACTTTTCTAACGAGTACAGAGTTATATTCTCCTATTTCTCCGTGTGCTTAATTGAACTTAAACCTTTTATTAACACTAAAAGGACTTGGAACTGGTAAGTGTTATTTGAATATTTACAGTATTTTGACTCGGCTTGAATCAGAATGATAGTCTCATTCACCTCTGAAGTAGCCTCGTTTGAACTGGTTAGCTGGCAGAAACAGACCTGTGTAAGTTAAGTGACCAAAAAATACGTAGTCACAATAATAAAAATGCTTGATAGCTAAAATCCCCTCCCAGTCTCGTCTCACGATCCGTGAGACTCAACCGAGAAGAGTCAGTCTTGATTGAGTTGCGTGCTAAAGTCGATCCCTTCTCCGTTCCGTAATTCACAAGTTACAAACCATTAATTTCAACATCAGTTAACTGTGGATTGAATAAATTGTGCTTTTTAAAAACGGACTTCTCAAGCTACCACCCATAACTTACATGTGTGTGTGAAGCCCAGAGGGCAGCTTTTTAAAAACGGACTTCTCAAGCTACCACCCATAACTTACATGTGTGTGTGTGAAGCCCAGAGGGCAGCAAGGGAGCTGATCATGGACCCTCCGAACGAGCCCGACATCCCACTGTGGACAACAGGCGACCTCGGCAGGGCCCTTGCGACCTTAAAGCCCAACAAATCTCCTGGGCCAGATAAAATAGAAAGCAATATGCTAAGGAAGGCTGAGCGGACAATCTCCAGCGGCCTCCTTAATTTATTTAATGACTGTCTGCAGGTCGGACAGTTCCCCACTCAGTGGAAGACTGCGCGTGTTGTCACTCTTCAAAAGGGAGGCGACCGCAATCAGTCAGACCCGCGATCATGGAGACCACTCAGCCTTCTTTCCATATTAGGCAAAACACTAGAAATCTTGATGTTGCAGTCCCTCGAAGGAGTCTTTGGCCGCAACCTCACAGGCAGGCAATACGGGTGTACCAAAGGAAGGCCCACGCAGGATGTCATTGTCGAGATTCGGCGTGTTTCTGCTGGCACCGGCTAAGTACGTCGTAGCAGTTCTGATTGACATCAGAGGAGCGTTTGACAACCTTTGCGGCCAGCGCTCCTTAATGAGCTGAAAGGTAGGGAATCCCCCGCAACCTGTACTCGCTCGTCAGAAGTTACCTGACAGAGAGAACTGCTACGATCGAAAGTAGGCATGTCTCCGTCCGGAGAAAGATTGAGAAGGGGTGCCCACAGGGCTCGGTCCTAGGACCAGCACTCTGGAATGCCTTCTTCGAAGGTCTTCTCAGGAAGCTCATGGAGACTGACTGCGAGCCGTACGCCTATGTGGATGACTTGACTGTGCTGATCTTTGCAGAGTCAGTTCGCCAAATTGAAGAAAAAACCCACCACGTGCTCCGCACTGTCAACCAATGGTGCGAGCACGTCAAGATGCAGGTGGCTGAGGAAAAAACCCAGCTAATCCTCTTGAAGGGGAAAGTGAATAATCCACCCACAATACGCTATGGCGGCCACAGGCTCCTTCTTGAAAAGCACGTCAAGTATTTAGGAGTGAATATAGGTGAGAGGTGGGGTTTCAACCAACACCTCCAGTCCCTTAAAGGCACTACCATTGCAAGGTTTGCCTCACTGCGCGCCATTACTAAGGCCACTTGGGGTGTGTGTTACCATGACACCATCCTCATGAATAAGGCCATCTATTTAGGTGTGATTGGCTACTGCCACGTTGTCTGGGGTAGCAAACTAACAGTCAATCAAAAGAGAGTATTGGCCCAATCCCAGAGAGCTGCGCTCCTGTGGATCACCAAGGCCTACAAGACTGTATCAACGGAAGCACTCCAGGTGATCACTGGTCAGTTACCAGTTGATTTGGCTGTTGAGTGCATGGTTGACAAGTGGAGAGTGAAACGGTAGCTTCCCCCGCTTTGGGCTGAACTCTGTGCGGATCTCACCACAGAACAGAAACTTGCCGCCATCGATGAATGGGCTCTAGAGAAATGGCAAGCGAGATGGGAATCCTTGTCAAAGGGACGTGATACGTATGAGTTCTTCCCCAACATCCGTGAACGTCTTTCAAGAAAATGGGTTGAGCCAGACCACTGGACGAGCCAGTTCCTCACGGGACATGGTGACTTCAATGCGCGGCTCCACTCTTTTCTCTGAAAGACTCTCCATTATGCACGTCTTGTGCCTCCAGTGCGGAGGAAACAAGAAACCATGTGCTGCTCCACTGTAGTTTCTACAACAGTGAGCGACGATTGTTGGGAGGGCAAACGAACTTAGCAGCTTTGACCGCTACAAAGGAAGCCTATAACCATTTTGCAAAGTTCGCAAAGAAGGTGATGGCTAAGAAACGTGGTTGTAGTTGATCAGTCCTTTTGAAACTTGCCACCCAAGTAAACAGTAAGATCAGGTTGGGAACCAGATTATGAACTACTCCCAGATGGTACGGGATTCCTCAGGTGGTCAACCTCCGCGCGGTAACACACGGGCAACAGCTCTCTACGGTGAGACTGGCTAACGACCACATACCTGCCGTACCTCCACAGGTCTGAGTTTGGTGGATGCTGCAGGGGCCGGCCTCTTGCATATTAGCGAAACCGCAACTTCTATGACTGATATAACCCTCGTCGAAGGTTTAGGTACAGTCATGAAATAAAGAAACAGATCTGTGTGTGTGTGTGTGTGTGTGTGTGTCACCCTGCAGTCGGGGGTCCAGAATACCGCTGACGTATTCCCTGCGTGTCGTATGAGCCGACTAAAAGGGACAGCCGGGTGGGCCCAGCTTGAAAGACAACCTCACCTCTACGAGGTCCCCGCAGGATTACATCCAACGAGGCTTAACTGTGGCTGGGCGTCACAGTGTACTCTGTCGCCACACTGTGCTCACCCTGCAGTAGGGGGTCCAGAATTCCACTGCCGTACTCCCTGCGTGTTCGTATAAGCCGGACTAAAAGGGACACAACTTACACTTCATTCACATACATGACACACTGGGAACCCCCTACCTTTAGCTGGGATCGCAGAACACACCCCCCGCAGGAAGGGGGACAGAATTCTCCTGCCGTATCCTCTGCGTGGCCGTTAAATCCGGCCTCAAAGAGGCTTAAAGCTCACGACACTGACATACACAACATATTCCAGATACAAAATACACTGCAACGGCTTGCGTGGCAGAACACATTGACTTAAAACACTCATAATGAGCGAAAGACAGTCCTGGAAGTAGCTCACTAACACCTTTGAGCGATCCCCTATATAGGTGCGGCCTTCAGAATGAGGAGGGGGAAAAACCAGGTTTGAGCGTTCCTGGGGCGGCTGATAGCGTGTGTCCCGCTCACCACATCACTAGTGGCCGAGGGCTGACTCTGAGCAGCAGCCGAAAAATCCCTCATGCGTCTTAGTCCCGGTGGGTGGCCGGACTGGCAGCTGCGGCGCATGTGGGGCCTCCCTTTGACCCTCAACGGACCAGCGAAAGGGGCTAGAATCAATATGCCTGAGGGGGAGCTTCCAGGACACTGCCTCGAGCACCTCTCGCTCATACCACTAACACACACAACAACTGAACTCACAAGGATCCACTCCACCATTTTGCTCTTTTTTCCCCCCCCCCCCCCCAAATTAGTAAAAAAACATGACAAAGTCATCTAAATCTTCAGCAGGTAATAAATACGCCACCTGCGCCTTCTTCCTCGGCTCGCCAAGCTCGACCCTCTCTCCTTCTTCGGACGATGAGCAATCTACTCATCGTCCAAACAAACAAGGGCGGAAAGAACCGGGCAAACCGCGTTCATCTCCCCTTCTCCCCTAGTAGCCCGGGCAACCCGGCTACTACAAGCACACGACACACCGTTGACCCTAATCTGTCGGACATGGAGCAAATTTGCGCATATGTCCAAATCATCCACGGCCAGCTGGCACGGATGAGGGTCAACGCCACAGGACCTATACGGGACCTCGTCACTAGTTGCCTCTTCGAAATTTCGAAGCTGGCTATAAAGCTAATGCCCCCAACGACATCGCCCCTGCCACCCCCCTGCGGGAAACTGTGGCGGCTGTCGTGAGGAAGAGCTGCGTAGGGCAATTGCCCAGCAGCCAGTGCCACCAGCCCCCCAAACTCAAGGACCTTCAATGAACCAGGGTGGTACCCCAGGCCCCTCATATGCGGCAGTAGCCGCTACTGCGCCTTCCTCCCCCCCTCATGGAGCTGAGGCGGAATGGCAGTCTGCCAGGGCCAGGAAGCGCAGGGGGAAGCAGAAACAGGCCCCAACTAAGCAGGCCGAGGGCAGCGCCCCGCCTACGCCTCTGCCCAAAAACAAGGGCAAAAGTAAAAATAAAAACAAAAATAAAAAGCCTCCACCGCCTACCAAACTCCCCCCTAAAAACCCACGACAAAACGTGGTAGTGCTTAGGCGGACATGTGAGGAAGGAGAGGCTGGTCCCTCCAACCCTGACGCAATGGAAGCGCTTATGCGGGGTGTCCCTGCTACGGACCTCCAAGCTCTAAGCGTCCGAGTGCTAGACATCCGTACAGCAGTAGGAGGTGGCGCCGTCATTGTGACGGAAACGCCAGAAATGGCCAAGGCGCTCACGAGCCACATTTCCACAAAAAAGGAGTTGAAGCTCCAAGCGTCAGCCCCCCTGGGTCGTTTCCCACGCCTGCTGCTGTGCGACGTGAGGACCGACCTTCAAAAAGAGGACTTGGCCCAACAAGTTGTTGAGCACAACCCTGCGTTAGGCTTGCAGCCGCCGGATGTCAGGCCTCTCTTCACCAAAAAGCGTGGCAGACAGAAGGATTGGGTGATTGAGGTATCACCCAGCCTGTACAAAAATTAGAGGGGCAAGGCACCTCCAAATAGCCTGGCAGCGGTGCGCCATACGAAAGTACCAAGCCCCCACTCAGTGCTACAAATGCCAGCGCTATGGCCACCTGGCAGTGGCCTGGACAAGACCTGTTGTGTGCGCCTGGTGCGCCTTGCCACATCTGAGTAAGGAATGCAAGCGTGATGCTCCCCTGCGTGTGCCAATTGCGTCGAACGCAAAATCCAACAGGTTGCACACTCTACACGAGACGCACGCTGTACCATTCGTCAGCGAGCGATTGCCCTCCAGGAGTCACGAGTGGATTATGAATAGGTTAAAAACAGTTCGAAACCTTCAGCACAACACAAATAAGAGTTTTCCAGTAATGGCTGTGTCGATGCCCCGGGAGTTTGACACATTGAATTTGTTTACCTCTTTTGTGTTGATGCGTCGGAAGATCCGTCCTTTATTGTTTTCAAATCACCTCTTCACCTCTGCCCTCGCAATATCAACAACTGTACAATCCCTCTCCCCGTTTGCTGTCTCAAGACTTGCCGGCCGCCGCTTCAGTATCGCCTCACTTCTCGTTCAAAGCACCGTCACCTTGTTGTTTGTTCGTCATCGGAAATTGTTCCGTGCTTATCGCCATCTTGTCTCGTGACTGCCGCTTTCTGATTTTTTCTTCGCCAATTACCAATTCACAGACCGAGACCTCTGTAAGTATAGCAATGAAATTAAGACATAACCTAATTTAGGAAATTCGCCCTTTATTCTTTCTGGTCGAAAGAAACCGCATTATTTTATTTTTGCCTAAGTTAAGTTTTTCTTTGTCAATCCACCGAAAAAGTGTTGAAGAATTTTATAAAATAAAAGAGTTTGTCCGGAGTAAATGGTTGTTTGAGTTCTGAACACCACGCCTTGGCGCAAATAAACAGGCTGAGTTGCTGCAAAATGCACTCAAGAAACGCTGCAGTGTTCTCGCCATACAGGAACCATTCATAGGATCCAAAACTCTTGGTCTGGGATCGCAGGCACGAGTGGTGGCTGTAGCAAGAACGGGAGCCAAGGCAGCAGTGGCCTGCATTGACCCATCCATTGACATGCTCGCACTCACTCACCTGAACAGCCAGCACTTGGCCGCTGTGCTCATCCGAGCCGGTGGCTTTGAGCTGGTTGTAATATCATTTTACAGGCAATTTGGCGCACCAGTTGCCAACAGCCTTCAACCACTCGAGCGGGCTCTAGCAGGACTATCAGGACGACCCTGCATAGTCTGCTGATGCAAACGCCAGATCACCATTGTGGGGATCCCCAACCCTGGATAGGGCGGGCGAGGCGTATATGGAGCTGCTCACCAGGTACAACTTGGTTGTTGCCAACGACCCCATGACTGAGGCGACCTATGATGGTCCGGGAGGAAGGTCGTGTATCATCATATAACGCAGAGCGATCACATGATTATTGACTTTGCCATCACGGATGACAACATCCTCGGCGAAGACACGCGTGAAAAGCGATTCCGCACAAAAAATGCTGACTGGCCACAATTCTGTAGGGTAGTGGAAGGTGAACTGCGTGCCGCAGACACCGACCTAATAGCCCAAGCATCCACACCTGAAGAGGTGGACAGCAAAGGGGACATATTTACCACAGCACTGTACTCTGCTGGGCTCTCTGTACTGTGACAACAGAAGCACAGGGCGATCAAAGTCCCATGGTGGACTGAGGAACTTCATCCCCTCAAGCAAAGTGTAAATAGAGCCAGAAGGATGTACTAAAACACTCGTGACCTTGATGCCAGAGCAACACTCCAAACTGCCTTCATCCAAGAGAAGAAGACCTTCCACTGCGCCATCAAACGAGCCAGACGGCAAGGCTAGCGATATTTTGTGGAAGCAGAGAGCTCTGAGAACCCCTGGGGCAGACATTACAAGTCCTCCATAGGAAAAGCAAACGTAGAGCAGGTCTTAGCTGCGATGCAAAGTGAGTCAGGCCTGGCCTGCAGCATCGAAAGTTCACTGGAAACCCTCCTCGTGAAGGCGTTCCCTGATGACCAAGTTGCACGAGACACTGAAGCCCAGAGGGCAGCAAGGGAGCTGATCATGGACCCTCCGAACGAGCCCAACATCCCATTGTGGACAACAGGCGACCTTGGCAGGGCCCTTGCGACCTTAAAGCCCAACAAATCTCCTGGGCCAGATAAAATAGAAAGCAATATGCTTATGAAGGCTGAGCAGACAATCTCCAGCAGTCTCCTTATTTTATTTAATGACTGTCTGCAGGTCGGACAGTTCCCCACTCAGTGGAAGTCTGCGCGTGTTTTCACTCTTCAAAAGGGAGGAGACCACAATCAGTCACACCCGCGATCATGGAGACCGCTCAGCCTTCTTTCCATATTAGGCAAAACACTAGAAATCTTGATGTTGCAGTCTCTCGAAGGAGTTCTTAGCCGCAACCTCACAGGCAGGCAATACGGGTGTACCAAAGGAAGGTCCACACAGGGTGTGATTGTCGAAATTCGGCGTGTTTCAGTGCTGGCACCGGCTAAGTACGTCGTGGCAGTTCTGATTGACATCAGAGGAGCGTTTGACAACCTTTGGTGGCCAGCGCTCCTTAATGAGCTGAAAGGTAGGGGAATCCCCCGCAACCTGTACTCGCTCGTCAGAAGTTACCTGACAGACAGAACTGCTACAATCGAAAGCAGGCATGTCTCCGTCCAGAGAAAGATTGAGAAGGGGTGCCCACAGGGCTCGGTCCTAGGACCAGCACTCTGGAATGCCTTCTTCGAAGGTCTTCTCAGGAGACTCATGGACACTGACTGCGAGCCATACGCCTATGTGGATGACTTGACTGTGCTGATCTTTGCAGAGTCAGTTCGCCAAATTGGAAGAAAAACCCACCACGTGCTCCGCACTGTCATCCCACGGTGCCAGGTGGCTGAGGAAAAAACCCAGCTAATCCTCTTGAGAGGGAAAGTGAATAATCCACCCACACTACGCTTTGGTGGCCACAGGCTCCTCCTTGAAAAGCACGTCAAGTAATTGGGAGTGAATATAGGTGAGAGGTGGGGGTTTCAACCATCACCTCCAGTCCCTTAAAGGCCCTACCATTGCAAGGTTTGCCTCACTGGGTGCAATTACAAAGGCCACTTGGGGTGTGTGTTACCATGACACTATCCTCATGTATAAGGCCATCTATCTAGGTGTGATTGGCTACTGCCCCGTTGTCTGGGGTAGCAAACTAACAGTCAATCAAAAGAGAGTATTAGCCCAATCACAGAGAGCTGTGCACCTGTGGATCACCAAGGCGTACAAGACTGCATCAACAGAAGCACTCCAGGTGATCACTGGTCAGTTACGTGTTGGTTTGGCCGTTGAGTGCATGGTTGACAAGTGGAGAGTGAAACGGGAGCTTCCCCCACTTTGGACTACTTGGGTGCTACTCCACTGTAGTTTCTACAACAGTGAGCGACGGTTGTTGGGAGGGCAAACGAACTTAGCAGCATTGACTGCTACAAAGCAAGCCTTTAACCATTTTGCAGAGTTCGCGAAGAAGGTGATGGCTTAGAAACGTCGTCATAGTTGATGTGTCCTTTTGAAACTTGCCACCCAAGTAAATAGTTAGATGAGGTACGAAACCAGATTAAGAACTCCTCCCAGATGGTACGTTTTTTCGGGACGAAAATGTACCTTAAACTAGTGTTTTTCGCAATTTTCCCGAAAACAGCTCTAACGATTTTGATCAAACTTTCAAATTATCTTCTACTAATCAATACCTAACTTTTCTTCTCCATACATATCTCCATGAAAGTACGGTGAACTGAGATATAGGTCTATGAACCAAAAATAGGTTTTTTACGCTTTTTGGCAAAACGACTCGAACGATTATCATCAAACTCTCAATATGTTTTCAAATAGTCAATACCTACATATTGTTCTGAATAAATTTTCCTCTGACAGTCCATTGAACAGATATAAAAATCAAAATGTGTCGAAAATTACGTTTTTTCGAACATTTCCGTCAATTCCACGGTAACTTCTTCACCAGATGTAATAAATTCTAATGGAGTGTCTTTTAGTCACCCATAGCCACATTTCGTTCTCTATAATTATTTCTGTATATGTTGAACGGAGATATAAGCCAAGTTAACTAAGAAAAGGAGATTCGTTAAATATTAAATGATCAGTATTCCAATTTTCTCAGAAACGGCTCTAACGATTTCGATTAAACTTATGAAGAACTCTCAGCTAACTAGTACCTAAATTTTGTTCTCCATAAATGTTTCTGTAGAAATGCATTGAAGAAAGATATAGCGCCCGCATATGTAGCTGGTGTTCAAACTTAAAGGGGTGACGGAAAGTCGTGTGTTGCTACGCACCAGATATTTTTTACAGTTATTATTCTCAATCGAGTTTGATCAATCTTAAGATGTATCTTTCAACAACACCAACGTTTTACTCTTACTGCTATTTCCGTAACCGTGCATTCAATGGTTGTAGAAGAAAACGATATCTAACGAACTTGGAAGATCGTCTTCCCGTTTTTGTTAAAAAAAATTCTAACGATATGTGGCGCAACAAACATCGGAATTCTGAAGGTGTTTGATAACCAGTCCGTAATTTACCTATTAATTTTCGTGAGCACTTGAGAGTTGAGCGAGTTTCACGTTTTAACGAGTTTCGAGGCATAAAAATGTGAATATTATCCGGGAGCCGTTGCCCGGGAGATTATTGACGCGACGTTTCTTGTTCTTTCAAGAAGCGCTCAGTAAATAGTCGAACTTTCGGTCGCGTTCAATTTCCTCTTCCCCCGAATTCATTCTCCCGTCGTCATCTGCCTTGTATGCGCACTCCACTGAAAGTTATCGACTAATTTCCTTTTTCTATTCTATTTTTAATTTTAATATTCAACTTTTTTGAATAAATAAATACTTATCATCACATTAAAACTCGAAACTTAGAATTTAATTGGTTTAAATACATTTTTCAGCAAGAAGGAAACAGGACGCTTCTCGCTAGCTTGATTTCGCCCGCTTCGGAAATCCAAGTGTCCCTGAGAAATACCGACAATCCTTCTCTTCAAGTAGACAAACGTTTACTTTCGTCAAAGTTAAAGGTACGAAAAGTGCTATAATCAACTCAATGCTCAGATAAAACCTATTGGAACATTGATTTCTCTTACACTGTACGTACGCTACTATCCGGGGAGAAAATTCGACAAGAGGAGCGCACGAGTGGACTGTATATTATGGTCGGAGCTAATAACCCGCAGTACGGAGCACCCCAAAGCACAGGCACAAAATACAATCTGTGTGAGGTAAGGAGAGTAGGAACTGACCTCGTGTCCGGCGTCTCGCAGCTTCCGGCAGTCTCCTGGTATCGGGTAATCGAAGGTGAGGTGTCCTTTTCGGCGACGAGCTCACGTACCGCAGATGGGCCGTAGGTGGGAAAAAAGGGACACAAAATAGGAGAAAAAAGGGGAGCAATTTTAGGGAGCGCGCTCGTAACACGTCGCATCGGTCTAATTGAATGAATGGAAAAGGAGGGGGGCTCAATGAGGCGGGAACGGAGGAGAGGACGAAGGAAACAGACTGTAACCTGCGCCACCGTGGCGGCACTCCGCAAGCGGGAAACAACTCCGACCCTAACAGAACCGAACATACACATACCGCGGTTTCACAAATAGGCGATGTTCCAAAAATGTTTTAATAGTCGTGAGAAATTATTGTGTCGCTACTAAATGTTAACAGTGTAGCAGACTAAATAGTTCTAATTACAAATTTTCTTTATAAACCCAATTTCTATTGTCATATTTTATAGCGACATAATTTGGGAATTGGGGCTTTAAACACGAACATGTAATCTCTTGTGCATAATGGTCTGAAGTTCATTAAAAATATTTAAAAATAAAGTTGATTAAAAAAAATTGTAAGCCGTCAATTTAAATGTCTCCGTGAAGTCTGTAATAATCGCTCAGTCGTAACTAACCTAAGACAAAACAGAACACTAGAAGATACGCAAATGCAAAAAAGAAAGTCTTTAAAAGAATAGTTTCTCTCCGATGTTTTTGATAATTTTTGTGTTACTACTATCATTTTGACACAAATAAAAATGTATATAACTTTTCTGGAGCTGACCATACACAAAATTCACCTTTTGGAGCAAACAATTTTGGTATTTTGATCACTATGATAACTATAGTCAATTTAGAATCGATTTTGGACGTACCTTACATAGTTGTCGTATGGTCATGTGCACGCTAATATGATATTTTAGCCGATTTGGTTTCGCCTTTGTCTCTCAATCACAGGCAGACAAACGGTGGTTTTCACAAATGGTGTTTTATGGCCTAATGTAAAAAAGAGTTTTTTTTTTGCCCAGTCGATTACCTAACTTAGCCTCGCACTCATAGGGTTAAGGAAAGTAAAACATGTGTTGTCAAATTTATGTGTGGCATATGTGCCCAACGTGCATGACATCAATTAACGAATACGTTTCCTTTTACTAATTTCAGAATGTAGAACAGTGCTTCTCTCCACTAAGCAAGACTCTACCTGAGTTAGATGTAGGAGTGGTACAGGAATGCGAATATTCGATTCCCCCTAAAGTAAATTATGTTGACAATTCTCATCGTTGCACAAAACCTTCTCTTTCTAAGATTGTCGCTCTCAAAAGAAATATCTGGTGCGTTGCAACACACAACTTTCCTTAGCTCTACGTCAATTCACTTTGTACATTCTATTTAATCAATTCGTTTATCACTCAGTTCCTTTGAACTTGGTCAAACAACACTTCACAGCAGGAAGAGGTAGCGCCTACAGTTCTGGAATTTATTGTGCTGCTCGTACTCATTGCAGGACCATTATTGAGCGATTGGTACACAGGTAATTAATGAGGCTGTCAACACGAATTTTTGAAGAAGGATAGTATTTACTTTTGCAGAGTTATTGGGTAAAAACGTTTAGAACTGGTGGTAAGCGAAACGGCAGTAGTTGAAATTCAGGAATTTCTGGAATGAGCCCCATCTATCTCATGAGCGTTTTCAAACACTAACCCTTTAGGTATTGGATTGGACTACAAATACAAATTTTTTTAAACATTCTCCTAACATTCCAGCGGAGTTTATAAGGAAAAAAATTCACGAAAAGCGCTTTTCGTCGAAAATCTTGATAATTTATTGTGCTGCTCTCGTTATTTTCCCACGAATGGGAATTTTATGGTATAATAGTCTTATTGAGAGCTATCAATATAAAAAATGTAATCAAAATCGTTAGAGCCGTTTTTGAGAAAAAAAATATTTAGTGTTTTGATCACTATATCACTATGATAACTATAGTTAACTTTCGGTGGATGTTGCCCATACCCTAATTTTTGAGTCCCGTGGTAGCCTGTAGGCTAGACATCAAGTTTCAGTTGATTTGGTACGGTTGTTTCCTCTAAAAACCGCGCTAAAATCGATTTCGTCGAAAGTTTTGGTAATTTATTGTGCTGCTCTCGTCATTTTCCCACGAATCGGAATTTTATCGTATAGTTGCCATAGTGGGAGCTACCAATATAAAAAGTTTAATCAAAATCGTTAGAGCCGTTTTTGAGAAAAAAAATATTTGGTGTTTTGATCACTATGATAACTATAGTTAAATTTCGGTGGATTTTGTTCATACCCTTACTTTGGCGTCTCATGGTTACTTGCGGGCTAGATATGAAGTTTGAGCTAATTTGGTACGGTGGATTTCTCTAAAAATCGTTCACAGACACACATACAGATCTGTTTCTTTATTTCATGACTGTACCTAAACCCTCGACGAGGGTTATATCAGTCATAAAAGTTGCGGTTTCGCTAATATGCAAGAGGCCGGCCCCTGCAGCATCCACCGAACTCAGACCTGTGGAGGTACGGCAGGTATGTGGTCGTTAGCCAGTCTCACCAGAGAGAGCTGTAGCCCGTGGTGTTACCGCGCATGGAGGTGACCACCTGAGGAATCCTGGGTACCATCTGGGAGTATTTCATAATCTGGGTTCCCCTACCTGATCTTTACTTTTTACTTGGGTGGCAAGTTTCAAAGGACTGATCAACTATAACCACGTTTCTTAGCCATTACCTTTCTTTGCGAACTTTGCAAAATGGTTATAGGCTTCCTTTGTAGCAGTCAAAGCTGCTAAGTTCGCTTGCCCTTCAACAACTGTCGCTCACTGTTGTAGAAACTACAGTGGAGCAGCACATGGTTTCTTGTTTCTCCGCACTGGAGGCACAAGACGTGCATAATGGAGAGAGTCTTTCAGAGAAAGAAGTGGAGCCGCATTGAAGTCACCATGTCCCGTGAGGAACTGGCTCGTCCAGTGGTCTGGCTCAACCCATTTTCTAGAAAGACGTTCACGGATGTTGGGGAAGAACTCATACGTATCACGTCCCTTTGACGAGGATTCCCATCTCGCTTGCCATTTCTCTAGAGCCCATTCATCAATGGCGGCAAGTTTCTGTTCTGTGGTGAGATCCGCACGGAGTTCAGCCCAAAGCGGGGAAGCTCCTGTTTCACTCTCCACTTGTCAATCATGCACTCAACAGCCAAATCAACTGGTAACTGACCAGTGATCACCTGGAGTGCTTGTTGATACAGTCTTGTAGGCCTTGGTGATCCACAGGAGCGCAGCTCTCTGGGATTGGGCCAATACTCTTTGATTGACTGTTAGTTTGCTACCCCAGACAACGGGGCAGTAGCCAATCACACCTAAATAGATGGCCTTATACATGAGGATGGTGTCGTGGTAACACACACCCCAAGTGGCCTTAGTAATGGCACGCAGTGAGGCAAACCTTGCAATGGTAGTGCCTTTAAGGGACTGGAGGTGTTGCTTGAAACCCCACCTCTCACCTATATTCACTCCTAAATAGATGACGTGCTTTTCAAGAAGGAGCCTGTGGCCGCCAAAGCGTATTGTGGGTGGATTATTCACTTTTCCCTTCAAGAGGATTAGCTGGGCTTTTTCTCAGCCACCTGCATCTTGACGTGCTCGCACCATTGGTTGACAGTGCGGAGCACGTGGTGGGTTTTTCGTTCAATTTGGCGGACTGACTCTGCAAAGATCAGCACAGTCAAGTCATCCACATTGGCGTATGGCTCGCAGTCAGTCTCCATGAGTTTCTGAGAAGACCTTCGAAGAAGGCATTCCAGAGTGCTGGTCCTAGGACCGAGCCCTGTGGGCACCCCTTCTCAATCTTTCTCCGGACGGAGACATGCCTACTTTCGATCGTAGCAGTTCTGTCTGTCAGGTAGCTTCTGACGAGCGAGTACAGGTTGCGGGGATTCCCTACCTTTGAGCTCATTAAGGAGCGCTGGCCACCAAAGGTTGTCAAACGCTCCTCTGATGTCAATCAGAACTGCTACGACGTACTTAGCCGGTGCCAACAGGGAAACACGCCAATCTCGACAATGACATCCCGCGTGACCTTCCTTTGGTACACCCGTATTGCCTGCCTGTGAGGTTGCGGCCAAAGACTCCTTCCAGGGACTGCAACATCAAGATTTCTAGTGTTTTGCCTAATATGGAAAAGAAGGCTGAGTGGTCTCCATGATCGCTGGTCTGACTGATTGCGGTCGCCTCCCTTTGAAGAGTGACAACACGCCGCAGTCTTCCACTGAGTGGGGAACTGTCCGACCAGCAGACAGTCATTATATAAATTAAGGAGGCCGCTGGAGATCGTTCGCTCAGCCTTCCTTAGCATATTGCTTTCTATTTTATCTGGCCCAGGAGATTTGTTGGGCTTTAAGGTCGCAAGGGCCCTGCCGAGGTCGCCTGTTGTCCACAGTGGGATGTCGGGCTCGTTCGGAGGGGTCCATGATCAGCTCCCTTGCTGCCCTCTGGGCTTCAGTGTCTTGAGCTACTTGGTCATCTGGGAACGCCTTCAAGGAGGGTTTCCAGTGAGCTGATGCTGCAGGCCCAGCCTGACTCATTTTGCATCGCGGCTAAGACCTGCTCTCTACGTTAGCTTTTCCTATGGAGGACTTGTAGTGTCTGCCCCAGGGGTTCTCAGAGCTCTCCGCTTCACAAAGTTTCGCCAGCCTTGCCGTTTGGCCTGTTTGATGGCGCGGTGGAAGGCCTTCTTCTCTGGATGAAGGCAGTTCGGAGTGTTGCTCTGGCATCAGGTCACGAGTGTTCTGGTACATCCTTCTGGCTCTATTTGCACTTTGCTTGAGGGGATTTAGTTCCTCAGTCCACCATGGGACTTTGATCGCCCTGTGCTTCTGTTGGCCAAGTACAGAGAGCCCAGCAGAGTGCAGTGCTGTGGTAAATGTGTCCACTTTGCTGTCCACCTCTTCAGGTGTGGATGCTTGCACTATTAGGTCGGTGTCTGCGGTACGCAGTTCACCTTCCAGTACCCTAAAGAATTGAAGGGACCAGCCTCTCCTTCCTCACATGTCCGCCTAACCACTACCACGTTTTGTCGTGGGTTTTTAGGGGGGAGTTTGGCAAGCGGTGGAGGCTTTTTATTTTTATTTTTATTTTTATTTTTGCCCTTGTTTTTGGGCGGAGGCGTAGGCGGGGCGCTGCCCTCGGCCTGCACTTCCTGCTTTGTTGGGGCCTGTTGCTGCTTCCCTCTGCGCTTCCTGGCCCTGGCAGGCTGCCATTCCGCCTCAGCTCCATGAGGGGGGGAGGAAGGCGCAGTAGCGGCTACTGCCGCATATGAGGGGCCTGGGGTACTACCCTGGCTCGTCGTTGCTCCTCGGGTTGGGGGGCTGGTGGCACTGGCTGCTGGGCAATTGCCCTACGCAGCTTCTTCCTCGACGACAGCCGCCACAGTTTCGTAGTGGGGAGTGGCAGGGGGCGATGTCGTTGGGGGCATTAGCTTTATAGCCAGCTTCGAAATTTCAAGAGGCACCAGTTACGAGGTCCCGCATAGGTCCTGTCGCGTTGGCCTCATCCGTGCCAGCTGGCCGTGGGATGATTTGGACGCATGCGCAAATTTGCTCCATGTCCGATAGTTTAGGTCCACGCTGTGTCGTGCTTGTAGTAGCCGCCGTTGCCCGGCTACTAGGGGAGAAGGGGAGATGAACGTGCGGTTTGCCCGGTTCTTTCCTGCCTTTGGTTTGTTTGGACGACGAGTAGGTTGCTCATCGTCCGAAGAGGGAGGGTCGAGCTTATGAGCCCGAGGAAGTAGCAGGCGCAGGTGGCGTTTTTATTACCTGCAATTGTGGGTTTTGACTTTGTCATGTTATTTTTACTAATTTGGGGGAGAGAAAAAGAAGCAGACTGGTGTAGTGTATCCTTGTGAGTTCATTTGTTGTGTGTGTTAGTGGAAAAGGAGCGAGGTGCTCGAGGCAGTGTCCTGGAAGCTCCTCTCAGGCATATTGATTCTAGCCCTTCGCTGGCCCGTTGAGGGTCAAAGGGAGGCCCCACATGCGCCGCAGCTGCCAGTCCGGCCACCCACCGGGACCAAGACGCATGAGGGATTTTTCGGCCGCTGCTCAGAGTCAGCCCTCGCCACTGGTGATGTGGTGAGCGGGACACACGCTATCAGCCGCCCCAGGAACGCTCAAACCTGGTTTTTCCTCCTCATTCCGAAGGCCGCACCTATATAGGGGATCGCTCGAGAAGGTGTTAGTGAGCTATTTCCAGGACTGTCTTTCGCTCATTATGAGTGTTTTATGTTAATGTGTTCTGCTACGCAAGCCGTTGCAGTGTATTTTGTATCTGGAATATGTTGTGTATGTCAGGTGTCGTGAGCTTTAAGCCCCTTTTAAGGCCGGATTTAACGACCACGCAGAGGATACGGCAGGAGAATTCTGTCCTTCTCATGGGGGTGTGTTCTGCGATCCCAGCTAAAGGTAGGGGGTTCCCAGTGTGTCATGTATGTGAATGAAGTGTAAGTTGTGTCCCTTTTAGTCCGGCTTATACGAACACGCATCTGATGCGTACGATAAAGGGAGAAATGAAGAAAGAAAGAATAACAAGTTAGTCATGCGGGAGAAGCGAGAAAACAATGAGAAGTACAGAGGGGAAGAGAGAGAGAGAAAAATAAGTTAGCTATGGGAATTCTATGGGGAAAAAATGAAGACTATAGAGTGGCAGAGAGGGAGAAGAATAAGTTAGTCATTCAGAGCCTAAGAAAACATGAAGACTATAGAGAGGAAGGGAGGGAGAAAACATGTTAGCCATTCAGAGCCTAAGAAAACATGAAGACTATAGAGGAGAAGAGAGGGAGAAAAATAAGTTAGCCATGCCGACCGAAATGGAAAATAGAGAATATAGGATAGAGGAGAGGCGAAAAAACATGTTAGCTATGCAGAGTCGAAGGGAAAATGGAAGTTATAGAAACGAAGAGAGGGAGAAAAATACATTAGTCATGTGCAGCCTTAGGAGAAATGAAGTATATAGGGAGAAAGAGAGGGAAAGAAATAAGATGAGGATGGAATTCTCAAGAGGTAACGTGGAACTACATGAGGTGGAGCGACTACGCGACAAGGTTAGAAAATATCTTCAAAGAAGTAACGAAATAATACATTTTCGCCATTCTTTGTAAAACAGACTAGTAAGAAACGACAGCACTTGCTCAACAGCCATGTTAGATTTCATCAAAGCTCGAAAAAATCTCCCGGAATATATATGTTGTTGCTGTGAAGGTATTTTCTTCTACCATTCGGTGGTAAAATTCAAGCCTGAATCATTGGTCAGTTTTTTTGAGTGTGACACAGAAACCTTCAACAAGGCAGTCATCAACCACATTTCCAGTTTCATTTGTAAGACTTGTAAGATTAACGTAAACCAAGAAAAAGTTCCAAGAAGGGCTACTAGCAATGGAATGAAATTCGTAGAGATCCCTGAATGCGTTAAGAACCTACCACCTTTGGAGGAACGTATGTGTGCTCCTTACCTTTGTTTTATGCAAATTCGTCCAATGAAATCGTTTGCTATCAATCCTCAACTTGGAGCTAAGGGGCCAATAGTTAATATTCCCATCGAAATTAATGAATGCCTCCCATGTTTTACCTAGGAGATTTGACAACTTTGCAACTATCCAACTGGAAACTAAAACGTCATTTAGGTCATAAATCCCAGTTACATGCACGAAACTGTTCGACCGGCAGCTATTTGTGACGCTCTCGCTTATCTGCTAAACACCTCCTTTGTATGTAAAAATGATATTCAAGTGGATCAAAAATATTTCGACCGATACGAGAAAATATATTCGGAAAAGCTAGACTTCATCGTTGAGGAAAATGATCAAACCGCTACAAACGAGTTGGAAGAAACATCTAATAATTTCTCCGACAGTGATAATAGCGATGAAGATATTTGGGAGGAAGTGCTAGTTGTGGATAGAAATCAGATAGCTTCGCAAAGTGTGCAAACAATCGCTCCAAGACAAAATAGAACTCCTGTATCTTGCCATTTCATTGAAAATATCGATGAACTATGTTTTCCCAAAATTTTCGTGGGTTATCCTTTTAACACTCCGTCTAATGTGTCTTATGGTGATAATGTAAAGTCAGAATGCCGTCGAGCTGACAGACGGTCATGCGTTCCATCTAGAGTATTATTTATGGCAAAGCAAAAAATAGAAAAACAGGTCTTAGCCAATATTAACGTTTGCCTAGGAAAATCTAAGAAAACAAAAAGAATAACGTAACTGTAGGAGACGTGTTGAATGAGAATTACCTCAACCAACTCATAAAGATAGACGTAGGTTATAAAATCCTCAGCACTATTCGAAGTAGCCCTGTTTACATTGGGAGAAAAAGAAAAAGACTTAATGGCGATGATAAGACAATTAGGGAAGCCTACTCTCTTTTTAACAGTATCAGCTGCAGAGTCTGGATGGCCAGAACTACTGAGTTATCTATCGAAAATAAATTTAAATAAAACATTGACTTCTCTAGTAGCTCTAAAATTGAACGATTTTGAAAAGGCTATGTTGATATGAAACGACCCTATTAGTTGTGCTAGGTATTTTGATTACAAGGTTCAATTACTGATTAGACTTTTAAAAAAAGAAAACGGTGTTTCCGGAAGATATAATCTTAAAGACTCTTATGAACGAGTCGAATTTCAAGTTAGAGGTTCCCCTCATGAACACATGTTTTTATGGCTTGAAAACGTACCATTCTATAATTCGTTAGAACCAAAGAGCGTCATAGAGTGTATTAAGTTCATAGATGAATACATAACTTGTGAATATAAGGAAAATGACCCCTATGTAGCTCTGCAAAAGCATAAACATACGCGTACGTGTCGTAAAGGTGAAAAAAACACAAAAATGTCGTTTCAATTTTCCAATCCCCGTTATGCCTAGAACTATGATATTGCACCCACTGGCCGCCAATGAAGTGGTGAGTGAAATTAAATCAAATCACCGAATCATCCATAATTTGATGAATTACTTTTTCAAAAAGAGGGATCTTAAAACATTCGATGAAATCTTGAAAAAGTTAAACCTCACAGAGGAACAATATCTACTTGCAATCAGGTCTTCCTTAACGGCACCAAAAGTTTTTTTGAAAAGAACGAGTTTAGAAGTAGGTATCAATTGTTACAATGCAAATATTCTGCAAGTTTTCGAATCGAATATGGTTATCGCAGTTGTTATCGCGCCTTTGCCGAGAGAAGACGTATTCTCATCGCTCCCGACGCGAAGCCAACACCTTCTTCTCACATAAGTTATCTTAATCACTTTTTTTTTTTTTTTGGCCAACTCCCTATACTCGTTGCAAAGTCCAAACCAGAGGGCAACTCTTCTGAGTATATGGAAACAAACAGTGGGGGAGGGACCCCCCTCCCACAACAAAACAACAGCGATCCCCCCGATAAGACAGATTCCAATAATAAACAACCGACCAATACAGAATATCACAACGAGTTTCTACAACGTTCTATGAAGAATCGCATCAGGACAACTGATAATGGCCCATTCTTCATCTTTGTCGAAAGCAAAGAAGATCAAATTGGGAAAACCCACCCTATGGTTATTGGCAGATGGCTCTTCAAACATAATATTAATAAACACTCAATCACGAAATCGCCTCTATTGGTGGGAACCGTATTAAAGTCGAAACGGCTTCCGCAGCTGCGGCTAATTCACTGGTGAATTTTACAGGTTTTAAAGAGAAAAATATGATAGCTTACATACCAGATTCACTAATATACCGTACTGGTGTCGTACGTAACATAGACTGTGTTCGACGCAAAGCGTCGAAATTGTCAGTTCATTGACCTCGGACTTCCCCACGTCATTATCTCCGACCGCCTAATCGTCTCCAACTATTTCGATACCTGCCCCTCACCCTTGGAAATCCCAAATCGGCGGATATTTCCAACGGTGGTCTTCCCCTCCTTCCCCTCTCCTCTTCTCAGATTCCCTTCCACAACAGATACCTTCTCCCAAAACATCATTCTGCTACGAAGTGTCGTCGAAGTGAGTCGTCTCCCAGTTTTCGCGTTTTCTCCCAACACTTGTTTCCTCAACACCTTCTGATACGGCCGTCTCCAATTCTCCCAACGGATACCTCTATCACCTCTCATCGACTTCTAGTTCGGCTTTCACCCTCCTTCCGAGTACAACCAGTTTTTCACGTCTTCAGAGCCCTATTTGTTCGCGATTCCATACTCAACTCATCTCCCGTGTAAGTCACTTCTCCTCTGTACATTCAAGTGTTCGCATCTTGTTGTAACTTCAACTCTCCAATTACACGTTTTGTGCTTCTTTAAACCGTGTTCATTTAAGTCTATCCTGGTCCAAACAGACTGCTCTCTTGAAGATGAGGAAATATTGGACGAAATAGTATCACCCATCCCAGTCATCAGAATAAAACGATGCTCAAACTGACTGACCCACTGACTCAGAAGATCACGTTAGTTTTGTCTTCTCCGTATATCGCTAATCGAGTGTAAGAGCTAAGGCTCGCCACTGTTACTTCTGTCATCTTATAGTACGTGCTTGTGTCCGTTGTAAATTAGTCTTTTTAACAAGACATTCGCATTCGTTGTTTCATATTCAGTGTCTCGGTTTGATTTCATCAACCGTTAGCTTGTGCACGTAACATTGCCGCAAGCCTTGTGAAACTCTAGACCCATAGAAATAAATTGTAAATCTGGTGAATGAGAATACCATCTTTGATGAACTAAATTTTACATCCATATATTTTCATAAAAATCGCTTTTCATTACCAGCCGTACAGTCTGACCAAAACTCTATGATTTCTATTCACTAATAGACACGTAGTACAATTATGATATATTACACAATAATATTAATATTTAACTTTTATAAAAATGGTAACTTTCGTATAAATATATATCTATTCAAATACGACGAATAACACGATTAAATGGGCTCGTTCATTCAAAGTAGGACAATAGGCTCGACCGAGCAGAAAAAAGATGGGAGCCTTTCATTTAACAATTCATCTTGAGAATCACACTGTTAACAATTTTGATCGATATAAAATATAACATGCGATTCAAGCGCGACAAAAATATTCTTAAAATTGAAATTTCTAACAAGTGATTACACATCTAGATGGACACTCATGGAGGGAATTCTTTAAATCCTGGTAAAGAACCAATGTCAGACATCGATGTGACACAAATATGAGTCTGATTAGAGACGAAGGAAATGACGTAATATTACTACAGTGTGAATTACAGCGTTCATCGTAATATGAATATGGCGAGGGGGCGCTGCCGCTTATAATTATACGGCTGCAGTCTATGAGTCTACCGAGCCAGACGTCCAGTTGGATTTTCTAGTTCTTAGAGCCTTTGCAAGCAAGAATCGTCCGTCAAAGCGGTAAATTCCCTGCCTCCTAGCTATTGGCGATTTCTTTCAATGCCGTAAATCACGGCCAAACTTTTCTTTTCAGTTACTGAGCAGTTGTACTCGGCTGCTCATGAAGTACGAGAGAAATAACTCGTTCCACACCATCCCGAATGTGAACTAAAACACAACCAATTCCAAGATGGCTCGTATCACACTGTAAGACGAAAGGGATCAGGAAGTCTAGTATTGCCAATATTGTAGGGGAAGTTAGTGACTATTTGAGTGACTCAAAAGAATTATTATGTCACGTTCCAAGCCCAAATTTTTCTCTTGCAGAATAAGGAGGTTAAGCGATCCACGATAGTAGAAAGATCAGGAATGAACCTGCGTTACTAACCCGCCATTCCTAGAAACCGACGAAGTTCAGTAAGATAAGATTGGGCTGTATATCTGGTCACAGCTTCCACCTTCTCGGGATCTACAATGATGCCATTGGAGGTGATTCGCCTTCGGATGCACAAATTCTCCGGCTACATTTCAACGGTTCGCCGACACCATATTTATCGATATATATCCACAAGTCGTCATTTTCCTCGATGATATTTCGCTATGAACGTCCGGCTTTAAGCAACATTGCAAGCTACTTGGAGAGATATTCAGACGACTCAAAGAATCAGGAGTAGGGGAAAAATGGGGTCGTACTATAGTACACTATTCATTGATTGAATACTGCGAGTCTAATTGAGATTGAATCCTCCTGGCGTTATTTTAAATGAGCTATGATTTCATTATATTTTCTTTCGTCCTCAGCATCTAAATTTCCTGTAATGAATTTCACTAAACTTCCCAGACCATTTATTAAACTTCTCTCTGTTCTAACTTCATTACTTGGCACTCTAATATTTTTCAACTTTTGATCTATAATTTGTAAATAGTAATTCATCAAGGTTGGCAGCATGTCTGTCTTCTCCCCATTTGTCTTGTCCAGTTGGTTTTTTATTGAGCCTAGAACGTTTATGTAATTATGTTTGAATAGATTTACTTGATCGTATAATTCACTCAGTAAATAATAGTGCGTCGAAGTGTGGTATCCTTCTATTATTCCTACAGGTCACAAAGTAGCTGGGAGTATCCCCGGATTTGAAGTTAGTTCTCGAATTTCAGTTGTACAAACGGATGTGATAGACAATAGTAAGAACATGACCTGAAACAATTAGTTCAAATAGCCCTATAATATTTCGGAACAAATTTCTTCCCTAAACTGCAGAATTGCATCTGTTTTGAAATCAATTAATCCTGAAGTCACGAAAGATTTGGCATATTTTCGAACAAAGGCACCACAATCATCTGAGTTTGCTTGTTGAGGAATATGTCCAAGTTGAGTTTTACTCCACGTGGGTGTAAGGCTCTGTCCGTTTTTGGCTTTATACTCTTCGTTTAAATAGCTGTCAATTTCATTTAGTTTGTCGGTACCGTCCATGTTAAGGGAATCTAGGTAAAGTATTCTTTTGTCTTTCATTGTTACAATAATAAGTCTCCAATGGGCTGATTTGAAGATAAGTACTACTAGAAGCTGTTTTTCGAAAATGTCGTTTTTTCTAGAATATGTTTTCACTTTTTCGTAGCCTCCAGCCACTAGAGATACGTACAAGAATGTACTAAATACGAATGTGTTAGATAATTAAAGTTAACGTACCTGTTAGGTGAAGTCGTCTCCACTGGCTGATGAGTTACTGTGGGCAAGCGCTTTCGATGTAAAGACATCATCGTCTGGCCGTTAAGTCAGTACCGCTTGCCCACAGTATCTCACCAGCCAGAGGAGCCGGACTCACCTAACAGGTACGTTAACTTTAGTAATTTGCCTACTGGCGGACCTAACCCAATTGCTTTAATCACCTATTCAAGTTATATTGGCATAAAAAGCTGAACACTAAATAAAAATG
The DNA here is from genome assembly GCA_020466155.1 of Pachypeltis micranthus. NCBI lineage: Eukaryota > Metazoa > Arthropoda > Insecta > Hemiptera > Miridae > Pachypeltis > Pachypeltis micranthus. Next base: position 174,056 of record JAINFA010000025.1, on the reverse strand, counting down.
CACTGCGTGCATTCCCCCCCCCCCCCGGTACCCCTTTCGCTACTTTTCCCCACTAGGACGCCTCCTTGCATCGGGGCAGTCGGTTCCCTCCAACGATCCTGTTAACTTCTTTCACTCCATCTCCATAGTTCGTGTGTTTCTATTGTAAAGCATTTGTGGGAATTCGAATAAAACCTTTTTAAAAAACGAATCTCACGTTCAACGAATTTATCTGGCGCAGTCTTTTGGACCTCCAAAATTTTGGATTCGGGAAGAAACAAATTACCAAATTCATCGATTTAGTTATTTTCCCTAAGAACCTGTCTGAAAAATCAGAGACCCGCAGTTAAGAAGAATTACTATCAACACGACTCCAAATATCGGCAATAACACCGAACGTCTTTAACCAGAAGAAACATTCAAAGAAGCAGGAAATTCACCACCTCCGTTGGAACGACTCGCCCGGGACCCGAGAGACCCCCTTCATCTTTCCTGGAAGACAATCCTAGAGACGCTAACTCTGCGAAAAGGACCCTCTTGATGTTCGCTTAACTGGCCTTCACCTTCGCTCTGTAAGTTCTCAACAATCATTTAAATTTAGGTCATTTCAAATTGATTTTAGACTATCAAATTCTTTCGTTTCATACCCCCTGTTACCTGGCGAAAGATTTTGAACAGTAAATCTCAAGAATTTATTTTAATTTTAAATCAAAATCCCTTGGAGTTCTTCCGTTTCATACGCCCCGTTACCTGGCGAAAGACTTAAGCGATAATTACAAGATTCTATTTTTACTTTTCATCCCTTGCAGTTCTTTCGTTTCATACCCCCCGTTACCTGGCGAAAAGTCTCTAGAAAAAATTGTAAAAATTTCAATTAGGCTCATCGGATTCTCTCGTTTCATACCCCCCATTAACTGGCGAAAGATCCGAGAGTGAAACTTGTGTAAATTTCATTTTATTATAAAAACGTATCTTTTATTACTTAATTACTTGTTAATTAATTTACTTTCTTATTGTGTTGTATTTCTATTGTTTTGAATTAAGTTCAGCCGTTAGTACCCACATTTCAAAGAGTGACAGACCAATCTTGCCAAAATTCCTTAACCACTCAAAAAATTTGTGTTACACACACTAAACAGTAAATTAATTAAAAACCCGACAACATGAACGCTGAAGAACAAATCGAGCGCGAACGTGCAGGTCTCCAAGAAATTATCGACCAAAGAGTCCAACAACAAGTGCACACTATTTTAGCCAGTAATTCGAGATTACCTAGGATGCCGGAATTCAAAAGAAAACACTCCGACATGATCCCTACTTTCAACGGAAAACCAGAAACACTACAAAGATTTATTTACATGTGCGAAACTCTGGTTGAACGTTTTGTAGATGAACAAGTTCCCGACTGTTTTTTCTGAATCACGAGGTAATAGGCGCGATTTTGTCTAAAATACAAGGACCAGCTGCCGACCTAATTCAGAGTTATTCTTTTGAAAATTTCGATCAAATCAAAAACGCGTTGATCGAAGGATATACTGACAGGAGAGACTTGTATACACTGTGTCATGATTTGACTGCAATGAGACAGGGGGAAAATGAAAGCCCTTTTTCGTTTCATGAAAGGATCAAAAATATTCTTAATGTAACTCTAGCGTATATAAAGAACCATGTGGAGTTAAATAAGCGAAATACCCTGATGGTGCATTATGAGAAACTAGCCCTACGAACTCTGACGTTTCACCTCAGAGAACCCCTGGGAAGTCAACTCAGAACGCTCCAACCGGGAAGTTTAAGACAAGCCCTATCATGGATGACGAACGACTACCAAACTTGGTCCAGGCGAAAAAATACAAACCCCCCGAAACCTTCAAGAACGTTTCATAGCTGAACACCGAAATTCAATCGATTACAAACGAATGGAACAAACCAGTTTAGACCTCAATATACTCCCAACCAAAACCCAAATCCTAGACCACAATACTCCCCTAACCAAAGTATGACACCTAATGTAAGACCCCCTAATCAAAATTTCAAATCATCAGCACCACCGATGAATAGATTCCCCAACAATAGTAGGCCGGGACCTTCCCAGACGACTAATGCAAACTTTAATTTCATTTCGGATAACGATCCAGAACCGCAATATAATGAAGAAAATAACGAGAACTTTATAGTCGAGACGGAAAATACTGGAGAAAACTATTTTTTAGAGGAGAAACGGGAAACCCTAAATTCGACTTGATGCATCTCAACTCCACCAAACATCCCCTTCCGTACATAATACTTTCCCCTTACAACATCAGAATCTTGGTTGACACAGGAAGCATCAGTAGTTTTATCCATCACAAATGCATCAAACAGTTTTTCAAGAGTAAAACCTATTTAGATCCTTTCGAAGTAACAACGGCACACGGGATTATGCACGGAAAATACAGCGCAAAAATCCCTTGAGGAAACCTTTTTGGAATTCGAAATCTAAATCTAAAATTTAAAGTATTCGAGTTTCATAAACACTTCGGACTATTATTAGGTATGGATAATCTGAAAATGCTAGGAGCGCAAATTGATTTAATCAATAACAAATTAATCACACCGAAAACCGAAATTAAAATAAAATATTTAGACCCCCAAAATTTAACAAAGTCTCCTCGAGATGAAAACCAAGCCAGCTTTCATATTCAACTGAAACTTCTCCCTAGAGCCATCTCAAAAGTAAAAGTTCCAGTCACCCTAAAAGAAGGAGAAGGAGTCATATTTTACATTCGTGATGGACCAATAGAGATACCTGAATGCGTAGTGAAAGTTGAAAACCACGAATGCCACTTGGGTATCCTAAATCAAAATGAGGAGGAAACCTTGTTTGAACTTAGGTCACCCCTTGAGATAGATGAGCTAAATTGTAACTCTGAAAATTCGAACGAACTTAATTACTACGACACTGACAACTATGTCCTTGATCCTTCAAAACTCAGAACTGATCATATGAATGAGGAAGAAAGGACGGAAATTCTCAAATTGGTACACGATTATAAAGACTTGTTCCACGTAGAGGGTAACACACTGACATCAACCCACAAAATACAACACCACATCAGAACGAAAGATGAAATCCCTGTGTACACCCGCGATTATAGGTACCCTGGAATTTATAAACAAGAAAGAAATTCTCAGGTCAGGGAAATGCAAGAACAAGGAATAATAAGAGCGAGTTCCAGCCCTTGGAATAGTCCTCTGTGGGTTGTTCCCAAAAAACTGGACGCGTCTGGCAAAAAGAAGTACCGCGTAGTAATCGATTTCAGAGCCTTAAACGCAAAAACAATTGACGACAAGTACCCTTTACCTAACATCACCGAGCTCTTAGACAAACTTGGAAGGTGTATGTACTTCTCATGCATAGACCTGAAAAGTGGCTTCCACCAGATAAACATGCATCCGGACAGTATGGAGAAAACTACATTTTCAACAGAACATGGACACTGGGAATTCACCCGTATGCTATTTGGTTTAAAAAATGCTCCTCCGACCTTCCAACGCCTCGTTGACAGCGTCCTCCGTGGTTTGCAAAACGAGATTTGTACCGTCTTCATTGACGATGTGATCGTCTTTAGTACAAGTCTCCAGGAACACCTATCTCGCCTAAAGCAGGTCTTCGAACGCATCAGAGAAGCCAATTTAAAAATACAAATGGACAAAACAGAATTTCTCAAGAGAGAGTGTCTAATTAGGGCACTTAATAACTCCCGATGGAGTCAAACCAAACCCCCAAAAAATTGAAGCGATCTCTAAGTATCCAATACCCCGAACGCCAAAACAAATTAAAGGTTTCCTTGGACTGTAAGGATATTATCGTAAATTCATCAAAAACTTTGCCCAAGTTACCAAGCCCCATACACAATGTTTGAAGAAAGGCGCCGAAATAAATCCCGATATCCCCGAATACAAAGAATTTTTTGAAAAATGCAAAGTTATTCTTACAAACGAACCCATACTTCAGTATCCTGACTTTTCAAAACCGTTCAACGTAACGACGGACGCTAGTAACTTCGCGTTGGGTGCCGTTCTCAGTCAGAATACGAACGGAGGCGACTTAACCATTGCATATGCCAGTCGCACTCTAAATGTACATGAGAAAAATTTAAGTACGATCGACAAAGAATGCCTAGCTTGTGTGTGGGCAACACATTACTTCCGACCGTATATTTTTGGTAGAAAATTTAAATTATTTACAGACCATAAACCCTTACAATGGCTATTTTCCTTAAAAGAACCAAACTCAAAATTGTTTCGTTGGAGACTAAAACTAGAAGAGTTCGATTTCGAAATTCAATATAAAAAAGGAACAACTAACTTAAACGCAGACGCGTTATCAAGAGTTGAAATTAATAACCAAGAAAGCGAAGACTATTCCTATTTAATTGATAAAACAATTGATCCAAATACATCTGTTTCGAATAACGACGAAATAGAGGAAATCATCGGAGGATCGACTAACCCAGACGACTTGGATACAAGCATTTGTGAGCAATTAATACAAAGATACTGCGAAAGGAACGGGTCTCCCGAACCTGAAGATAACCAATCTTTGATTGTTAATGCAGAAGAGGGATCTACCCTCGAACAAAAAGTCCATTCCAACTATCACGGCAATGCTGTAATCGAGATCCCCATATCAGACAGTCCTGTAAACCACTGTTCTAACCAGATCATAATTAGGATCGTTAGTTCTCCCTGTGACGTGATATCTGACAGAATCAGTTTCGGGGTAGGGCTACATAAAACCCTTGAACCGTCGTAGCTGCAGGGAACAAAACTGTTGAGGAAAAAAGGTCCATGGAAGGTTACTGAAGGAAGGTTAGGCCGTTATTTTTTTTCCTTCTCCCATTTTTATCTTGGATTTGCCCTGGCGCGTGTTCCCGTTGATATTTGGTTCTCCTTCAGTTCCCTGCTCCCTTCCCGCGTGAGTACATTCCTGCAACGGTTCGAACGAAGAGGAAGAAACTCGAACGTCTCTGCTAGTCTGTGGCTCTTGTTTCGTTTTTTTTTCTTTTGGCATGCCATAGGTAGGAGAGGACGTTCAATTTATAATTCCATTTCTCTTCTTTTTTTTTTTACCAGAAAATATTATTCTTTTTTGGCTGTGTAGGAAGCCTCATTTCTTTTTAATACTTAGTTCCCAAATAAATGTATCTCAGTTGTTTTTGTTTTTTTTTTTGCTTTTCCTTCCCCTAAATGCCTGGGTTCATCCCCACTAGAATTTATTTCATTATTTGCCCCTTTTCCTTATTTATTTTTCGTAACATCCCCAGCGAAACCGATCGTTTCTAAAATCTTCCAAAATAAAACAAGAATTATGGCAGAATTTAATAAAGATACATTGGAACAGCAAGTAATAAATTTCGTCAAGGAATATGTGGTTCCAAATGTTAAATACGGGTTATTCTTTACGGAAGATGTGTATGAAGGCTTTGTGAGAATCATGACAAAACATTTCAAACATTCGGAAATTAATTTCGTTAAGCATCAATAATCAGTGATCATATTGGCAAAACTAACCATCGAGGCATAGATGAGACGTATGAAAAAATAAAACGTAATTATTTTTGGCCAAACATGAAAAACTCGATTCAAAACCATATTAACAAATGTGAAATATGTCTAGCCTGCAAATATGAAAGAAACCCTATTAAAGTTGAATTAAATATTACTCATACTTCGTCACGTCGTTCTGAAACGCTGCACATGGATAAATTAACCTTAGAAAATGCTAGCCTATCGACTTAACTCATCCAATAGTATAGACGTTGTTCACGCTTTGATAGACTACTTTTCGCACCATGGAACCCCTCGGTTAATTGTAGTTGACAATGGCCCCGAATTCCATAGCACCCTAGTGAAAGAACTATTAGAATTGCACAAAATAGATATCCATTTCACGTCCTTACAGCACCCGGATTCGAACGGAATTGGAGAGCGTTTCCATTCCACCCTCATTGAGCATGTCAGAATCCTCAACCAGAGGGAAGAATTCAAAAGAGACTCAATCAAAACAAAGGTTAAATATGGACTAGTAGCCTATAACAATTCCATACATTCAGTTCCCAAACTTACACACTTTGAGATACTGTATGGCCACATAGGTACCGATACCATTTTGGATGCAGACATCAATAAACAAATGACCTCCAATTACATAAGCAACCGTAAAGAAAAAATAAAAATCCTCTACGACAAAGTAAAAGAAAGAACGTTAAAACACGTGATAGGAAAACGAAATGAAAGCAGGGAATTCCAGAACGAGTATTCGTGAAAACGGTACAAAAACAAAGCAAAACTAAACAAAAATATCTGGTGCGTTGCAACACACAACTTTCCTTAGCTCAACGTCAATTCACTTTGTACATGGCTAATTCTATTTAATCGATTCATTTATCACTCAATTCCTTTGAACTTGGTCAAACAACACGTCACAGCAGCAGGAAGCTGGGGCGCCTACAGTTATGGAATTTATTGTGCTGCTCGTACTCATTGCAGGACCATTATTGAGCAATTGGTATACAGAAAATGTATCCTGACATTTACCTCACGTATCTCAAGAGCGTTTTTAAACACTCGCCCTATAGGTATTGGATTGGACTATAACACGACTTTTCTTAAACATTCTAATAACATTCCAGCGGAGTTTAAAAGGAAAAAACCGTGGCAAAAACGCTTTTCGTCGAAAATTTTGATAATTTATTGTGCTGCTCTCGTCATTTTCCCACAAATGGGAATTTAATGGTATAATTATCTTATTAAGAGCTATCTATATAAAAAATTTAATCAAAATCGTTAGAGCCGTTTTTGAGAAAAAAATTTGGTGTTTTGATCAGTTTGATAACTATAGTTAACTTTCGGTGGATTTTGCCCATACCCTTATTTTTGCGTCCCATGGTAGCCCGTAGGCTAGACATCAAGTTTCAGCTGATTTGGTACGATTATTTTCTCTAAACTCCGCGCTAAAATCGATTTCGTCGAAAATTTTGATAATTTATTGTGCTGCTCTCGTCATTTTCCCGCAAATGGGAATTTTATAGTAGACTTATCTTATCAAGAGCTACCAATATAAAAAATTTAATCAAAATCGTTAGAGCCGTTTTTGAGAAAAAAAATATTTGGTGTTTTGATCACCATGATAGCTATAGTTAACTTTCGGTGGATTTTGTTCATACCCTTATTTTGGCGTTCCATGGTAACCTGCATGCGAGATATGAAGTTTGAGCTGATTTGATACGGTGGTTTTCACTAAAAATCGTTCACAGACACACACACAGACCCACAGACCATTTTCCCAAATAGTGTTTTTCGGGCTCAGGGGGGTATGAAACGTGAAGATCTGAAGAAAACTCAAAAATTGTTTTTCAGCCGATTACATAACCTTCCTTTCTACTTCGTAGAGCCAAGGAAAGTAAATATGTAAAGTTCGACCGAACTTCAGATGACGAGGCGAACGCGGCGAGCGCCGTCGTTCATGTTTGATCAAGCGCCCAGCGGGCTACCGTTCTCAGCCTCACTTTTCGTGCGGTTAGTTGCTATCCGGATTCGAACGCCGAACTATTGGATTCATGCTCGAATGTTCATGTGTTTTGATTTCTTCGTTACAGGTTGGTTACATGTTTATATTTTATATTCCATTATGAATGGTCACTCTAGGTCATTTAACTGTTTTCATTTGTTCAATAAATCTTCGTTACAGATGCAATCATACATGATTCATTTACCCCGAGTACGAATCTTATAAATATAATAAAGAAACTGTATAAGCAGTTGATCCGAACTTAAAAACAGCACTTATAGAACCCCGACATCCCAATACACAGAAAATTTCAACAGAACAGTGGAAAATATCAATCGTAACAACAAAATAATTGAGTCAGAAATTTCCAAATTGAGAGAAATGAGTTCCTTGGAGAGTTACGTCAGGAATGTGGAAACTACTTTATATCATCATCAAATCATGTTAAACTCAATCTTGGACGTCATGCAAGATATAGAAAATTCTATCACTGTTTGCCGTTCGGGTAAACTTCACCTAAGTATTATTAAGCCCTCTTCGTTGCATCAAGAATTGGACCAATTATCTAAATATTAGAAAAATAGAATGTTACAATATAACGGAGAATACCTTTGGGAATCGCAATCCCATATCAAGGTAAATGTTATATTAGTAAGGAAGAAATTGGTTACTTTATAGACGTCCCAATAGTTGATTCAGAAGACTATGATCTATTTCGCATGCAACCAATACCTACCGTAATTGAGGAACGCTACCTTACAGTTACTCCTTCTGTTAACTATGTCTTAGGATCCAGGCATAGGTCAGAAATAAAGTTAATCAAAGACTAATGTGAACAAGGTCTAATTTATCTGTGTCAAAGTCAGTCAATAATTACGGCAACCAGCAAATGTGAACAGAAAATATTGTTTGAAGAAACGAGTTCTAATATCGATTTCATCCCTCTAGAAATATATGGTAATCATGTCGACTTCATTAACGATATTAGCCAATTCCTTTTTGTCCTTCCAGAAGAAGAACAAATTAAAATAATTTCTGAAAGTGATGCCCAAGTCCATAATTTGAAAGGCATCTATCTCCTTAAACCTGGACAGAACAGAGTTGAGTTTAGAAACCAAACTTTAGTAAGCTCATTTGCGAAAACTAATCGTCAACCATTGTTAGTAAATAATATTAAGTTAAATAAACCTAATAAGGAGATCTCAGATGTAAAATTAAAATTACGAAATTTAATGTTTAACAATGTACCTATTCAACAGTTTAAGCCTTTTCATAATCAACTTGTAAATATTATTACTCCTAGTGTATGGACTTTAACACTTTATGTACTACTGATCGCTTTCGTCACATATATTATTATTATCTATTGTCCAGGAAAAAGGAAGTTAACAGTTTCACAACCTTTTCTTTTCTTTTCTTTTCGAAAATTCTTCCATAATTTTCGATCTTAAGGAGAGAGGAGTTATATTGTCATAAAAAGCTGAACACAAAATAAAAATGCACTACGTGCATTTTTCCCCCCCATTAGCTACTTTTCCTCGCTAGGACGCCTCCAACGATCCTATTAACTTCTTTCACTCCATCTCCTTAGTTCGTGTGTTTCTATTGTAAAGCATTTGTGGGAATTCGATTAAAACCTTCTAAAAAAACGAATCTCACGTTCAACGAATTTATCTTTATCATGTAACAGTTCATTTAATAGAGGGAAGCGCATTCTTAACGTCCTCACGTTTCATAGTGATTGCCTGCCTGATTTCGTTGAACCTGGTGGCGTGACATACCCAGCAATATATCGTATTAACAATTTTGTGGCTACCAGGTGAACGGAATTTCAGGAAAAAATACGTCTGAAGATTATCTAAACGTAGGGAGATCCCCCCCCCCTCTCCAAACAGCTCTAATGATTTTAATCAACCTCCCAGAGTACTTTAAGCTAGCTTCTCCTATAAAGGTTCCGTTGAAATCGTAACCATAAGTTATCGTCGGATTTGCAGGGTTTGAGTTATGTGCTGCTTTGTGACGAAATACTTTTAGAACTAACCTCCAATTTTACTCATCAAACTCACTGGTTGCTTGCTGAGAACATCATGAGTGAGCCAGCTAACGGTTCGGTCAGTATGATCTCATGAATGTAGTCGCTCTGGCTCGTGCATTTTTGGTTAGCAACAAATCAGTTAAAACGTTATTTCCAGTAGCCTCGTTCTGCGTTGATTGTTTTTATTTGGCATCCTACGTTGCTCGGAATAAATGTTTCAGTCGTTCATTCTACATTCTTATGAACAAGAATGAGTTTACAGTGTGATAGAAAATGACATTTGGTTATTGCCGCAAAAAGTCCTCTTTTTCCTTATATTTCATTAGCGCAAAAATTAAATCGTAGTGTGGTAGTACGATAAAACTTATCAAACCCATTCCTAATTAATTTAAAGTGACAACGTGGATTTGGTTTTACATAATACATGAATTAAAAACTACAAACAGTGCACTGTAGTTCAATTCAGCAATCACAATGAAACGTGAGGACGTTAAGAATGCCTCTATTAAATGTACTGTTACATGAATAGGTAATTGAAGCAATTGGGTTATGTCCGCCAGTAAGCAAATTACTAAAGTTAACGTACCTGTTAGGTGAGTCCGTCTCCTCTGGCTGGTGAGACGCTGTGGGCAAGCGGTACTGACTTAACGGCCAGACGATGATGTCTTTACATCGAAAGCCTTAATTTGCCTACTGGTGGACATAACCCAATTGCTTTAATACCTGTTAGATAATTCACAGTGATAGGTAAAAATTTGTTACATTGCCATTCAGCCAGTTACTGGGTTTAATTGTTATAGAGTCTTCCCGTGTTAATTTTAATTTGAAAGTTTCTACTAACACATCACTTTAGTTTAGTTCTTCATCCCAAGCCGTTTGCACATTCGGTTTTACATATTTGTGGGGTCTCCCGATATTTGCTATGTGAACCTTTTCTTGAGTGTTATGGTGTCGGGGTTCGATTTCGGCAGTTTTCAATTCTCTATTGACTCCTTTAAGGTCCTCTTTGATGTACCTAGCTTTAGTTTTTTCTTTGATTTATTTGTTCTGTATAAAAACTTTCTTAGGGAGTTCCGGGATTTCCTCACGACTTTCATTCAATTTTTCAATTACCTTTTCTTTGCCCACTTTACTCCTTTCATGAACCGTTTCGTAAATGAACTTAATTTTTTCTCGATGTAATTATTTTTTATGGTTTCCTTCGTGTCTATTTCAAGTACAGGGTCATTTTCCACGTGTCCGTTGAGGATTTCGAAGGGTGTGAGTTTGGTAGGCGCGTGGATACTATTATTGTAGGTTAAGATGGCGTAGACCATTTTATCCATGATGTTATTTAAACTCATCTCTATTATTTAGCAATCAGCAATGTTCAGTGATCGTTGAGTGGAAACGTTTGATTGGTCCGTTCGACTCTGGGTGTTGAGAACTTACTAAATGGATTTTAATTTTGTGTAAGTTTAACAAGTCTTTCATCAGCGAACCTTTAAATTCTGCGCCATTATCGGCATTAATTATTTTTGGAACGCCATGATGGCAAAGATAATTGTATGAGTTTCTTCACCACTTCTAGGCTGTCAGAGGAATTGACTGAGTATGCTTGTGCATATCTGGAGAACGCATCGACTATCGTGAAGAATTTTGAACCTTCAATAGATAATTTATCCATGATTAAAATTTCTAGGGGCTTAGTCGGTGTCGGCGTTATATTGTATTTTCGCTTGAGTGAGCACCGCTCATATTTACATGCTTGACAAAGTTCACAATTATTGATATATGTTTGTACTGATTTCTTTAAATTAGGCCAAAAATAATTTCTCTTTAATTTTTCACACGTTTCCTTAATAAAGTTTCCTCGGTATGATATTGGTCAATTAAATTGTATCTCTCTGATTCGTCCAACACGTCTATTAGTAGCTTCGAACATTCGATCAACTTAATTTGGGGGTTATTAAAATTTTTGAAAACTACTTTGCAGAATTTCTCGTAGAAATCCGCTTTAAAATGTATCAAGTATTTGATTTTCGGGGCCACGTACGATTTAATGATATCGATTACTTCGTCAAAATTATTCTCATTTATTTCAACTGTGATCTCAGTCTTAGATTCAAATTATCTTTCGATTTTCGGTTTGTTGGGCTAACGGTGAACTTTACTCAGTATGATTTGGTTTTTGCCGCGATTCAAGGGACTTTCAGACGTTGGGATTGTGGTTCCTTCATTCCCAAACGCATTGGAATGTACAGTGGCGTTTGAACTATTAGCGATGCTTGGAACCATACTATCTCCTAGGAATGCAATCATAGATTGGTCGTCGGCGTCGTGAGAGCCTTCGCCAGTTTCCGTTCCTAAGATTCCATTTTAATTTCTTTTGGGTCCTCGATGAATTTTTCTATTTCCATCCATTTTAATTCTCCAGTTAGTTTATTAATGTTAATTTCCACCCTAGACAAAGCGTCTGCATTCAGATTTTTCATACCCTTTTTATACAATATTTCAAAATTATACGCTGCTAAATTTTCCCTCCATCGGAAAAGTTTTGAGTTTTTCTTAATGTTCATTAGCCACCGAAGGGGCATGTGGTACGAATAATCTTTAAATTTCCTCCCAAAGAGGTAAGGTTTAAAATATTCAACTGCCCAATGGATTGCTAGGCACTCGTTATCTATTGTTGAATACTTTGTTTCTGTAGTATTCTGAGTACGGGAAGCGACAGGTAAATCGCCTCCCATCACATCCTGGCTTAATACTGCTCCTAAAGCTACGTTGCTCGCATCTGTAGTCTAATTGAGAGGTCTATCGAAATCTGATACTGAAGTATCGGGTCATTCATTAATAAAGTTTCACAAGTTTCAAATGTAACTTGTAACGTAGTCGGGGTCAGTGATCTGTATTTCAGAGTTCTTTTTTAGCGTAAGTGTTAAAGGTTTAGTGATGTCTGCCAAGTTAGCAGTAAAACGCCTATAATAACCGAGTAATCCCAGGAATCTACAGCTGTGAAATGCAAACTGTCTAAGGTGTGGGAAGGGCGACAGGGGAGATCTGCGCAGCTATGGCAGAGGCGTATGAAGAAATCTGCGAGTTGGAAACCCGAAGATCCAATTGGGAGGTGCCCTTGGTGGAACAAGGAACTGAAAAGGCTTCAGAAGGAAACGAGGAGGCTCTGTAACAGAGTGAAAAGGCGGGGTGAGTGGGACGCATATAGGGGTTCCCTCACAGCGTACTATAAAGCCCTTAGACAGGCAAAAAGGAAATCCTGGAGAGACTTCTGCGGAGGCATGAAAGACTTGTCTACCATGTCCAGGTAGAGAAGGTTATCTCTAGAGAGGAGAGGCTGCAAATCGGTTTCCTCCTAATGGCAGGGGGAACATACACAAGGAGCAGCAAGGAGACTTGAGGAGCTACTGGCAGCTGACTTCCCAGGGCCTCATAGCGTGCAGCGGGTAAATAGCCATCACCATCAGCTGAGCGCCAATAGAGGTAGCTGTCATGGGCTATCAAGCAACCCGCTGCTAGCCGCTGCCTCCAGAGAAATGTTCACACTTGATTAGGTGGCTCATCGGCTTTGGTATAAAGACCACCTTCACATTCCTCCACATAGCGGGTATGTACCCAAGGACATAGCTCGCCCTGAAAAGCCTCCCCAGTATCGGACCTAGAGCCTCACCACCATGCTGCAACATGGCTGGGGAGATCCGATTCGCACCTGGCGCCTTGTAAGGTTTAAATGAACCAATTGCCCATTTAACCTTATTAGGTGTGAACATTTTCCGCATTGGCCGCCCTTAGGCACTCCATGACCCCCGGAGCCACCAGCCCTACCGGGGTGGATTACAGACGTGGAACCTACGTCCCCCCGCTGCCCCTTACCACCACTTACTCCCAAGGAGCGCCTCACCTTCTTCCTCTCTTTGGCAGGGTCTCCAGCGGAAGGCCGCTCTCTTTTTTGGCCCCCCTCAACCCCTCTTGTCTGCCCTCCTCTCATCGCAAAAGCCTTGGCATCAGCCACGCTCTTAGCCTCTGACAGGAGAGCTCTAAACCTGCGCCTTTGGGAGCCAGTAAACTTTACACGGCGCCCTTGCTTGTGCCCCAAATGCTTGCCCGACTTGCTTGCTTGCTTGTGGCCCTGCATCCGACCCTTTGGTCAGCGGCTCCTAGCCCTTATCCTACTGGTTCTCAGGAGCCCTGAGGAGGGCCCAACGCCAGCACCCCCAGCATCGGGAAGCGCCTTGGCACCAGGCCTCACACCGGCAGCAGGGACCCCCAGAAGCTCTCCGCTCGCAGGATGTGACCTCGCGTCTCCATCCGCCGCAGCTGAACCTCCTCCTACAACTGGGAGGTCACAGCACAAGTTCATGATCTCCTCCTCCATCACTGAAGAGGGACTCAATAGCAGTCTCTCTTCTTCAGCTAGGGTGAACTCCTGAATGTTCAAATTTATTTGATTTTCCTCATTCATGTTCCCGCGAGTAGCTAGAGTAATGCACAGTCGATCACAGAAGAGCCCCGCATGTAGTGACAAGGCTACTTACTGCAAGGAGATCGCCTGGTATCCTTGAGGCACCGTATTTGACACAAAGTCCCATGTGCCATCCACCCTTCGCCACGAGTCGCTTTACAGCTTGGGTTGGGGGAGAAAAAAAAAAAAAAAAAAAACGAAAGAGGGGGAGGGGAGCCTCCCTCACCACCACTCAAAAGGAAAGCCATCCACCTCCCATGGGGGGGGGGGGGAGAGTAGCCCAACATTGCTCCAATCAGTCGGCCCACTCCAAAGGATATGGGCACTAACAGGCTAGACCTTGTGAAGGTTTGGAGATGTGTTTAAGCCTGGCTATGCTAAGTGCCATCCCCAAAGGTCTGGCATAAGCCACCGACAATAATTCGGTGGCTCGCAAAATACCAGCTTACTTCTAGCCCGTACGAAGGTATTACAATGATACTATTCACTCCTATTTACCAGCGTCGGAAATCACGTCACCAGTGTCCATATTGTTCCAAAATTTGCGGAGAGGAGATTGACGTTGCTGCTGCAATTGAGGATGGTTCGAATATTCGTGGGTAGGTGAATAGGCGCTTGTGGTAGGTAATTGTTGTAGGTCGCGATTGTCAAAGGGTATATATTGTGGTGTTGCTCTTACCTAGTCTGTTCCACCCTCTTAAATAATGGTAGAAAAGAAATGAATCGAACCTCCACAAAACAATAAAATACGCCACGGAGAAAAACAAGGGGTGGTCCCGTAGTTCAAAGAGAAAAATAATTTAATCCTTCCAGGCAAATCAACAGAAAAAAACAAGGAAATCACTCATTGGGGTTTGTCGTGATTGGGAGGATGTGATGTTTCTTGCGTCTCACGGGTCGTCACTCAAGCCCCTCCGTTTGCTTCCTAGCGCTCCTAGCCTCTTCGTTCCGCTCCATCGTCGTGCGCTCTTCCTCCACCTTCTTTGTTTCGAGTGCGATTTTTCGCTATCTAGCCGAATGTTCTTAAAATGATACTCCACATTACGACGATGATGACGATACAGCGAGAGATCTGACAAGGACAAGATCACCCACCTGAAAGGTGCAAAACGATCACTGCTTTTTCTTGTCAAAACGTTGACTTCTTAAACAGGACTGTTGTTGACTTTTGCTTGTTGCTTGCTGAATTCGTTCATGTAATTGAGCGGGGGGTATATGATTTGTCCGGGCCGTAGAAGGTGCCATGGACCAGGGACGCATCATAAACCTTCCCAGGAACAATTGAGCGAAATCTGAGCTCTTTCCTCAGCTCAGTGAGGCATGCGTTTTCTTGATGACCATAATTATATAGTTCACAAACACAGTTGACATCATTAGACCAACGCCCGTTTGTGAGCTCAAATTCTATTTTTCGGCCAGGATCTAGGAAACGTAGTAGTTTTGATTCATAAATCAGCGATAAATAGTGTTGTTGATCATATTTGCGTAACTCCTCTAATTCATATACAACAACAGTTCTGGGCTTACACTTCATTTCTGAGAAAGTTTTTCTACAGTACAGACAGAGGTCTTGAAATTTATTACTGGTTCTTCGCACAAGCAGACAATATCACTACACACGTTGTCGCTGGTTACAAAGTTATGCAAACAGTATTTGCCACACACCTCAGTCTTGGTTTGTTTAACTTCGCGAGGTATTTTTTTCAGACAGTGATTATGATTTCCAAAACAATGACACGCAGCTCCAAGCATTATTGTACAGTCTATGCAGCGTTTTTCATGCTCCCGTGGGCCGTGATATGTTCGTCCTACGCAACCAGCAGAATCCTTCGAGCACGAATGTTCCTCTTCGGATTTTACTAACTCGTCTTTAGAAAAATGTCGCTCACAGCAAAGCGTATAATATCTTCTATAAAATACGAAATCGTTTGGACATCTCCGCCAATCACGACAATACCAAGGAACAAATTCGTTTTCGCGGTCTAGTTTGAAGAACTTTAAACAGTATTCGCAGCACTTTTTTTTTGTCTCTGTGTACTTGCTTGAGGGCTGTGTTGTCTCGTTCTTGCAATCTAAAAAGTTTTTAGTGCACTCACATCCTTCATTAAGAAGCTCCGCACAGTTTTGGCACTCTTTTTGTAAAAGAGGAGTGAGCTTCTCCCACCGGTTCTCGTAGCACTTCTCAATAGTGGTCAGGCAGCTTTTCGTACGTCTGGCTTTTATCATTCCCTCTTCACGTAAATATCTTCCGCAGCAATCGTCGTTTTTGTCAGCATACAGGAAATCAAGTACGCATATTAAAGAAACGTACGACGAATCCACGGAACTATTCTCGGGAAAAGTGGGCGAACAATCCTGTTGTGGTAGTAATTCATTTGTGAACGCTGCAAGTACACATACGCCTACGACAGCAGTACATACGATGATAGCAAGCACTGTAGCTTCGACGCGAGCCACAACACCTTCGGCATAAACTACTTTCTCCGACGCAACGTTAACTCTAGCTCTAACACCATCCCAAAACCACATTATTGGTTGAGCCCTAATCAATTCGGTTGTATAATACGAGATAAATTTGAATTCCGAAAGTCTACAACAAAATGCCATACGTTTCTAAGTTTTAAGGCTACTTGTGTTATTGTTGCCAATGACCGTTAACAGTTGTTAGTAATGTACGATTCATCGGACGAAGTTAGTTTTTTCGTTAATTATTCAATTTTAATAATAACCCTATGTTTTCGTACAGGAAAACCTTTTTTACAACCACCCATAAAAATTTAACACAACATTTCAAGTCATCGGGATTCCTAATCTGCAACGCCCGTCCGCCGTCAGGACCGTTTTATAACTTAAACGTCCTTAACGTGGACTAAAAAATCCGATCTTTCACACATAAATTCCATTCGGCATTTAGTTATTCCTGCCTGGTCCGCAATCCGATCGGACAAAGCAATGGTTGTTATGGCAAAAAAAAAAAAATTAAAAGATCAATTGTATCAATCCTTTCTGCAGTATTCATGGCGAAATTAACCTTCTCTCCACGTCTCCTCACTTCATCAACATTCTCTCTTCTCCGATCTCTTCAGTCGAGCATCAAATCTTTCTGCATCCAACTCTCATTCTTCCTAACAGCTCTAGACTGAACTGCTGTTGGTGCTAATTTCTGCTTCTCGTGTTATCGGTGTCATCGGAGTCTTTTGTAATTGGGTTTGTCCCCTATCCACATAAATAAATAAATAAACAAAACCAGAGATGACCTGAGGTCACTATTGGTCGTATCAACAGAACTATCAGACATTATCCACGAATACATCATAGTTGAAGAGTGGTGTAAACTTGTAGTATACGAATGTCATGTGGGGCAGCAATGATATCATCCTTGTGGGGCACAACGCTAAGGACGCGTATGGTGCAATCGCAACTGAATCATGCCAGCTATGTAGTTAATTAATAGCTGTCAGGCTGCCACACATCATCAACGTCCCAACTCAATATATAATGTTACTAGCTTTTAGCTCGCAGTTGAATATTACGCAAAATTAACTTATGAGATGAGCGAGTTGAGTGCTATCAACGGAAATTTGGTGACTTGAGAGCTTCAGCGACGCAGTTCCCGCAGGAGACACCAAAACCGGGAGATCAACTTCTGGCATCGTTTGCATGTACACTGGAGGAGCCATTTCCTGGTCAAGTCAGCAACAAACGTCAGTTGCAATATCAACAACCGAAGCAGAAGTGGTAGCTGCAAGGGAAGTCAACTGGTTAAAGCGCCCACTATTAGAATTAGTACTGCTCAGGGAAACGCGGGTCCACATGTTCACAATGAAGCTGCAATCTCAGAATCCAGAGTTTCGTCGGCGCACTGAACATATTCGCACTCTACATTTTTCCGTTGGTGAGCAGGTTATGAACAAAGAAATTGTAGTTGAGAAAATAGCAACGGAGCTTCCACTGGCCGATGTGTTGACGAAGCCTCTCGCCAAGCTTCGACTCATGTCCATGTCCTTGACTCATGTCCAATCTACCATGAACTGAGAATTGTGGATGAAGATCATTTTAAAATCTCCAATTAGGGATAGTCGTAAGATGTGACGGTTGACGGGGGAAGAAATAGTGTGAGTTGGACAGGGGTTCCCCCACAGTGTATAAAAAAGCCCCCAGACAGGCAAAAAGGAAATTCTGAAAAGACATCTGATGGCATGAAAGACTTGTCCATCATGTCCGAGGTGATGATGATACTCTCTGGGGTAGATCGGCTTTCAACAAAAGGCAAGGGGCAATGAGAAACCCGTTGCCTCTAGGGAAATGTTTGTGTTAAAGAGATTAACGGGAAACATTAAATGTAAAATAACATTTAATTCAGAGAAAAATAAATAAATAAATAATAGTTGACCGTTTGGCTTAAAATAAATCTAAGATGATAAGCGTCCTTCTGGCCGAACCAACCCATGGCATGACGAAACTAAGAAAACAAAATAAACGACCCACTTCAGGAGCGTTGTCTTCTCTATTCGCTTGAACGGCCTGAAAGTGTGAAAATGAGAATTCGGAAAGCTGGAGACGTCGCAGGAGTTCTGAACTTATCGTATCGGGAGAAAAAGGGAGTACGAGGCATCAACGAAAACGAACAAGTAGGCTGCCGAAGTGTCCCCAGCAGAGGGACCTGATTTCTTTGGAACCTTACACAACCTGCCACTTTCCCCATAGCAGCACATCGGTAGTGAGGATCGGGTTCTGCGGGCGTTCACCGAACTGCCGCTGCACAGAAGGCGTATTTTACGGTAAACACCCCTCACCAGCGGTTAAGGTGTGAAGGTAGGGTTTTAGTTTAGCAAGATGCCACAGACCAGCATCTTTGCCTTATGCATCCTGGAGTCTGCACCTCCCAGCTGGTTATTTATTTATTTTTCTCTGAATTAAATGTTATTTTACATTTAATGTTTCCCGTTAATCTCTTTAACACAAACATTTCCCTAGAGGCAACGGGTTTCTCATTGCCCCTTGCCTTTTGTTGAAAGCCGATCTACCCCAGAGAGTATCATCATCACCTCGGACATGATGGACAAGTCTTTCATGCCATCAGATGTCTTTTCAGAATTTCCTTTTTGCCTGTCTGGGGGCTTTATTATACACTGTGGCGGAACCCCTGTCCCACTCACACTATTTCTTCCCCCGTCAACCGTCACATCTTACGACTATCCCTAATTGGAGATTTTAAAATGATCTTCATCCACGATTCTCAGTTCATGGTAGATTGGACATGAGTCCAGGACATGGACATGAGTCGAGGCTTGGCGAGAGGCTTCGTCAACACATCGGCCAGTGGCAGCTCCGTTGCTATTTTCTCAACTACAATTTCTTTGTTCATAACCTGCTCACCAACGGAAAAATGTAGAGTGCGAATATGTTCAGTGCGCCGACGAAACTCTGGATTCTGAGATTGCAGCTTCATTGTGAACATGTGGACCCGCGTTTCCCTGAGCAGTACTAATTCTAATAGTGGGCGCTTTAACCAGTTGACTTCCCTTGCAGCTACCACTTCTGCTTCGGTTGTTGATATTGCAACTGACGTTTGTTGCTGACTTGACCAGGAAATGGCTCCTCCAGTGTACATGCAAACGATGCCAGAAGTTGATCTCCCGGTTTTGGTGTCTCCTGCGGGAACTGCGTCGCTGAAGCTCTCAAGTCACCAAATTTCCGTTGATAGCACTCAACTCGCTCATCTCATAAGTTAATTTTGCGTAATATTCAACTGCGAGCTAAAAGCTAGTAACATTATATATTGAGTTGGGACGTTGATGATGTGTGGCAGCCTGACAGCTATTAATTAACTACATAGCTGGCATGATTCAGTTGCGATTGCACCATACGTCCTTAGCGTTGTGCCCCACAAGGATGATATCATTGCTGCCCCACATGACATTCGTATACTACAAGTTTACACCACTCTTCAACTATGATGTATTCGTGGATAATGTCTGATAGTTCTGTTGATACGACCAATAGTGACCTCAGGTCATCTCTGGTTTTGTTTATTTATTTATTTATGTGGATAGGGGACAAACCCAATTACAAAAGACTCCGATGACACCGATAACACGAGAAGCAGAAATTAGCACCAACAGCAGTTCAGTCTAGAGCTGTTAGGAAGAATGAGAGTTGGATGCAGAAAGATTTGATGCTCGACTGAAGAGATCGGAGAAGAGAGAATGTTGATGAGTGAGGAGACGTGGAGAGAAGGTTAATTTCGCCATGAATACTGCAGAAAGGATTGATACAATTGATCTTTTAATTTTTTTTTTTTGCCATAACAACCATTGCTTTGTCCGATCGGATTGCGGACCAGGCAGGAATAACTAAATGCCGAATGGAATTTATGTGTGAAAGATCGGATTTTTTAGTCCACGTTAAGGACGTTTAAGTTATAAAACGGTCCTGACGGCGGACGGGCGTTGCAGATTAGGAATCCCGATGACTTGAAATGTTGTGTTAAATTTTTATGGGTGGTTGTAAAAAAGGTTTTGCTGTACGAAAACATAGGGTTATTATTAAAATTGAATAATTAACGAAAAAACTAACTTCGTCCGATGAATCGTACATTACTAACAACTGTTAACGGTCATTGGCAACAATAACACAAGTAGCCTTAAAACTTAGAAACGTATGGCATTTTGTTGTAGACTTTCGGAATTCAAATTTATCTCGTATTATACAACCGAATTGATTAGGGCTCAACCAATAATGTGGTTTTGGGATGGTGTTAGAGCTAGAGTTAACGTTGCGTCGGAGAAAGTAGTTTATGCCGAAGGTGTTGTGGCTCGCGTCGAAGCTACAGTGCTTGCTATCATCGTATGTACTGCTGTCGTAGGCGTATGTGTACTTGCAGCGTTCACAAATGAATTACTACCACAACAGGATTGTTCGCCCACTTTTCCCGAGAATAGTTCCGTGGATTCGTCGTACGTTTCTTTAATATGCGTACTTGATTTCCTGTATGCTGACAAAAACGACGATTGCTGCGGAAGATATTTACGTGAAGAGGGAATGATAAAAGCCAGACGTACGAAAAGCTGCCTGACCACTATTGAGAGTGCTACGAGAACCGGTGGGAGAAGCTCACTCCTCTTTTACAAAGAGTGCCAAAACTGTGCGGAGCTTCTTAATGAAGGATGTGAGTGCACTAAAAACTTTTTAGATTGCAAGAACGAGACAACACAGCCCTCAAGCAAGTACACAGAGACAAAAAAAAAGTGCTGCGAATACTGTTTAAAGTTCTTCAAACTAGACCGCGAAAACGAATTTGTTCCTTGGTATTGTCGTGATTGGCGGAGATGTCCAAACGATTTCGTATTTTATAGAAGATATTATACGCTTTGCTGTGAGCGACATTTTTCTAAAGACGAGTTAGTAAAATCCGAAGAGGAACATTCGTGCTCGAAGGATTCTGCTGGTTGCGTAGGACGAACATATCACGGCCCACGGGAGCATGAAAAACGCTGCATAGACTGTACAATAATGCTTGGAGCTGCGTGTCATTGTTTTGGAAATCATAATCACTGTCTGAAAAAAATACCTCGCGAAGTTAAACAAACCAAGACTGAGGTGTGTTGCAAATACTGTTTGCATAACTTTGTAACCCGCGACAACGTGTGTAGTGATATTGTCTGCTTGTGCGAAGAACCAGTAATAAATTTCAAGACCTCTGTCTGTACTGTAGAAAAACTTTCTCAGAAATGAAGTGTAAGCCCAGAACTGTTGTTGTATATGAATTAGAGGAGTTACGCAAATATGATCAACAACACTATTTATCGCTGATTTATGAATCAAAACTACTACGTTTCCTAGATCCTGGCCGAAAAATAGAATTTGAGCTCACAAACGGGCGTTGGTCTAATGATGTCAACTGTGTTTGTGAACTATATAATTATGGTCATCAAGAAAACGCATGCCTCACTGAGCTGAGGAAAGAGCTCAGATTTCGCTCAATTGTTCCTGGGAAGGTTTATGATGCGTCCCTGGTCCATGGCACCTTCTACGGCCCAGACAAATCATATACCCCCGCTCAATTACATGAACGAATTCAGCAAGCAACAAGCAAAAGTCAACAACAGTCCTGTTTAAGAAGTCAACGTTTTGACAAGAAAAAGCAGTGATCGTTTTGCACCTTTCAGGTGGGTGATCTTGTCCTTGTCAGATCTCTCGCTGTATCGTCATCATCGTCGTAATGTGGAGGATCATTTTAAGAACATTCGGCTAGATAGCGAAAATCGCACTCGAAACAAAGAAGGTGGAGGAAGAGCGCACGACGACGGAGCGGAACGAAGAGGCGCGTCATTAGAGCGCTAGGAAGCAAACGAAGAGGCTTGAGTGACGACCCGTGAGACGCAAGAAACATCACATCCTCCCAATCACGACAAACCCCAATGAGTGATTTCCTTGTTTTTCTGTTGATTTGCCTGGAAGGATTAAATTATTTTTCTCTTTGAACTACGGGACCACCCCTTGTTTTTCTCCGTGGCGTATTTTATTGTTTTGTGGAGGTTCGATTCATTTCTTTTCTACCATTATTTAAGAGGGTGGAACAGACTAGGTAAGAGCAACACCACAATATATACCCTTTGACAATCGCGACCTACAACAATTACCTACCACAAGCGCCTATTCACCTACCCACGAATATTCGAACCATCCTCAATTGCAGCAGCAACGTCAATCTCCTCTCCGCAAATTTTGGAACAATATGGACATTGGTGACGTGATTTCCGACGCTGGTAAATAGGAGTGAATAGTATCATTGTAATACCTTCGTACGGGCTAGGAGTAAGCTGGTATTTTGCGAGCCACCGAATTATTCCCGGTGGCTTATGCCAGACCTTTGGGGATGACACTTAGCATAGCCAGGCTTAAACACATCTCCAAACCTTCACAAGGTCTAGCCTGTTAGTGCCCATATCCTTTGGAGTGGGCCGACTGATTGGAGCAATGTTGGGCTACTCTCCCCCCCCCCCCATGGGAGGTGGATGGCTTTCCTTTTGAGTGGTGGTGAGGGAGGCTCCCCTCCACCTCTTTCGTTTTTTTTTTTTTTTTTTTCCCAACTCCCCCAACCCAAGCTGTAAAGCGACTCGTGGCGAAGGGGGGATGGCACATGGGACTTTGTGTCAAATACGGTGCCTCAAGGATACCAGGCGATCTCCTTGCAGTAAGTAGCCTTGTCACTACATGCGGCTCTTCTGTGATCGACTGTGCATTACTCTAGCTACTCGCGGGAACATGAATGAGGAAAATCAAATAAATTTGAACATTCAGGAGTTCACCCTAGCTGAAGAAGAGAGACTGCTATTGAGTCCCTCTTCAGTGATGGAGGAGGAGATCATGAACTTGTGCTGTGACCTCCCAGTTGTAGGAGGAGGTTCAGCTGCGGCGGATGGAGACGCGAGGTCACATCCTGCGAGCGGAGAGCTTCTGGGGGTCCCTGCTGCCGGTGTGAGGCCTGGTGCCGGGGCGCTTCCCGATGCTGGGGGGTGCTGGCGTTGGGCCCTCCTCAGGGGCTCCTGAGAACCCGTAGGATAAGGGCTAGGAGCCGCTGACCAAAGGGTCGGATGCAGGGCCGTCGGGCAAGCATTTGGGGCACAAGCAAGGGCGCCATGTAAAGTTTACTGGCTCCCAGAGCCGCAGGTTTAGAGCTCTCCTGTCAGAGGCTAAGAGCGTGGCTGATGCCAAGGCTTTTGCGATGAGAAGAGGGCAGACAAGAGAGGTTGAGGGGGGCCAAAAAAGAGAGCGGCCTTCCGCTGGAGACCCTGCCGAAGAGAGGAAGAAGGTGAGGCGCTCCTTGGGAGTAAGTGGGGGTAAGGGGCAGCGGGGGGACTAGGTTCCACGTGTGTAATCCACCTCGGTAGGGCTGGTGGCTCCGGGGCTGGGAGGTAAATGGAGGTAACTGTAAACAGTCCATCGAACTTATGGTAAAGCTTAGAAGCAGACTGGTCTAGGGCTGAAGAAACGTTTATTGATGCTCGAAGTACTTGCACCCCAAACTAGAACCTATCTTGCCTACGACGCAGATTATACCAGCTAGCTTGAGCCGTACTTGCCTGCAGAAGATTCCACTCCACTAGGTGGTGGAGTTCTTCAAGTGTTTGCACCTGCTTCGCCCATTCATTAGTGCTGGTGTTCACACTCTGGCCTTCATCTTCTGGAACGATGACAATTGTGTGGTCGTAACTCAAAGTTCAGGAAGGCTGGTGAGGATCTAGTGGAGCTATACCTGCGGATAGCAAGCATGATGTCTCAGTACATCCGGGGTCAGTAATAAAGACGACCCACACGGTAATGATATTTTGCAACGCCCAAGTATCCTGATTGAGGATCATTATGACACTCCGGAAGGATGTTTAGACGACGATCCCACGGATCCTCTACTTCCAATCCTCGGTGGGATCTTCGAGTTCTCCTTTCAGGAAGGATTTGGTAGGTAGAATTGGAGGAATTGGCCACCATCCAATTTCCACTCGGGGTGACTCTCCGGGGATGTCTTCCCCTGCAATGATTCTGATTATACCAATCATCTTTTAAAGAAAGTGGCAAGAGAGGCAGAACAAGAGGTAGAAGGATCGATAGCAGGAGTGATTTTGCAGATATTTACTGTACAGGGTATTCTGGAAAGAGCGTCCATAACACAATTCAATTTACCCTTTCGATACTCTACCTTATAATTATACGGCTGCAATCTAAGAGTCCACCGTGCCAGACGGCCTGTTGGATTTTTTTTGTTCTAAGAGCCAATTCAAGCAAGAATGGTCCGTCAAAACGGTAAATTCCCTGCCTTCTAGGTATTGGCGATTTTTTTCAATGCCGTAAATTACGGCCAAACACTCTTTTTCAGTTACGGAGTAATTGCGCTCGGCTGCTGATAAAGTACGAGAGGAATAAGAAATAACTCGTTCCACACCATCCCGAATTTGAACTAAAGCACAACCGATTCCAAAGTTGCTTGCATCGCACTGTAAGATGAAAGGGATCTGGAAGTCTGGTTTAGCCAATATTGGAGGGGAAGTTAGTGACGTTTTGAGTGCCTCCAAAGCATTAATTTGTGCCTCATTCCAAGCCCAAATTTTTCTCTAGTAGAGAAAGGAAGTTACGGAAGAAGTCGGACGTACATAGCAGAATGTCATCGAGGAAGGCGACGACTTGTGGATACATATCCATGAATATGGTGTCGGCGAACTGTTGAAATGTAGCCGGAGAATTCGTGCATCCGAAGGGCATAAAACGAAAACGGAATAGTCCACGTCCAGGAACTATGAAGGGCGTGATATAACGGTTGGGTTCGCAGGTGGAACTTGATGAAAAGCCTGCTTCAAGTCCAGCTTGGACAAGTAAACAGCCTGGCGAAGACTATCCAATAATACATTGCTATTGGACATTGGATAAGCGTAGTTTTTAGTTATTGAGTTAACACGGTGGAAGTCAATGCAGAAACGATATGAATCGTTCTTAAGCACCACAACGATTGGTGGCGCCGATGCCGAATGACTTGGCTCAACTACTCCTGATTCAAGCATTATGTCCAACTCAGCATGCGTGGCCTCCAAAACCTTTTTTCATGCTAACCCAATATCAATTTTATGAGAAATTAGAGAAGTGATTCCTGGAGAATCCTGGAGGCTCGACAATCCTTGAGAAATAATCCTATTAAGAGCATCCCGTTGCTCTCCAATACCACAACGGATTGGTGAAAGCAAATTGTGGGATAAAGTGGAGTCTCGTGATGATACAAAATGAAAACGTTATTTTTGTCGTCAGAGAAGTGCCAGGTATTGTGAATTGCATCGGTAACAATCCCCATTGCTTTAATAAAATCCAATTCAAAATTGATTTCTTTGGAACCAATGTTCAACTTCAATGAGAAGGACTTGAGTATGGGTGCCTGCGAGCCATTTGCCATAAGAGTCACTATATGGCGAATTAATGTCACATTAGACAAAGCTTGATCGTCAGCGGCATACGAAATACCTAATAATTCAAGACCTTTCTTGCCAATAAATGACAAGGTTGAACCTGTGTCATAAAGAGCAGGTATCAAAATTTCTTTAGTTTGTGGAGAGTCTTCATGGTTCAAAATAAATGACAGCGGAAGTATTCATAAATCAGAGCGATAAGCAGAGGAATTTGACGGTAGCGAAACAGACGAAACGGCAGACGATAAGACGACTTGTAGCGAAGGAAGAGTATCTTGCGGCAGTTAATTAAGATCTAGGGATTGAACAGTCTTTGGACAGGTAGGTGAAGTGAAAAAGTAGACTCGGCGGGGTCATATTTAGTAGAGGTTGACGATCCAACCCCTAAGAGCGACTCCCGTAGCTGTTTTCCGAATTGCAATTCGAACAAGACCGTACAGTGACTCCACCATACCAACGTCGGTAACAGAATTTCTTTCTTGGTTTAGGACACATCGTATACACGTGTTGGTCACTATTACAGCTCCAGCAGACCAATTGTTTACTAGGGCGGGGTGGACCAGTTTGACTAGTGTCAGCGGAACTGCCATGCGAAGTTAGTTGACTTTCCAGAAGTTTATCTGACGGGTTCGCGGCTTTCGGGATACTAGCTTTGTTTTGAGAACTGTGAGAAATTTGATACACAAAGCCTTCCCAACATTTTTGTGTTGCGGTTTTGGATTGGTTGAGGAACATTTTGTGAGGTGCCTTTCAACAATTCTTAGTTTGGTCACTAATTGAATTAAGGTTTGGTTAGAGGGAATTGTTAGGTGCAAGAATGGGAGGGCTGAGGATTGCAATGAAACTGAAACTCGGTGAGCGTGAGGTGGACTCTATTATACTGTGTACGGAAATGTGTTGAGTAGAATTGAGGTGAGATGCAGTACAAATGGGCGACACAAGGGCAGTACTCAGAACGCGTGAACTGGCGACCGTGTGAGAGAGTGAGAAGTTACTGGGGTGATAGTTGGAAGCAGAATGATTTTGGGAGAGCTCTGTCATCGATAGGAAAATGAAATCGGGAGAAAGAAATGAAGAAAGGGGAAAACCTAGAAAAGGGGGCTGGGGGCTTGCAGCTTAGGAATTCCCGCAGGTTAGGGTCCGTTATTGAAACGGTTGGAGACAATTAGGCGGACGGAGACAATAACGCAGGGAAGCCCAAGGTCGGAGACCATGACAACTTCGACACTTTGCGTCGAACAGGAATCGTATTCGAAGTATATTGTTCCTCAAACGACCTTCTTGTTCTCGGATCCAGTTGATTCAATGCTAGGTACACGTTGACAAAATCCAGAACATCCACATTCTCTAGTTTGTTAAGAGAGATCCAGTTGTTTCCGTGGACATTCAAAAACCGCTGAAAATCTGAGTGTGTAGGAATTATAAGGGGTTTAAATTCTAATATATTGTTAACAAAATGCGTAGCTAGTCATCGTCTATTCTGATATGGAGCCTCTTACGCCGCTAGCGCTAATGGATAGTAGGTTGGGATGGAAGTGAGTTACAACACTTTCATTTCATTGTCATTTAGAGCGTACATGCAATACGTCTTTGGGAACAACGGATGTTTGAAAGAGTGAAAATCTAGTAGTATGAAAGTGAGTGTTTCTCCCGCAATAGTCCGACTTATCCAACTAGTAATAGCTCATAATAGCGTTTACGTCTTCCCCTTTCCTCAAATGTCAGCTATCCACAATGCAGGGTTGTCTACAGAACTGACTACTTCAGCCTCATGAAATGGTGTGAAGAGTGCTTGGATGGTGCTGCACTGAATCAGAAGATCACATTAGTGTTGTCTCCTTCGTAAATCGCTAATCATCAGGTTCTATGTCTCTTAGAAACTCTCACTACGGTCAGCTTCATTTGGACATCCATTACCTAAGCTTCCTTCCCAGATGATCCTTCCCTGCAATCCCTAATGAGTTTGGACAGACTGGTTCGATTATTTATACATACTTACTTCCACTTTCATAATCATTGATTCAATAAAAGTGTAGGGGGTGTATTTATTTCATTCTTTCTCAACTTGAAGCATTCGTCGTTTCATTTTCTCACAACTGGTAGCTTGTGCACGTAACATGTTTGCGCCTTGTAAAACTCTAGACCCATAGAAATACATTGTAAATCAGGTTAATTAGAATACCGTCTTTGATGAACTAAATTTTATATCCGTATATTTTCATACAAATCGCTTCTCATTAACAGCCGTACAGTCTGACCAAAACTCTATGATTTCCATTCACTAATAGACACGTAGTACAATTATGATGTATTACACAATAATATTAATAATTAACTTTTATAAAAATGGTAACTTTTTGTATAAATATATATCTATTCAAATATGACGAATAACACGATTAAATGGGCTCGTTCATTCAAAGTAGGACAATAGGCTCGACCGAGCAGAAAAAAGATGGGAGCCTTTTATTTAACAATTCATCTTGAGAATCATACTGTTAACAATTTTGATCGATATAAAATATAACATGCGATTCAAGCGCGACAAAAATATTCTTAAAATTGAAATTTCTAACAAGTGATTACACATCTAGATGGAAACTCACGGAGGGAATTCTTTAAATCCCGGTAAAGAACCAATGTCAGACATCGATGTGACACAAATATAAGTTTGATTTGAGACGTAATATTAACACGTGTGAATAACAGCGTTCATCGTAATGTAAATAAGGCAAACAAAAGGTTAAGTTGGTTGCGTTCCGTAGAATCTGTCTTTGCTCATCAGTCGAAGGAGCCTGTTTTGTTTAGAGGATATGCGGTACACGCATAATATTTTCCTTCAGACCATTTGAATTAGTCTGTCTTCCCAGTAGCAAGAGCCTTCTTGGTAATACCATTTTTCTCCCTGGCCGTTGTCCCTTTTCGACCCTCTCATCTCGACCTAACTTACTTCACATTCTGCCTGTTGACTCACAGACAAACCTTGAATATTGTGAAGCGTGTTTGAGAGCATTACTCATTATACCGCATAAGTTTTCGTTCATTCCTCTTCCGTCATTCTAGGCCAGAGCATGGCAACGAGCCTTCCGAGTAGCTTGTCATTTCACCAGCAAGCCCTTCCCACAACATGCTTCTGTTGATGAACTAAATTGCTCGCGAAGAATGTGTGGTAGCACATTTCAATAGTGAAACGGAGTTGGAACGATGGCTATTTCCACTAAATTTGAGTTTTACATTCACATGAGAGTGTGGGAATGGACAACCGTCCAACATCGTTTTACTAATGAAGCGTTTATTACTAGTTTATACTTCTTCTTCCCCCGTTCTCGAACGTCGTTGGTATCGGACGAAGCTGGTATCAAAGGGCGCGAGTTGAGGATTCCCTCGATCTTCGTAAGAATGGTAGCTAGTTCTCGCTCCGTGATACAGGTGAGTCTTGAAGCTCTTTACTCCGCTCTCCCAAAGTCCGCCAAAATGGGGAGCACGAGGTGGGTTGAAGCTCCATTCGATTCCCTTTGTTGAGCAGTAATTGGTGATCTGTTCTTGGCTTTTGGGATCGTAGAGCCAGTGGTCAAGCTCCTTCAGATATCGTACTGCACCAATGAAATGGGTTCCGCAGTCGGAAAAGAGGCGAGCCAGTATACCACGTCTCGCAGTAAAGCGGTCGAGGGCATCCAAAAAACCTTCAGTGGATAAATTGGGAACTGCTTCCAAGTGAATTGCTTTAGAGGAGAAGCACACAAAGAGGCAAAAGTACGACTTGTGACTTGTGGCATTCCGACGAGTGGACTCTTTGCAGAGGAGAGGTCCGGCAAAATCCACTCCAGTATGGTAGAAGGCCCGTTCCATGGAAAAGCGACTGGACGGGAGGGACCCCATATAAGGGTTAATGCGAGCTTGAGAAAGCTTAAGGCAGGCAAGGCATTGACATTGAACCTTCTTGATGAGAGCTCTGGCTCCAGTTATCCAGTATTGCTGGAGAATTGTGGCATGAAGTGCCTGCATGCCAGGATGAAGATTAATGAGGTGATAATGCTCTACTAGCAGCTTTGTGTAATGGGCATCCCTAGGTAGAAGCAATGGATGGCACTGGGCAAAGGGAAGTTTAGACAATTTAAGCCTGCCGCCCACCCTGAGAAGCTGATCTGGGCCTTCAAATACATTGAGAGACAGAAATAAATCTCTGATCTTAGGAGCAGTTGTGTTGGCAAAGTAGTGTCTTTGCAGGAGCAGGATGATGCGGAGATTAGCAGAGCGGAATTCTACACATGATATTGGGCCGGTGATGCGGTTTTC
This sequence comes from Pachypeltis micranthus, assembly GCA_020466155.1. Taxonomy (NCBI): domain Eukaryota; kingdom Metazoa; phylum Arthropoda; class Insecta; order Hemiptera; family Miridae; genus Pachypeltis; species Pachypeltis micranthus. The sequence continues at coordinate 143,784 of JAINFA010000025.1, read as the reverse complement.
CTTTGCAGAGGTTGAGTTCGTTTTGAAGCGTAGCATGAAGGCGACAACTCGAATTAATGTCAGATAAGAAGAAAACTTGGTGGACCAAGCAAGGAAGGACTTGTATTCAACGGATAGGAAGGAAACAGGGAGTCGTTTAAGCTCCAAAGAGGAATTTGACGGACTTGAAGGTGAAGGCATAGGCCAACTTTCCTCAGATTCCGACATCCAAGGCGGCCCAAGTTTCAGCGAAACATATAGTCGAGCGAGAAGTTGAGCGCTACACAGTTCCAATCTGGGAATTGTTAAAACGGTTTTGATGGGTGCAAGCTTAGTTTTGGCTTGTAGGAGAATGAGGGGATATGATCTGTTGCGATATATTTTCAGGTAAATGCATGCACAATGGCCACGTTCACTTGCATCACAGAACCCAACAACTTGAAATTGTGCGGCGCCTAAGGTTTGAAGGTAGCGAGGGATTTGAACTTGAGATAGGGACGGCAGTTCAGCAGAGAATCTCTCCCAACGTTCTGCTATTGTTGTTGGTACGGTTTCGTCCCAATCTAAAGAGGATTTCCAAGTGTCCTGGAGAATGGATTTGGCTTGGAAGATGAAGGGAGCTAAATAACCCAGCGGGTCATAAATTCTTGCTATGCAAGAGAGTATGGAGCGCTTAGTCATTATGACTTTCGTTGGTATCACCTGGTAAGTAAGAGTGTCTGTTTTAGGATTCCACTGGGTACCCAGAATTTTTAAATTGGAGTCAGGTTGGAAAGTAACAGGGTTCTCTGAGATGTTAGTGAGGTTTTGCAGAGCCCTCGAATCGTTGCTACACCATTTACCTAGTTGGAAACGTGCCTTGGAAAGGAGCTCGCAAATCTGATTTCTGAGGATGAGCAGATTTTCGATAGAGTCTGCTCCTGTTGTTAGGTCGTCCACATAACAATCATTGAGTAACGCTTGGCATGCTAAGGGGTAGTTCTCGCCTTCATCCTTTATTAGCTGGCGAACAGTTCGATGGGCAAGGAATGAAGAACAGGACATGCCATACGTTACAGTAGTTAACTCAAACTGTTGGACTGGTAAATTAGGATCGTGCCTCCACAGAATGTGTTGAAAAGGTCGGTCTGCTTCTCTCACTGAGATTTGGCGATACATTTTCACGAAGTCAGCTGATATTACAAAGGGATGTCGTCGAAAATTAAGCAGAACATGACAAATAGAATTCTGTAGTTTGAGACCAACATGAAGATGGTCGTTCAATGATCCATTGGAGGTGCGGGCTGAAGCATCGAAAACCACACGGATTTTCGAGTTCGTACCAGCTTTAAAAACTCCGTGGTGAGGAATAATATATTTGGCAGGAGTGAAAGCTATTTGCATGTGACCAAGAGCGTGATACTCCTGAAGGAAATTGCAGTACTCAAGACGAAGCAGTGGGTTGTGATGCAACTTGTGTTCAAGATTGAAAAGTCTCGATGATGCTTGCCGCCAGGAGTCCTCAAGCCTTGGAGGGGTACCCTCTTTGAAAGGTAATGCAACTTCATAGCGACCTGAGGGCAATCGCCGATGAGTTTCTCGGAAATGACTCTCACATTCTTCGTCTGACGGGGATGTAAAACTTGAGAGGGGCGGAATTTCCTCAACTTCCCAGAACTTCTGAACTAGCTAGTCAAGGTTAGTAGTAGTAGTGGTGAAACAAGAAATTATAGACTGAGAGTTGACGGGAGGTTCATGGCGACCAATAATGATGTGGCCGAAAATGGTTTGCATGAGAGCTGGATGATTAGCAAAGGGTATTATGGGGCCGCTGAGCAAAATGTCTATAAAGGCATCTGCACCAAGCAGCAGATCAACTGGACCCGGTAACCAGAAGGATGGATCAGCTAGGTCGTAATTGAGGTATTTTTGCCATATAGCAGGTGGCAAAGGGGTTTGCGGCAGTGAACCAGATATGTTGTCTACACTGCAGCAACCACATGGATGGTTGGATGATCTTCCTTCATGGATGAAATAGTGCATTTCACCTTTCCCTTGATGGTTGCAAGGTTTGCTTGGCCAACGCCTGAGATGGAGTTGGAAAAGTTTGTCACAGACAAGCCTAGTTTCTCGACACATGACTTAGTAGCAAAGGATAATTGGCTGCCAGAGTCCACGACCAAACGGACAGTCTGAGGGACGCCATGCACGTCCATTATTCGTGCTTGTGCAGTGCCCAGTAAGACTCCGCCGGTTGGTGCGGTTGATAGAGTTGCAAGAACTGAGGATGGGGTGGACTCAGGGACTGTCGATGGCTGACCAGGACGTGGATTATCTGAAATTACAGTAGGGAGTGTGGTGGCAGAGAGCGCCTCATGTAGGCAGGAGTGATGACGTTGTTTGCAAGTTCGACAAGAAAAACGGGACTTGCAATTATTTGTCACATGATGGGGATGTAGGCAGTTAAGGCAACCTTGAAAACTGTGAAGTAACTGGAGCCGAACCTGAGGCGCAGATGTGTTGAAGCGGGAGCATTGCGACAGAATGTGGTTCCCAGAACACACAAAACAGCTCACAGGGGGTTTGTTCGATTTGTATGACGTTTGTGTGTCAGATAGGCGAGGATTGGTCTGGGGCAAGTCTCCTCGAGTAAAAAATGTGGATTTATTTGAGGGGTATGACTTAGGCTGAAACCTAGAAGGTGGGGCTGGTTTAAATGAGGATGATTGAGTTTGAACTTTTCGTTCGGGCACTAGTAGAAGGGCTTGATGCCGCAATTGGATGAACTTTAGCAGAATATCAAAGGAAGGGAAATTCACCTCTGGATGTTGGATTTCGAAGGCTTCTCTAGTGATATTATCAACGCACCGTATCGCTAATTCGAACAGGATGTACTCAGCAGCGTTTGGTATTTGCATATTTTTTAAAGACGTCACGTTTTCAGCGACATTGGTAAGAAAATATTGCAGCGAGCTAAAGGTAGGTTGGTTTGGCTGCAATTTGCTGGAAAGAATTTTTTCGATGTAACTGGATGCTAGTTCACGTTTATTATCGTATTGTTGAAGGAGCGCCGCCCAGGCCTGCTCGTAATTGTCGCCGGACAGAGGGATTAATTTTACGTGAGATAACGCAGGTTCAGTTAAGGATCCGATTAAATAATGATATTTTTCTATCGGCGCAATTGACTCGTCTGAGTGCACAAGTGATTGAAAGATGTCTCGAAACAGTGGCCAATCCGTAAAGCTTTGTCCGCTAAATTTTGGCAAATTTAATTTAGGTAAATAAGCCTTGGGCGATCTAGTTGTGGAGGATTGCTCAAAGATGGTTGTGCCATTAGGAGATGTGGGTATTACGGCGTACTGTTCATTAATAGCATAAATTTCAAAGTAGTATTTTTTTACTGCTGAAATGTTAGCCGATTCAACATCAGGAAATTTGGGAAGGTTTTCGTTGACTGTATGTAAAACAGCCAGATCATCAATTATTTGATTGAACTGCGCATAAAGTGGCTCTAGAGTGCGGAACATTCCCTTAAAGGAAAATAGCTTAGAAGGCTCGGTTTTAATTAACCTGCCAGTTTCGCAAATTGACCTAATGTCCTTTGCTAACGAAATCAGTTTTTCACGCAGTAACTTAGACTGCTGTTCTGGAGTGAGCGACATATTTCGAGAGGAATGAATATTGAGGGTAAATAGGATAGAATGAAACCCACAAATAGGGATGTTGGTAAACGAGGATAAGGGAAGGTCCTTGGTGTTTCACGACAGCCTAGTGTATCACAAGCACTTCACTCTCGAAACAGCAAGTCAACAAAGACAATAAAATCAAGGCGTAACATGTGATGGTGAGCCTAACTATTCATGTAAGATCACAACTGAGTATTCACGATGTAACGAGGTTCGAAAAAAATGGCGAATCAATCAGCAACGTGTAAAATAAAGTAACAAGGTAACCACTCAGCTTGAACGGATGAAATAAAATAAATTTCGAATTACTTTCGACAATGGAATGTACAAAATTAGCTCGTTATTTAAGAAAGTGGGTGAGAATATCTGGCCCGGATTGACCAATGTTAAGGTGCTACGATGGGAATTTCGTGACCTCAACACATAGGGCTGGTTGGAGGACCACGGTAAAATACCGAGAAAGTATATGTGAAACAGGTGGTGAAAGAAGGGAAAGCTTGGTGAGAAATAACAATGAGGAAAATAATTCGAAATTAAAGGGGTTTATATTAAAATAAGAAATTCTTCTGAGAAAATGAAAATACAAAGAAGGCTCGAGCAAAGAAATGAATAAATGAATTTTCGTTGGGGCCCTTGATGAGGTGACGAGGTGGATGAAAATACGGTGAATGTGGTGACGTGATGTGTGGAAGAAAATGGGAACGATCTTACCGATGTTCGGAAGTAACGGAGATGATGAAGGGAAAGATGAGATGAGGTAAAAGTGAAGCGACACGTAGAAAAGGGATTTGATGGATCGCGTCTTCAAAGGTTGGACCGAACGCGGTTGCACAGCAGTAGAGATGTATAATCGCACTGATCGCATGAGCAGCTCAGTCGGTGGAGGACAGTTGGTGGGGTGAGGCCAGTTTTCGTGTGTCTTGATGGGATCGGATGAGCAAAGTTTTCTGGGCCACGTTTGTTGTTGGTCAAAGGAGCAGCGGGGTCAATAATGAGGAGAGCGCAGAGTTCGAGGGCCTCAGAAATTTTCGCCCCATTATCAAACACAACAACTTACGCACGTAAGTAAAGCACAATTTATTTTTCCCACTTAACTTTCAAACTAGTCGATCACACTTACGAACACCAACTAGAACAATTCATACGCTATTCTAAAATAGACTTCTATTAGTTAAAATAATTTTCGTAGGGCCGCCTTAAATCGTCGCTAACATCAAATCTCTTTTACGTGTTGAGCATTACAATTGATAAAACGCGATTCGCATTGTTTTTAAAGATTAATTTATTGTTTGTTATTTCCTTGCCAATGAAATTGGGTTTTCGACGCAGTAATCCAATAAACTACACAGGTAATCGATAAAATTGCTTCAACTCGATTTGGACCCGACGGCGCTCACAATTGCTAATTAATTTCGGGAGAGGGATATTTCGGGGAAATACATCTAGACGAACACCAATACTAAAAATTTTGTTGTTGACACATCACTATGGGGTGTGGGGGACTTGTCGATTAATACGATGCATATACACACATTTGCAAATGTTTAGGCTCAGTTCATGGTTATTTAATACGGAGATCGGCTTGTCTAGTTTGATACGTGAAATGTACCTAACTGGTGATGTAAACAGACAATTAAATGCCACGGTGTGGTTTGAGGAGGCCAGAAGACGACTAAGCGCAATTTTCGTTTCTGTATCCTGTTGAAGTTTTTCTTGATGTGGTTTTCAGTGCAGTTTCAAACGTTACGAAGTAGACTTTCCGTTCTGTAAAACCTAATCTCTCTTTCAGCAGTTATGATATTGCTAAGCCCGGACGTGTTGAGTTGATTTGAATGATAGCTTTTTAAAATTATGACTGATATTCCCTGAAAGTATAAGGATGCAAGTGGAAATAAATTCCAGTCTTTACGTCAACAGGACTCGGGAAAAAAACAGAATGTGGAAAATTGAAGAGATGTAAAGGATGAGATGTTCCCGTCAGTAGCTCTCTACAAGTGAACAATTAATTTATTTAACGAGAAATCGGAGCAAGCGCACTTTACACGGGATAGCGAGCTGACAAAACTGGTAACTGGTCTGTTCGTTGGAACGGAGAGAGACAGGAGGCGACTGAGTGAAAAGAGAACCAAAGGTCACAAGTGTAATTGCGGATATTAATAATAGTGCAGATTGGCAGTTTGTGGTGGTTTGTAGGGTTTGTGGCAGCGAGGTCGATGGCGCAGGCAACTCGAGAGCGGTAAGAGCACCGTAAAAAGGTCTTGAGAGTGAGAGCCAAGCAGTGGCGTAAACAGGCGAAACTGTTGTGGAAGAGTATATCGGCTCACCTAGAAAAAAAAACATCATGGTAGACGGAAAACACCATTCCATCGGAGATGGAATTGCCAGCAAAGTACACGCTGATTGACTTTCGGATTGGAGTAGCTCTCTGAATACTTGACGAAGCAAACACACGAAGAACGAAAGATGCTCTGTAGCTTTGAGAACTGGCCTCACCCAAGAAAATCGTCAAGTGATTACTCCCTACAGCGAGCCAGCCTTAGAGCATGTGAGGCATCCACAGCCGACCGAGTATCCGACGTATTGCCGCCAGTAGGGGTGTCGGAACCCACGAACCTCGTCAACAGAGTTTCCCTCCAACATCCGACTGCGTCGGACCGTAAGTGGAGCGATCAGTCCGACAAAGGCTCGTTCAAGCAGCCACTTTCCGTGCTCCTTTTTTCTTCTTTTCTCTAAAATAGAAAACATTTGACAAATAGTTCACATTCCGCCTTCTTTGCATTGCAGCAACTCAATTTCTTTTTAGCCGACACGCAGCGCGTCACGATAAGACTGAATTGAATTCGTAAACACCACTGAAACTTTAGTAGGAGAGTTTTTCGCTTGGCTTAACGAACGCCATTTCAGTTGGTCCTTCCGATCGGCACGAGAATGGCTGACTTAAGAGTAAGACCGTCGCCGATTGTGAAAGCAGCGAAACCTTTTAACATCGTTAGTGAATACTGGTTCGCTCCTAAAGCAGCTCCGTTGCACAAAGTCTAAATAGTGTTTTGGAACTTACAATAGGGAAATGGTTCGAAAAACTTATTGAAGTAAAATGTCGACTACCCGATGCGGTGACGAGAAACGATCCGACCTAGTTATCTACAGTTCAGTCAAACAGCCCGAAAATTTGTGAGAGCAAGAAGTTTCGAACGCTATTATACTCTCCAAAACAACAGGAGGCGCAAAAAACCATAAGATTATTATGGCTGACCTCGACCCGAAAATGTTAGTGCAGCTTTCGTATTAAGAGCGGCCGAAGATGCTGAGATTTATATAGAGTGGCTTCACTTAGCGAGAACGCATTGCAACTCTCCAATGCCCGATGTTAGTCGGGTTTGCTTTCTGTTTTGTTGTGTGCCAACAGTAGGCATTGACTGAGGTGTTGGAATCATCCAGTAGTGAGCACACGTTGCCTAAAACTGAAAAGGAAGGGGGAAACGTGAGACGCTCCGGAAAAAGTGGAGGTGGAAGGTACATGGTCCAAAGAAGATCACAATGCAAATGGTTTTATAAAAGATAGACGTGAATCTAATCCAGAAAATGGTCGTAGACGCTAAAATCGTGGCGTAAGAACAAGCTCATCGAAGAGAAAAATATTCCTGACCTCAGGGGAAACCACGCTATTTGAGGGAAATGATGAAGAAGACCTATAGATTTTAAGTTTTTCAAGTAATTTTCTTATTCAGCAGCATTTCGAGTCGGACCTGAACGTCACCTGAGAGTGACGTTGTCCTTCGCTCAAGTGCTTTAGATACATAAACAAGAAGAAACGGATGGGTTTCACTTTACAAACGGAACTAGAGTTTTCTCTCAATTTTCGTCATTAAGTTCCAGACGGAACTCAAGAAAGATGAAAGTTCGTTTTGGACATTTCATTTGAAGCAGCGCATCAACAATTCAACATTTCGACGACTTTTTATCGCCTTGTTAGCGACACTGGCCAGAAACTATTTCAGCGGGTAATCGCGTGCCAAGGTTAGACAATTAATTTCGGGATCCTAACTTTCGGAACTTTACGATCCCTTGGAGACTAGTGTTCGTTCGACATGATTCCCGCTAGAGAAACGATTACAGAACCTTGACATGTTTATCTGATATTCAACACTAACAACAGAATAACGACAATTGCACTTAGATCGCATTATTTATTGTTTCAAGTCCTGTTCCACTACTCAAAAAGAAATGCTGAGAATATGTTTAAATCAATGAAAGAACATGATATCTTAAATTTTGAAAAAATGAAATTACCGGGATTAATAACTTATTGCTGAATCCAAGGAGCGTGTCTTGATACTTCATGCGTGTCATGATGATTCTAAAAAAAGTGTTGACTGGATTATAGAACAATCTTCGTCAAGTCAAAATACTGTCGAAACCGTTGGGTACTCGTACTTCAACATGCTAAACATTAAACGGGGCAACGGAAAAAAAAATTAGTTTTTAAAAGTTTAGATTCGATGAATTTAAACTGGCCCACCAACACAAGTGCTCCAATAAGAGATTGGTACTTTGTTACAAACATCAACTTGTTTGAACGTGCTATCCGATTGTGCTAGAGGCTATTCAATGAAGTAGGGAGAGGTAGTGCGTAAACCTATTGAAGGCCTTGGCCGTGGTAGCATCTTCTAGTTTCAAAAAGTTGGCAGAAAATCCGAATAAACAGGTTCCTCCATTCTTCATGAAATTAAGTGCTGTACATATTTCAACAGAAACTCCAGTAGAAAAATTAGTAAGGGCATGCATTTGTACTGTGAAGAAAATTAAGTTGCTAATAGTTGTTTCAAATAATTAAGGATATTAAATTAAATAGCAATTAGAATCAACCCTTGTGAATGAATAAACGAATTAAATGTATTTAACTTTCGTTGGACAGGTCATGGGAATCGAAGAATTACGTGAGCTCTACGTAGCTCGAGGCTGTGATTACCTTAAAGGTGATAAACACTGCAGGGGGACTCTCGTCTCCTGTTTCCTCAAAGCCGGTGAGTGATACAGTGATATACAGTTGAATCACAGTAAGTGTTCATCTCGCATGGGCGCATGGACTCATTAGCCAATGTGAATTCGTACATCTGGTGTGTACCGAGAAGAACCAAACTTTTTCATTCGGCGGAGGCTCGTCTGGGGCATTTGTGCTGACTGGGCACCTCAAATGCCCCGATGCGCTTGTGACTCCGCTGCCGATAGTTGTAACCGAGCCGGTTCGCTCGTCGCCGTGTCGTTTGTGCTCGCGTTCGCTCCCACCCAGCTCCCTTTTTGTGGTGGTAAAGCTTCTCCGAGAGTAATTGTTAATTCATTTCCTTGTTTTGAATAACTGTTCGGACAATATCGTACTTACTCCCGAATCACATAGTGCAATAAAGCTAACATTTACCCCGTAACAGGTACCCGGTAGAGATTGAATATCGGCAGACAGGTTTATAAAACAGCTTGGCGTGTATGGGTTTAGAGTAAGACCTGAGAAAATAGCTTGATTCATAGTTCTATCAAGGTTATACTGTGAAAGCCAGAGGCGCGCCTTTTTTTGTTGGCAAGACCTGGGTGAGGCGTCCTCAATATAGTACTTACTGGTTGAATTTCAAGGAGCAGATCCCATAGCTGCCTCAGCATACCTTAATGATTATCTGCAGAAAATGCAGGAAGCTACCTACGCCTGCTTCAGTCTATCGCTTGGCGTCCCTTCCACGTACGATCTCGTTCTTGTTCAGAGCTCATGTCCTTTGTCCCATCTGCTTATTCAACACGTATTGGACAAAGAAAAAAAGTAAAACAATATTGCGTATAATTTCATATTTAACCTGCACATCACCATTGAACGCCAAAATAGGAGTATGACCAAAATCGATCAAAAATACTATAGTGATCAACACACATTTTTTCAATTAAATCGCGTTCTCAAAAAACCGAGTGTAAGCTCGGCCTATGCGACGTAAGTTTGATAGTGGCCATAAGATTATGGAGATCTAACCGAAATTCAAACTAACAACGCGTTTGTTTTAACTTTTTACTGCTATTTTCCTGAGCTTTGCGAAATGCAATGGAAAGTCGGTTAACACAGAATTTTTAGTTCTGTTCAGATCTTTTCGTTGAGTCAGAAAATCCTTATTTGGGAAAATGGTCTGTGTGTGTACCACCAAACATTTTTTCTCTCGAAAACGGCCCTAACAATTTAGATTAAATGTCTAATGTAGACAGCTCCAAATACGACAAGAATACCATAAAATTCCGATCCGTGGGAAAATGACGTGAGCAGCACAATAAATTACCAAACATTTCGACGAAAATCAAGTTAGCAAAAGTTTTTTTCCTTATAAGCTCGAATGTAACTAGGATTTCCAGAAACTGTTGTCCAACCAAGTATTTATACGACGAGTCTTTAATAATGCTCTTAAGATATACAGGGACTAATCCAGATATTCCGGAATTTTAGCCACCGTCGTTTCACTTACCACCATTTTTAAATATTTTTACTCGATAAATCTGGAAAAGTGATCATTATCCTTTTGGGAAGAAGGGTTTACAGCCTCAATAATTAGCCGTCTGCTCAATAATCGTCAGGGCATGAGTGCGAGTAGCACAATAAATTCACAAGCACTAAACGGTAAATTTTTCAACATAAAACATAAAATTATTCATATGAACAGAGTGAAAAAGACTTTATATTGGTAGCTAGTCACGCAAGCCCGTAAAGAAGCAGAGGAAAGTTGTGTGATGCGTCGCACCAAATAGTTAATGATTTTCTTAATGCTACAATATTTAGCTGGGGTGTACAAGTACCAGGTAAGTGACTTTGCTTTCCTAGGATTTGAATCACATGCTCAACCAAATCTCATCAATACAATTGTTGATCATTCATTAACAGGATTAAGATAATGGAGATGTCTAGATAGTTTTGATTGTCTCAATATCTCAAATAGTTCTGGTTGAATTATGGGATTTATGTTCTAAAATTTTGAACTTTTGAGCTCTGTCTGGCGGAATAATAGTGCTTTTTCCATAAAGTAGTGGTGTCGGTGAGGGGGTCACCATTCATTCACCACGAGATCATCATTTTATACGCACGCTTAAGTATAACTCACTAACCATTTGGTACCGTGGACCAAACAAAATCATAACCCGTAAACAAAATTTCTTTGTATGCCTACCTTTGAACCTACTAATTAAAATAGTAGTAATACAATACCAAGGGTTGATTCCTTCATTAAAATGTGCACTTGAGCAAGTTATAAAATTAAATAAATTGAAAAAAGAATTCAACAATTTCTAGACTACACAGTTCAAAGTTTTTAGCTCGTTCGCGACCCGAAATCAGTTGTTCAGCAATACGTCAGAGCATGGTTCATATCAGGCTATCCTTCAGATCGGACTCGAATGGAGAACTCGTTTGACATGTTCGACTTCCCACAGCTTACTTGGTCAGATTCGAAATGGTAAGCCAATTAGTGCATGGTGGTTGGCAGAAAGAGAGCGATTAGTCCATTTCTCCAACTATGAATCATAGCCTCCGCTGAAAAAAAAAACGGAAAACGAAGGCATATGTATTTATTGTAGTTAAAGCGAGGGATCAATTAGTTTAACAAATAAACATTTTAAAGATTCTTACTCTGCACAAAAAACAAAACATTTAGCTCAAAAACTTTGGATCAGGACAGAAATACGGTCGTTATACGTTAAAAAGACAAACTTAATGGGGGAATATACAAAATACACTTAGAATCGGCCAACATAACGACCAAAAACAATTTACACGACATATTTATAGATTTACTAGACTACCTACGTACAAAGACGAATAAAATCATGAATTACAAATACGAAAATATGGAAAGGAAATTCGACAAACTTGAGAAAAAACTAGACCCTATCTCGAAGATGACTCAAATCTAACTTACCTTCAACTGACTTACAAAAAGAAATTGAAACGAACATCTTGGACGCCTTACAATAACTACCGACTGAAAACCGAGAACGCATACGCCGCAAAATAGCGGACAAAATCGAACGAACCATCAAAGAATACAGAAAGAACAGGACGGACCACAAAGACGTACAAACAGCTAAACAAATTAGGACCAAACTCAACAAAAATAATTTAATTTTGACAAAAGCAGACAAAGGAAACGTCGTTGTTATACTGGATAAACAAAACTACATAAATAAGACGACTGCCTTCATCAACCAAACCCAAGGCACGAAACTGAAAAAAGATCCCACGGACTCGTATCAAACACAAATACATAATGCACTTAGAAACCATACTAACATACCAAAAGAACAACATTATAAGAACATAAACTACTCAACGGACATCCAAAAATTCATAAAAACAACACACCCATCAGACCAGTCATAAACTTCACATCTGCACCAGCGTACAAACTCTCAAAATATTTGTCCACAATGCTAAAAAGTAGCATTACATTACCAAACAGATTAAAAGACGTGACTGTAACTCCAAACACTAGATTGGAATCATTTGATAAAAAAAGCGATAATTTAATGTTCGACTAATCTGATTTTCCGATTTATCGTTGCTTATACCACCGTTCAACACATGGTCTCAGAAACAGTTGTGAGGAACAAAATGTGGAAATAGACTAAAAGACCAGGTCAGGTAGAGCAAATTCACTTATGTTATTTTGGTTGGTATCTCCATTCAACAGACAGCCAGAGAAACATTTATGCAGAACAATTAACAAGTATTTAATAGTACGAGTAGAAGACTCCTTAAAGTAGGAGTTTAATGAAAATTGTATGGAGCCGTTCTTCCGAAACGGCATAAAATTCTCTCATTGCCACATTGGCCATCACGTCGGTTCACCACATTTTCATATCGATACTCAATGGAGAAGGACAGAGATACTAGTTAGTAGAACATAATTTGAAGGTAAATTTGAAATCGTTGAAGCCGTTTTCGAAAAAATGCGAAAGGCCTTCACTTTCGAAGCATTTCATCGCCCTCACCTTTCCGCGTCAATCTAAAACTGTTCATAATCGCAGTTTGACAATTCCTAAAAATTACGAACAAAAGAAACAGAAAACCAGTTCAATTGGTGCAGATGCCTTCCCCCAGACCACACCATATTCATTCTGAATAGTACACCCATACTTTCATTATGGAAATTATTTTTATTTGACAACCCCCCTCAACATTTGACACTTCACCTTTCAAGGCAAATACCAAATCTGCATTGTCCGTCCACCGTCCGCAATATGTGGGCGATACAATGCTTTAACGTGTCCTGTGCGGACCAACCTACAAAAAGAGGACTTGGCCCAACAAATTGCTGGGCACAACCCTGCAATTGGCTTGCAGCCGCAGGATGTCAGGCCTCTTTTCACGAAAAAGCGTGGCAGACAAAAGGATCGGGTGATCGAGGTATCACCCAGCCTACACAAAAAACTAGAAGGGGCAAGGCAACTCCAAATAGCCTGGCAACGGTGCACCATCCACAAGTACCAAGCCCCCACACAGACACAGCGTTAAGGCCACCTGGCAGTAGCCTGTACGAAACCTGTTGTGTGCGACTGGTGTGTCGTGAGGGAAGAGCTGAAAAATAAGGGCAAAATAAAAAGTCTCCACCCCTTACCAAACTCCCCCCTAAAAACCCACGACAAAACGTGGTAGTGGTAAGGTCTATGTGTGAGAAAACAGGGGCTGGTCTCTCCACCCCTGATTTAATGGAAGCGCTGATACGGGGTGTTTCTGCTACAGACCTCCAAGAAAAAGTGTCTGAGTTCTTAACATCCGCATCGCAGTGGGGGTGGGCGGAAACTCCGGAAACGGCCAAGGCGCTTACGAGCCATATTTCCAGCAAGAAGGAGTGGAAGCTACAAGCATTGACCTACAAAAAGAGTACCTGGCCCAACACGTTGTTGAGCACAACCCTGATTAGGCTTGCAGCTGCAGGACGTCAGGCCCTTTTTCACAAAAAAGCAGGGCAGACAGAAGGGTTGGGTGATTGAGGTGCCTCCCGGCTTACACAAAAATCTAGACAGCAGAAGGCACCTCCAAATAGCCTGGGAATGGTGCGCCATCCACAAGTAGCAAGCCCCCACACAGTGCTACAAATGACAGCGCTGTGGCCACCTGGTAGTATGCCACATATGAGCAAGGAGTGCAAGCGAGAGGCTTCCCTCAGGAGTACCGATTGCGCCAAACGCAACTTATAACAGGTCTTGCACTCTACTCAAGACGCACGCTGTACCATCTGTCAGCGAGTAATTGCCCTCCAGTAGTCTCAAGTGAAATACGAATAGGTTAAAAACAGTTTGAATCCTTCAGCACAACACAAATAAGAGCTACCGGTAATGGCTGAGTTGCTGCAAAGTGCACTCAAGAAACGCTGCAGTGTCCTTGCCATACAGGAACCATACATAGGATCTAAAAATCTTAATCTGGAATCTCAGGCGCGAGTGGTGGCTGCAATGACCCGTCCATCAACATGCTCGCTCTCACTCTCCTGAACAGCCAGCACTTGGTGGCTGTGCTCATCCGAGCTGGTGGCTTTGAGCTGGTTGTAATATCATTTTACAGGCAATTTGGCACACCAGTTGCCAACAGCCTTGAACCACTCGAGCGGGCTCTAGCAAGCCTATCAGGACGACCCTCATTGTCTGAGAAGATGCAAATTCCAGATCACCATTGTGGGGATCCCTGAGACTGGATAGGGCCGGCGAGGCCTATATAGTGTTGCTCACCAGGTACAACTTGGTTGTTGCCAACGACCCCATGACTGAGGCGACCTATGATGGGCCGGAAGGAAAGGCTTGCATAGACGTCACAGCCGTGTCTCACACCCTGCTACTCAAATTCCAGTGTTGGCGAGCCGCACTAGGTGCAACGCAGAGGGCGTGAAAAGCGATTCCGTACAAAAATATCTGGTGCGTTGCAACACACAACTTTCCTTAGCTCTACGTCAATTCACTTTGTAAATAGCTAATTCTATTTAATCAATTCATTTATCAGTCAGTTCATTTGAACTTGGTCAAACAACGCTTTACGGCAGCAGAAAGCGGTAGCGCTTACAGTTCCAGATTTCATTGTGCTGCTCGTACTCACTGCAGGACCATTATTGAGCAATTGGTACACAGATAACTAATGAGGCTGTAAACACAATTTTTTTGAAAATGGATAGTAATCACTTTTGCAGAGTTATTGGAAAATAACTGTTAGAACTGGTAGTGAGCGAAACGGCAGTAGTTGAAATTCAGGATTTTCTGGAGTGAGCGCCATGTATCTCATGAGCGTATTTAAACACTCACCCTTTAGGTATTGGATTGGACCACAATACCAATTTTTTTAACATTCTACAAAAATTCCAGCAGAGTTTATAAGGAAAAAACTGCGCTAAAAACGCTTTTGGTCGAAAATTTTGATAATTTATTGTGCTGCTCTCGTCATTTTCCCACGGATGAGAATTTTATAGTATCATTGCCTTATTGAGAGCTATCAACATAAAAAATGTAATCAAAATCGTTAGAGCCGTTTTTGAGAAAAAAAAATTGGTGTTTTGATCACTATGATGACTATAGTTAACTTTCGGTGGATTTTGTTCAAAGCCTTATTTCGGCGTCCCATGGTGACCTGCGGGCGAGATATCATGTTTGAGCTGATTTGAGACGGTGGTTTTCTCCAAAAATCGTTCACAGACACACACATACACACACAGACACACAGACCATTTTCCCAAATAGTGTTTTTCGGAATCAGGGGGGTCTGAAACGTGAAGATCTGAAGAGAACTCAAAATTTTTTTTTCATCCGATTACATAACTTTCCTTTCTACTTCGTAGAGCAAGGAAAGAAAAAATGCAGACTGGCCACAACTTTGTAGGGTACTAGAACGTGAACTGCGTGCTGCAGACACTGACTTAATTGCTTTGAGCAAGTCAAAATACATTGACCTCAGTTTTTCCCAACATCACAACATTTCCGTTTTTGGATCCGATAATCCTTATACCTGCGAGTCGTCCGGCTCTTAACGCTTGGAGTTCCCCAATTAGTTTTCCAAGCGCCTCAAAATGCCTCACCTCTGGGATTACCATTCCTACTTGTCACTCTGCAACAATAGGTTTCAGATTCCAATACCACAAAACACAATAGAGCCCCCGACTAACGAGCTTTCATTTTCTCAAATACTTACTGTCCTCATCCATTCACCCCTCCACCGGTCACAACCATCCTCAATACGAAACCAACCAATCGGAAGAATTTATACCCCTTCCAAAGCGACAGTTCCCCCCCCCCCTGACACGGCACTCAGAACGATTTTACCTTATGTTATGTTAACTCACTTCTCGTCTGTACCTTCAAGTGTTCGAACCTTGTTGTAACTTCAACTCTCCAATTACACGTTTTGTGCTTCTTTAAACCGTGTTCATTTAAGTCTATCCTGGTCAATACATTTTTGGTCCTCCGGGCCGGATAGACAAATAGTATTTTCGCGGCTGAAGCATTCCGGGTCCAGCGCGAAAAGTGATCATTCTCCTGTACGAAGCTCAAGATGGTATACACACGAACTGGGGCTGGCGTGGCCGATGAAGAACTTGACGACTTCTCACCTGCACTGGACCACGAAGCCGATGTCCATCAAAGCTCTTCAAATGACACGCCTCTTGCTTCATCGGAAAACTCAGGGGAAGTAAGTTACAACTTTCATCTCCCGTCAGACTTCGTCATCAATGACTCAACGCGCAGGCTCTTCTGTTATTCTCGGAAGCTACACAATATAAACCACTCTGCTGTTCATCTCGACACGTCCTCAGCCTCTGCTGCAGTTGATGCCAGTTATTGGCTCCGCTTCTTCGCTGAAACCCGAGAAGAATTCCCCGAGGTTGAGAATTACGGGTTCGGAATCAGCGATGCGGTTCTCGCCACTAAATGGATGGACAAAATCTCTTCCCAATTAGAAGAAACGAATCGCATTATTGAACTTCGCATGCGCCCGCTGATTCCTTTATCTGCTGACTCTCATCAGAAAGGGGTCTCAGTGAATAGACAACCTGAGCGGCCGACTTCTCAAGAAGCTTTAATAATAGCGATGAAGCATCACAATTTTTTAGCTGGGACCATACCGATGTTTTCTGGAAACATTACAGAATTCCACAGTTTCCGCTCGAGTTTCGAAAACGCTGCTCACCATCTGAACATTCCGACAGCTAAAAACTAGCTTGCCTCAAACAACACTTGTCAGGGTACCCCTTATCAATTGTTGAACATATTGGCAATACAGATGCCGACTACGAGAGAGCTTACGAGGCACTAGTTGGCGAATATACCGGAAGAAGAAGAACGGCTATGGCAACATTCAAGGTTTTTCACGAAACTGCTTCGTTGAAACCAAATCCTGATGCAGATGACCTCAGCTGTTTTATCTCTAAGCTCCACAATACGAGGAATGCGGTAAATAATCTGAACATCACCGACCCAGGCGACTTCAGAGACTTTTACGTTGCATACTCGAAACTCTCTCCCGACCTTTGTGAAGAGTTCCAGAAAGTATTCCCGGATCGTGACTATATACCCACGTTTCAAGACCTGATGAAGTTCTTGGACCAACAGAACGAACAGCGCCGTGCCCGAAGCATTTTCAACGATCAGCGGACCACTCGAAATCCATGGGCACCTTCCAATCAGCGGAGAAGAACTGCAACCCCACCGAGAGGAAGGTTTGGTGCTTTTAGGAACTCCTTCGCTGCTCTTCAGGACGATGGTGAGTCTTATGATCCCGTAGAATTGGCAAATGTCGAATTGTGTAACGCCAATAATTTTGCTTCTAATGTTAGCGTTAATCAGAGTAACAAAGGTAGGCACAATTTCCAAAATACAGGTAATAGTAACAGTAGTAATTCTCCAAATATGTACAGTTCTGTGGTGCGTGGCTTTCAAAAACGTGTTGCAGTAGGTTCCCCCCAAATCCGATTCCCTTGCCAAATTTGCATAGGATTACACGCACTAAGAAAGTGTCCCGAGTTCGGACGCATGTCAGTTGTTGCGCGTAGGGACTTGGTAAAGGTTGCAATCTTTGCTGGAACTGTTTGGCGAGCACGCACGCCGTTAGAAACTGCCCCTCTCAGTCAAACTGCTTCCATTGCAACGGCCGTCATCACACCTTCCTCCACCTTAATGACTACATCAATCCCAACTCCGTCAACAGATCTCAGCACTCCTCAACCGCATGTCCTGATCCCCAGACCGGACAAACTCATCTTCCAACATCAAATCGTTACCACACTCTTCAAAATCCCGTAAACCGGACTTTCGCAGGCGACCCGTTAAGATCACCCTCTGGCCCTTCCGCTCCTGCTTCTCAACCCCTAGGGAACGGCCATTCTCCTGCTTCTATTTCTTCTTACTACTCCCAAAATCAGGTAGCGATAGGGAATGACACGGAAGCAAGGGGTCTCTGGCCTTCTCTCCCAGGGGCCACGAATAACGTTCCTGCACCGCATTCGAGGGAGGCAGAACCCCTGAACCACATCAGCTCACCTCCCCCAACATCCTCGTGGGATCCTACGCAAGTAGATTAGCGGTATGGCCGACCGATGCCCTTCAATCGAACCAACTTCGTTGCTAAAACATCTTCCCTTTCGACTCTTCGACACACCCCTCTAGATCTAGCAATAATCCCCACAGCGGAAATTTCGATTCGCAACGCTGGTGGTAAATGGCATCGGTCTAGGGCCATACTGGATACTGGTAGTGAGCTGAACCTGATAACACAGGAAGCTGCTCTCAGAACTGGCATGATAATCCTCCCCTCGCCGCCTATCAGCAATTTCTGGTGTTGGAGGCACCTCTAGCTCAACAATTCTCGGAACCACTTCCCTTTGGCTTCGTCAACCTACTCGACCCGACCTTTACATAACTCTTCGCGTTATCACCAGGGCTACCAATGATATCCCAACCTCTCCGTTGCCGCACCACCTTTGGCCGCACTTCAACTCCTTAGAGCTTGCTGACCCCAAGTACTTCAACCTCAGCCAGTGGAGATCATTTTCGGTAGCGCCGTATTCGAGTCAGTTGATCTTCAAACTGTAATATATCCAATTCAAGGGTCTCCAACGGCACGCCGTACTAAACTAGGATGGGTCATCACGGGCAGCTACTTCACCTCCCAAAAGAAAACCGTAAGCTTCCACCCATCCGTTCTGGAACACAGAGAAAAACTGAACGCCGTTTGTCGCACTAATCCTTCAACGAACTCTATTGAAGAACTCGTGGCTGATCCCTCCTCAAGCTTAATTCAGACCCCACCTCCTTCTCAATCTGATCATCCCACCTCAACTACCAAACCTAACCATTCCCTGATAAAGGTGCTTCCACTCCTCCCTCATAAACCTTCTATGTTTTGTGGCAGTGCCAGCGCCGTCAAGATACACACATCATCTTTCCCATGCGCTCAGTCCCTCAACACACCTACTAGAAAAGCTGACTGCGAACTTCATTACCTCTTAGCACGCCTCTTTCAGCTCGAGACACCCCCGACTAGGAGCCAACTTACTCCAGAGGAACTAAAGGCTGAGAAAATATTCACTTCCACTACCAGCCGCCTTCCTGATGGTCGCTATGTAGTAGCCTTACCCTTCAAACATCAACCATCTCTCCTTGGGGATTCCCGCGCCGCAGCACTTCAACAATTATTCAAAATTGAAAGTAAGATGCGTCGTAAGCCGGAATTGCGAACTGCATATAACCAGTTCATGGAAGACTACCTGGTTCAAGGCCACATGGAACCCACTGCTCGTCCTCCTCCGGGAACTCCTAAGTATTATTTGCCGCATCACGCTGTACATCGACCGGGTGACCCATCCGACAAGATTAGGGTAGTTTTTAATGCCTCACAGCCATCCGCCTCGAGTTACTCCTTAAACGATTTACTTTTATCAGGTCCCCGTCTGCAGCTAGACATTGGTGACGTTGTCACTCGGTTCCGTATGAATCGCTACGTTTTCACCGCAGACATACGTCAAATGTTCAGGCAAGTCCGACACAGGGAAAATGATTCAGACTTTTGCGCATCTTATGGAGATTCAACCCCAACGATCCCATCACTGACTACTGGCTGAAGACTGTCACTTACGGAACAACCTCGGCCCCGTGGCTATCCGGGCGAGTACTGAGGATTTGGCCGCAAAGCATGCTGATTCCCACCCTCATGCATCTCAAATACTACGTGAGAAGACGTATGTTGATGATGTTAACGGAGGTTCAAACTCTGTTAGTACTGCTCTCCACGTACGGAATGAGTTATGCCATCTTCTTTCACTAGCTTGTCTCAAGCTTCACAAGTGGGCCTCAAACCACCCTGATCTCCTCAGGGAATTCCTCGTGATCATATCCTCCCTCCCTCCGAACCCTTGGAGTTCAGCTCTAACATTGATGATTCGATGGGGCGCCACCACTCAAGTTACTGGGACTGTGTTGGGATCCTTCATCAGACACATTTTTCTACAGGCTGGCAGCTAGCAGTAATGTTCACACAAAGCGAGAACTCATTTCTCAAATCGCGAAGATCTATGATCCACTGGGCTGGTTAATTCCCGTAATTGTGTACGCAAGAGTTATTTCTCGTCCGATCGCCCAGGCTCATTTTCAGTGGGACGCACCTTTGCCACCGGATACGATCGTTACTTGGAACAAGCTTCAGACCCAGCTTCCCCTTCTTGCTGGTTTACATATTCCCCGACATGTGCCGATAACTGACGGCCCGATTTATCTAATTGGCTTTGCAGATGCTTCAGAACAAGCATATGCTGCCGTGGTGTATCTCGTAGTTGTCCGTGCCCCTCAGAATGTTTCTAGACTCATATCAGCAAAGGCAAGAATGTCTCCAATTGGTAAAAACATCACAACCATCCCCAGACTGGAACTGTGTGCAGCCCAACTTCTCGCTAAGCTGATGTCCAAGGTATCCCCTTATTCCCAAAACTCAGCGCTGAACACATACTAGCATTTTCAGACTCCACGATAACACTCTCGTGGCTGACCGCTTCGCCAGCTCCAACATGGAAAACCTTCGTGGGGAATCGGGTCTCTGACACTCTGTCTCACATACCAGCTCAGCAGTGGTTTCATGTGGGAACCTCCGAAAATCCAGCGGATGTTGCCTCGCGAGGGCTCACACCTCAGCAACTTCTTGATCACCGTCAGTGGATGGAAGGGCCAGCCTGGATTAAACAATCACCGTATGAGTGGCCCCTTGTTCGAGTTCGTCCTGAATTGTCTAACCCTAATGTCACGTTTGAAGTTCGCCCAAACACGCCAGTTTCCTTAAGCATGACTCCGGTTTATGACGACACGTTTCATCTGCTTGAAGAACGTCGCTCCTCTTTGTCTCACTCCGCAACATAACCGCCTGGATATATAGATTCATTGTAACGGCTCGCAGATCCTCTGACCCCACACTTCGTCAACGCCGCTCTCACATACTTTCACTAATGTCGCAGCGCACTACAATATCTGCCTTCATCCAGTCACACGTACCTCCCTTACTCTTGCCGAGTCGAGGGAAGCAGAACGTATCTTGGTCCGCCGCGCTCAGCTCCATGCCCTCAGTCCCCAGCTGAAGGAAGCTCGTTCAGGCTCCATCAAATCCCATCTTGGTAAATCCTTAGCCTATTTTATTAGCTCCGAGGACAATATTCTACGGGTAGGGGGGCGATTGGCCTCATCAAATTTAGACTTTGACGCCCGGCACCCCATACTATTGCCATCCTATCATTATCTGACCCGTCTACAAATCAGTGAAGCTCACATCTCCAACCTCCATACTGGACCCTCCTCCACCCTAGCTTTCCTCCGTAGGAAGTATTGGATTGTGGATGGGAAACGAGTTGTCCGACGTCAGCTGTCCAAGTGCAACAAGTGCTTCTCCTACCGCCCTACACCATTCCAACCACCAATGAGTCAGCTCCTCCTCTCGAACAAAGCCAACAGCACCATTCCAAATAGTTGGTGTGGATTATGCGGGACCATTCACCCTTACATCATCCTTTCGATCATCATCACGTTCAACCCAGAGCAAAACACGCCAGGCTTACATGGTAGTCTTTGTTT
Source organism: Pachypeltis micranthus (assembly GCA_020466155.1). Lineage (NCBI taxonomy): Eukaryota > Metazoa > Arthropoda > Insecta > Hemiptera > Miridae > Pachypeltis > Pachypeltis micranthus. The sequence continues at coordinate 122,038 of JAINFA010000025.1, read as the reverse complement.
GTTTCACCACCAAAGCAGTGCACCTTGAGTTTGCTACTTCCCTCTCCACTCCGGCTTTCATCTCGGCCTATCGTAGATTCTGTGACCGTCGAGGAAATCCAAGTGCCATATACTCCGATAATGGAACAAATTTTGTTGGGGCTGCCGGCGAACTCCACCGTCTTCGATCCCTCCTCTCTTCCGAAGTCTACAAAACTGCTGTCAATAGGAAAGCCTCGCACATGGGACACAATGGCACTTCATTCCCCCTGCCGCTCCACATTTTGGTGGACTCTGGGAAGCAGCAGTGAAATCAGCCAAACGATTACTTCGCACAGGGCTTCGAAACCAGGTTCTGACCTTGGAATGTTTCATCTCTATTCTCACTCGTGTTGAAGCAATTCTGAACTCTCAGCCCTTGGTAGGTGTTTCCACGTCCCCAGACGACCTGCACTTCCTGACTCCTGGACACTTCCTAATTTTACGTCCCATATTCTCTGAACCACCACCATCTGACAACACGCCACCTTTGCATAACCCCTCTGGCAGCTCAGTGACACCCTCAAACAAGACAATGCCGACTCCTCCACCATTGCCCCCTCCTCCACTTTGTTCTGACAACACTCTGGATGCCAGTCACAATTTGGGATCAAGGTACAAACAAGTGATTCAGCTGACCAAAGCCTTCTGGAAGAGATGGACAGTGGAGTATCTCACAACTCTACAAGATAGAACAAAGTGGGGTAATACACGGACAGGGATCAATCCTTCTCCCGGGCAAGTAGTGATTCTCATGGAACCTAATCTTCCAGTAACACAATGGAGATTGGGTCGTATCACCCGTCTTTTCCACGATAGATCAGGCATATCTCGAGTAGCTGAAGTAGCTACCTCATCTGGCTCCCTCACACGTCCACTGAGGAAATTATGTCCCCTTCCTACCCAGTAATATCCTGCAATGTCATCATCACAGCCCGCCGGAATACGTTTTGAGCTAGTCAAAACACATTGGCCTCAGGTTTTCCCAACATCACAACATTTCCGTTTTTGGATCCGATAATCCTTATACCTGCGAGTCGTCCGGCTCTTAACGCTTGGAGTTCCCCAATTAGTTTTCCAAGCGCCTCAAAATGCCTCACCTCTGGGATTACCATTCCTACTTGTCACTCTGCAACAATAGGTTTCAGATTCCAATACCACAAAACACAATAGAGCCCCCGACTAACGAGCTTTCATTTTCTCCAATACTTACTGTCCCCATCCAGTCACCCCTCCTCTGGTCACAACCATCCTCAATACGAAACCAACCAATCGGAAGAATTTATACCCCTTCCAAAGCGACAGTTCCCCCCCCCCCTGACACGGCACTCAGAACGATTTTACCTTATGTTATGTTAACTCACTTCTCGTCTGTACCTTCAAGTGTTCGAACCTTGTTGTAACTTCAACTCTCCAATTACACGTTTTGTGCTTCTTTAAACCGTGTTCATTTAAGTCTATCCTGGTCAATACATTAATAGTGCAAGCTGCCACACCTGAAGGCGTGTATAGCAAAGTGAACATATTTACCATAGTACTGCACTCTGCTGGGCTATCTGTACAGGGGCAACAGAAGCACAGGGCGATCAAAGTCGCCCGTTGCGTACTGACGAACTTAATCCTCTCAAGCAAAGCGTAAATAGAGCCAGAAGGAAGTACCAACACACTCGTGGCGCTGATACCAGAGCCACACTCAGAACTGCCTTCATCCAAGAGAAGCCTCTTTCAAACGAACCTGTGCGTGGCTCCATTTATGTTTGAACGACTGGACGATTCTGTTTTGTTTTGTTTGTGATTTAGCATTTTAGCATGCTGAAAAACAATGGTATGAGCGATTTCATGCTTTCCCACATTTGAACACACAAGCGTTTCTAGAGGTCATTGTCAACATACATGCTATGTTTTGGGAGGTTGACCGTCTCAATGCCGATAAGCCTCCATAGAATGATGCGCTCTGCTGCGTCTGCTCTGTCATAGCGCCCCATGTACATACATTTCATTTTTTTCTACCACTATTCAGTTCTTGCCCCGTAAGCAGTTGGTTGGGATGTTTCACGTGCTATTGTTGGTCTTGGATCCACTCAGGGTCAGCTCGATGGTGTGACATGGCCGACCCCATCTTCCCCCAAGCCCTTTAACCCTGCAGAGTGCTCTGCATGTTCGGTTGAAAGTCTTGTGATGCGTTTCACCTGACGTTTTGGACTCAGCAGATCTCGTAACGTGAAGATTTGAAGAAAACTCAAATCTTCTTACACAATCGCAATACTTCTTACCCTATTGACTAGCCGATAATAAAGATCAGGACGACGAAGAGTGAGTTTAATTTATTACTTTTTCGATTATCATTCATCAACCAGCCATAGTGATGTAGCGATCAAAATCAAGGAGATCACAAAATCCTCCATCATCAAGTGACAATCGTCAGTTTCATAAACGAAATTAATTTTTCCATACGCATATCCACAGGCTAATAGGGCCATTAGAATGACATATACTTTGAGCAATATCAAGGAAAAAAGTTGCGTGAATATCTTGAAAAACGACATACCGAGTAGTAACAATGCGAAAATGGCATGTATCCAATGGAGTATCAGTGTACATAGCCGAATTTTTTCATATCTGTAATTTTCATTCCACCATTCATCGTGTTTTGGGATGTCATCGTGATCGACCATTTTATTGCACCATTTGCAGTAGTTCATGAGATATCTTTCTTCAAATAAGCAACTGAAGAACGAGCGAAACAGTTGAACGCACCGACTTTTACACAATTTAGCGGTTTCAACGTCTTCCGCTTTGTAGCCCCTTTTTTTGCACGAGTGTTTTTCCCACTGCGAAAGCCCAACGTGCAAACAACTGCATTTACTTAAAAATTCATCGGGCTTGTCTGTAACTATACTTTGACTTATAGATGGTGTATTAGCCGTAGAGATTCCTAATCCAGCATTTTTGAATGTTCTTATACATAACGGGCAGCAAGGTCCGATTTCATTGTATTTTTCTGGTACTTTACAGTCAGAAAAAATTACGGCGCACTGGCATTGTTCTTGCATTTCTAACAATCCGCGTTTCGGTTTATCAAAATTCCGCGTGCAGTAGAAGCAGCAGCGTGCATTTTTTTCAAAAAACTTTTTCATTTCGGTACAATGACGGATTATGAACAGGCATATACACCTCTCTATTAGCAAAGGGTCTACGGGGGGTCTTTCCGCAGGGAGTTTCGGCAAAACCAAGCAGTAAGTGCAGCAGACGTAATCGGTATTGTTGACTCCGCGTTCACATTTAGTCTTGAAGTTATTGCACGTTTCGTTGCACCTAGATAAATTGGGGTTTGAAACATTATATTGTTCCAAAATCATTTTCGTGTAACAGTATAGACAGCATTGTTTATCCGCTAAATAAGTTATTTCGTCGTTACAATACGTGTCCATTTTATCACACAGACATTCGTGTGATAGTTCGGTTGAGTTCTTCATAATCTTGTGTTTATCAAAGCAGTGAGTGCAGCACCCGCGATTTTTATAAAAATACTCTTTTTGTCTACACTGAGTGAGAATTTGAGGGCAGGGACAAGATATTTCCGGGTTAAAAGTAAGACGACAGTGTCTACAGCAGTCATTGTTTTCTATAGCGTAACTTCTGTTGTTTTTACAGTTATAAATAGCTTCTGGGCACCAACAGGTTTTAACTTTATCAATTCTGTCGGTAAATTCCTTGTTTCCTAAGCAGTAAGTGCATAGGTTCAGGTTTTTAACGTAATACGAGGGGCTTCTTCTACAGGGTTCAGTACATCCATAGCACTTCACAAGTAGCCGGAATTTCCAATTAGGGGTTTCTGAGCACTTATCGCAGCAGACCTGGTTCAGTGAAGTATCAGCTTCATTGGAACACTCTTCCGAGCACGAACACTCTAGTTTACCTAAATTCAACAGCCTTACTAAAGTTCTCTTTTCGTCAACATTTTCCTCCGCATCATTCAAACCCCTGAAAGTCATCAATATCGCTACTGCAACTAGCAAGAAAGAGGACGCTAAAGCCCAAGTTGCATTGTTGAATACACTCTTCCGCAAATATTGCCAGCACGCCATTGTTTGATTACGTGCAAAAGTCGGGGAATTTTGATATCACTTCTCAAATTTTCAATTCCTAGTTTGTTACAATTACTAAGCGCCAAGCGTTTCTATGTTTCATAGCTCACGTTGTGTTGGGGTTTGACCAAAACTGGGGTACATTATTCGAACTGTACATTATTCCTGATTTACCTCGTTGCCGAAATGCACTTATAAACGTGAATGTAGACGTATGCTCAGTATGCAGCTTGTCAAAACGCAGTCATATTAAGTTTTTGGCGAGTACTCTCTTACCGGAAACATGCCGTTACAAACTCAGCCTGGGTGCTTGGGCGAACAACTCAATTCTTAGGAAAGACGAACTGCACTGTGATTTTGTTCACATCATTTCGCATACATGAATCAGTTATCTGGAGTGCGGAAACCCATTTTCAGAGTTTTCCCAATATGCAGTTAAGGATGTTATTACTTTACTTAGCCCTACGAAGCTGAAAGGAAAGTCGGGAAATCGGCTGAAATATTTTGGGTTTTCTTTCAGATGCCGAAATATACCGTTTCAGGTGAGGCGCAGCATGGACAGACATGAGAGAGGTGAGTTCCTTTTTCACGACATTTTTCGTAACGGTATTCAAAAAGGGGAATCACCGACTTTGGTTATTCGTAGTGTTTGTAATTTTATGCCGGTAGGGTACTGAAGAGGCAAGTCGATTAATAGCAGTTTACTTTCTGGCGTTTCTCAATAAGGAGCACCGACTATGCAATTCTCATCAGTCAGCTGATGAGCGGAAGTCCTGCCAGAAACATGAAAGGAAGTTGCTGCTGACTTTGTTCTGGGAAATATTCAAGCTCAATAAAGGTAAACAAAGTTTCATGGGAACTGTGCTTCGTCAGGCTGGGTAAGATATCGGGCTCACCACCCGATAGTGATAACTGGTCGTGCACAGGATAGGGATGGGGTTCGGCAGGGGGGATTTTGCGAGGACAAATTATAACTTCGATCGAGTTAACACTTGGAGAAAAGTACAATTTGTTGGGGAAACGAAACAGCCGCAACACACGATTGCGAACCGACAACCAAAAGCTAAGCGTTCGGAGCGAGCCTTTATAATCTTTAAATGCTGCATCTGCAGACTTATGAGGTGAATAGTATATAACTTATATATACTAGAGAGTGCAAATGTTCATGCGCCAGGCAGAGCATTGCATCTGAGGCCCTAGCTTTTTATACCTAAGGAAAACACTCTATCCTTGAGTTGGGCGCTGAGTCACAAAGGAATAAAACCCTGCAAATGATTACACAACGGTTTATTATTCTCTTGACCAGCTTGACCTACTCTCACATCTTCGAGACCCATCCCATTAACCATCGATAAATATCAGTAAATCATGTTAAACATGACCTGACTACAACGGAACGACGAAAACGGTATATTCCTGTCGCCCGTAGGTGCCCATAGTCAATTGGCACGACGTTGCGAGTCAAGCTGGCGGATGGTAAAATGAAACGGGATGGAGGGAGTACAAACGATGAAACGATTACTTTCGCTGTAGTAGCCCGCAAATTCTTTCAATTAGTAGACTTTGGTTCAGAATAATTACTGTGATTTCACTATTTTCCGTCTAGACGCAGTAGCACACTTCTCAAAATTGTTTCATTCGACCCAGGCATCTGAAAATACCTAGGAAACTACACCAAACACGGCGTATTTGCGATAATACCGCCGAAATTTCGTTTTTGTTAATTTTTTAAACCATTTTTCGCTCATAATAACCATCGGCTTCGTCTGATCGTATTGCCGAGCAGTCGGGCCTGCTACCAAATGGGATTTTCGTGCGAATGAACGGTTTTTTTTAGACAACGTTGAAGGCATAAAACAGCTCGAACGGCGAGCGGGCATTGCAGATTTGGGATACCGATGTCTTGAAAAGTAAAGCATCTAATTTTGAGGGGGGTTGTAAACAAGCTTTCCTGACCGAAAACATAGGCGTATTATTCAGAATGAATGATGAACGAAAAGGGAATGGGAAGGCCGACAAACTGGCAAGGGACTTTGTGGAAAGGACTCAGAAAGTCAGTAGGAACTGGAGGAAGGACCCGGAGGACAAGATGCTGCTCATGGATGCCAGCAATAGGCCTTCTCAAGGCTGCAGTTTCTTTGGTTGCCACCAGCAAACAAAAGAGTTCCAAACGGTACTACAAGTTTGTCAATTACGGAAAAAGATGAGAGCAGTTAGTTGTTTAATTCAACTCCCACATTATTATTCAACATTTTGGAGAAAAGTGAATTAATCAATTATTTTGTCGGTAGGAGTTTAATAACGCTCATAATATGATAAGTCTTGTTAATACACACGTATCTATAACGACAATAATAATTTAAAATGTAATAAATGAAATAAATTTATTCACGGTTTTCTACTCATCATGACAAGCCTCCGTAACGTACGTGAGGTTTCACCATCCTTGTCAATCAATGTTCAAGTATAAACCGTACATTTCAATCGGCGTTGTCGAGTTTCACCAAAGCTGCTGCCAACTTGTCGAATAATAAATTGATGCTTGAATTGACCAACCGATTCCGTTAGCAACAAAAATATGTACTTCCATCCACCATTTGCTAGGGCTTGTTTACATTCACGGTTTTCTTCTTTCACTAGCAGCACAATTATTTATTTTAGTTCGTTGTTAGAAATATGTTTTAATGATGATGCAGTATCTGAATATTTAGCACGTCGACGAACAAATTAACAAGTAATACTGAGTTAATAAATATTATTTATTATTGCTGACCCTCCAACGTGTATTGAAGTTTATTAGGTTGTGATTTACCTGAAGCCGCGAGATTTGTTGGTGATAGTCATGGTCAACTTTTCTCATGCGAGCACTGCGGCGGTACGAGTAATGTGAGTTCTTCCTTCCAATTCTTCTCCCAACCAAAGAACAGCATCAATTGTTCCCATCGAAAGTGCGAATCCCTCCACCATATGAAGACAATGCTCCGACCCAAAAACGAACCTTCCGTAGGCGTATCCGATTGATAAGATACACAGAAAGATAATCAACACCTTCAGAAAACTACAGGCAAATGACACCGTAGTTATCTTTGGCACAAAATGCGAAATCGTTTGGACATCTCCGCCAATCACGACTGTTAGGTGCAAGAATCTGAGCTGAGGATAGCAATGAAACTGAAACTCGGTGAGCGTGAGGAGGACTGTATTTTACGTGCATACGGAATTGAGTTGAAGTAGAATGGAGGTACAAATGGGCGACACAAGGGCAGTACTCGGAACGCAGAACTGGTGTGGGCAACCGATAGAAAGAGTGAGAAGTTACTGTGGTGGAAGTTGGAAGCAGAATGAATTTGGAAGAGCTCTGTCATCGATAGGAAAATGAAATTGGGCGAAAGAAATGAAGAAAGGGGAAAACCTAGAAAAGGGGGCTGGGGGCCCGCAGCTTAGGAATTCCCGCAGGTTAGGGTCCGTTATTGAAACGGTTGGAGACAATTAGGCAGACGGAGACAATGACGCGGGGAAGCCCAAGGTCTAAGAGCAAAGCGCGAAGCGTCGAACATACTCCCCCGCGCTGCGGCAGCAGGATAACACTTGAAGAGAGGTTACAGTGGTGTGTGGTAATGAATGTGAGTGAGGAGGCTAGCACTCATGAGGGCTGAGCGAGCAGGAGCATGTGGCTGGGTTGGGCTGCCTGATGAGCGAGAGCACAGAGTGATGAGGTGATGAGTGTGAGACAATGATGTGGTAGTGAATTGAGCAGGACAAAAGAGACCTGGAGGTGTAAAAATGAGGATGAATGAGTGATCTCATGAGGAAGCACAGGCATAAAGAGGTTTCAGGTGTGGGCCACTAAGGTGGGAGTTGGCGGAAGGCATACTAGGGGGAGGTGAGTAGGGAAGGCACACTTGGGTGGAGCAAATAGGGGGGAAGGCACGCTGGGGTGGTGCAAGAGGGAGGAAGGCACACTGAGGTGGTGCAAGAGGGAGGAAGGCACACTGAGGTGGTGCAAGAGGGAGGAAGGCACACTGAGGTGGTGCAAGAGGGAGGACGGCACACTGGGGTGGTGCAAGAGGGAGGATGGCACACTGGGGTGGTGCAAGAGGGAGGAAGGCACGCTGGGGTGGTGCAAATAGGGAGGAAGGCACACTGAGGTGGTGCAAGAGGGAGGAAGGCACGCTGGGGTGGTGCAAATAGGGAGGAAGGCACAGGCATAAAGAGGTTTCAGGTGTGGGCCACTAAGGTGGGAGTTGCGGAAGGCATACTAGGGAGAGGTGAGTAGGGAAGGCACACTTGGGTGGAGCAAATAGGGAGAAAGGCACACTGGGGTGGTGCAAATAGGGAGGAAGGCACACTGAGGTGGTGCAAGAGGGAGGAAGGCACACTGAGGTGGTGCACGAGGGGGAAAGGCATACTGGGGTGGTGCAAGAGGGAGGAAGGCACACTGGGGTGTTGCAAATAGGGAGAAAGGCACACTGGGGTGGTGCAAATAGGGAGGAAGGCACACTGAGGTGGTGCAAGAGGGAGGATGGCACACTGGGGTGGTGCAAGAGGGAGGAAGGCACACTTGGGTGGTGCAAGAGGGAGGATGGCATGTGGGGTTGTGCAATTAGTGTGGAAGGCATGCTGGGGTGATGAAAATAGGGAAGGAAGGCATGTATGGGTGGTACATAGTGGGAAGAATGCATGTTTGGGTGCTGCAGGCTGGGCTAGTGCATGTATGAGAATGCACGCAGCAGGAGTGTATGTAGGGGAAGGCACATTGAAAGGGGCGATAGGGGCAATTACAGTGAGGGGGTGAAAGTTGAAAAAGCTTATTGAGGTGGTGCAAATGGGGCTAGCATACAGAGGCAGTGAGAAGGAGAAAGCGTATGGGAGTGGTGCAAAAAGGGCATGTGCAGTGAGTAAAGGGCATGATTTAGGGCATGGGATTATGAGGCGAGACCTAGTGCTGTCCTTGGTTAATGCTCAATGATAAGATGGACGATTACAATTCTGAGGTCGAGGAGGTAAGAAATGCTGCTAGGATAGAGCAGTGAGTAAGGTGGGAGGGTGAGGCAAGCTGACAGGGTGCAAGAGAAACAGGATGTGAGGGCATAAGGCATTGTGAGGTTTGCACTATTAAGGAAGGGTGCGAGCTGAGTGAAATTGTACTGGAGAGAAACGGTTAGGAGGAAGAAACGGAAAAGGGTTTAGGAAAACTACAGTTAGGGTTTGGAGGAGTGGGACGTAAAGACATAAATGGCGTTGCGGCATGGGAAACTAGTGATCAGGGCGACGCTTAGTTATGGGAGCAGAAAAACCAGAAGGAGGATGAGACGAAAGGAGGTGTAAGTAAACTGTGAATGTAGTAAGGTTGTCAAAGGGGCCTTGGCGATGGCACTTGAATCTTATTATGATCAGGTGTGGAAGGTAGAAAGGGTGGAGGGAAGCTGTGCTGGTGTAGCATTGAGGAACTGAATGTTAGGGTAAGATGGTGTGGGCTGTGGTAGGGTACAACAGTTGGGGTTTAGATAAATAGGATGTGAAGACCTAAAGGGCGTTGGGGCATGGGGTACTATGAATGAGGGCTGAGTTGAGTCGTAGGGGCGGAAAACCAGGTAGAAGGATGAGACAAAAATAGGTGTAGATAATCTATGTGAATTTAGTGAGATGGTCAAAGGGGGCTTGGTGACAGTACTTAAACTTTGGAATGTGGGCACGAGGTTGTGAGAGCGAATGTTTGTGTTGAGAAACTCGGAACACCAATACAATGCTTTTGTTCTGTGTGGGGGTGTGGATGCACATGTAGGGAAATGGCTGTGGGTTGTGTGATTTGAATGAGAATATGAGTGGAGCTGAGGCGTGACAGATACAGAGGCCATTGGGGGATAGGGTGTGAGTAATGAGGGCTGAATAGAGTTGCAGGAGCAGAGAAACAGCTAGGAAGAGACTAAGGGGGGTGAAGGCACAAGGAGCTGAGAGGAAGGTTTGTTGTGAGGGCCTTGTAGCAACGATTTGAGCTTGGGCTGTGTTGAACTTTTAACGTGGGTTAGCGACTTGGGAGAAAATGGTTGCGGGTTGCATACATAAAAGCGGGAACCAAGAGGAGCTGAGGGCTGTGCCTCTGAAGAGGAGGAGCTAAAGACTCGCTCCTATAATCTACTATGTGAAGCCAGTTCACGCTATTCCGAGACTTACCTTGTGTTACATTGGTCGGCGGCGATCTGAAGTTGGAAGAAGCAGACGTAGGCGGTTGGCCGGCGGCGATGCGACCATTTCGAGTGTTGTGGGGCCCCACTTGGATAAAGGTGGTTGGAAGTTCGCAAGGATGGGGCCGTTGCGAGCAGCTAATTGGCGCTTGAGTGACGGGGCGATTTAGTGTCGAGCCCAGCGAAGAGATCGTCAGGGGAGCGGCGAGTGACAGTGGCGGTGGTGAGTTGTCACTACGGATGGTGTCGGCGAGAGGCTGGTTGTGAGTTTCGATGTAGACGCGGGGTGAAGAGACAGAGGAGTTGCGGCGGGCGTCGAAAGACAAGAAGGCGCAGACACGATTATCGTTTCGCTTCTTTTCGCCGGTTGAAACGAGTAGTGGGCGTCGTGGCGTTAGCGTTCGGTCCTGGATGCTCGAGAGTTAACGAAATCCGGCCCGGAGGATCAAATGTTAGGTGCAAGAATGGGGGTGCTGAGGATCGCAATGAAACTGAAACTCGGTGAGCGTGAGGTGGACTCTATTATACTGCGTACGGAAATGTGTTGAGTAGAATTGAGGTGAGATGCAGTACAAATGGGCGACACAAGGGCAGTACTCAGAACGCCTGAACTGGCGACTGTGTGAGAGAGTGAGAAGTTACTGGGGTGATAGTTGGAAGCAGAATGAATTTGGAAGAGCTCTGTCATTGATAGGAAAATGAAATTGTGAGAAAGAAATGAAGAAAGGGGAAAACCTAGAAAAGGGGGCTGGGGGCCCGCAGCTTAGGAATTCCCGCAGGTTAGGGTCCGTTACTGAAACGGTTGGAGACAATTAGGCGGACGGAGACAATGACGCGGGGAAGCCCAAGGTCGAAGACCTGACAACTTCGACGCTTTGCGTCGAACAATGACAATACCAAGGAACAAATTCGTTTTTGCGGTCTAGTTTGATGAACTTTAAACAGTATTCGCATGACTTTTTTTTGTCTCTGGAGACTCGCTTGAGGGCTGTGTTGTGTCGCTCTTGCAACCTAAAAAGTTTATAGTGCACTCACTTCCTTCATTAAGAAGCTCCGCACAGTTTTGGCACTCTTTTTGTAAAAGAGGAGTGAGATTCTCCCGCCGGTTCTCGTAGCACTTCTCAATAGTGGTCAGGCAGCTTTTCGTACGTCTGGCTTTTATCATTCTCTCTTCACGTAAATATCTTCCACAGCAATCGTCGTTTTTGTCAGCATACAGGAAATCAAGTACGCATATTAAAGAAACGTACGACGAATCCACGGATCTATTCACGGAACTATCCTCGGGAAAATTGGGCGAACAATCCTGTTTTGGTAGTAATTCATTTGTGAACGCTGCAAGTACACATACGCCTACGACGATAGCAGTACATACGATGATAGCGAGCACCGTAGCTACGACGCTAGCCACAACACCTTCGGCATAAACTACTTTCTTTGCCGCAACGTTAACTCTAACTCTAACACCATCCCAAAACCACATTATTTGGTTGAACCCTAATGCATTTGGTTGTATAATTCGAGATAAACTTGAATTCCGAAAGTCTACAAAAAAATGCCACACATAGTTTCAAGGCTACTTGTGTTAATGTTGCCAATGACCGTTAACAGTTGTTAGTATTGTACGATTCATTGTGACGAAATTAGTTTTTTCGTTTATTATAATGTGAATAATAACCCTATGTTTTCGTACAGGAAAACCTTTTTTACAACCACCCATAAAAATTTAACACAACATTTCAAGTCATCGGGATTCCTAATCTGCAACGCCCGTCCGCCGTCAGGACCGTTTTATAACTTTATAAAACGTCCTTAACGTGGACTTAAAGATCCGATCTTTCACACATAAATTCCATTCGGCATTTAGTTATTCCTGCCTCTGCAATCCGATCGGACAAAGCAATGGTTGTTATGGAAAAAAAAAAAATGAAAAGATCAATTGTATGTATCATCCTCTTTTCTGCTGTATTCCTGGCGAAATCAACCTTCTCTCCACGTCTCCTCACTCTTCTCCGATCTCTTCAGTCGAGCATCAAATCTTTCTGCATCCAACTCTCATTCTTCCTAACAGCTCTAGACTGAACTGCTATTGGTGCTAATTTCTGCTTCTCGTGTTATCGGTGTCATCAGAGTCTTTTGTAATTGGGTTTGTCCCCTATCCACGTAAATAAATAAATAAACAAAACCGGGGATGACCTGAGGTCACTATTGTTCGTTTCAACAGAACTATCAGACATTATCCACGAATAAATCATAGTTGAAGAGTAGTGTAAACTTGTAGTATACGAATATCAAGTGGGGCAGCAATGATATCATCCTCTTGGGGCACAACGCTAAGGACGCGTATGGTGCAATCGCAACTGAATCACCCCAGCTATGTAGTACTATCGGAGTTTATCAATAGCTCTCAGGCTGCCACACATCATCAGAGTCCCAACTCTATTGAATGATCAGTTGAATATTACGCTTAATTAACTTATGAGATGAGCGAGTTGAGTGCTATCAACGGAAATTTGGTGACTTGAGAGCTTCAGCGACGCAGTTCCCGCAGGAGACACCAAAACCGGGAGATCAACTTCTGGCATCGTTTGCATGTACACTGGAGGAGCCATTTCCTGGTCAAGTCAGCAACAAACGTCAGTTGCAATATCGACAACCGAAGCAGAAGTGGTAGCTGCAAGGGAAGTCAACTGGTTATAGCGTCCGCTATCAGAATTAGTCTCCTCAGGGAAACGCGGGTCTACATGTTCACAATGAAGCTGCAATCTCAGAATCCAGAGTTTCGTCGGCGCACTAAACCCATTCGCACTCGACATTTTTCCGTTCGTGAGCAGGTTATGAACAAAGAAATTGTGGTTGAGAAAATAGCAACGGAGCATCCACTGGCCGATGTGTTGACGAAGCCTCTCGCCAAGCCTCGACGCATGTCCATGTCCTTGACTCATGTCCAATCTGCCATGAACTGGGAATCGTGGATGAAGATCATTTTAAAATCTCCAATTAGGGATAGTCGTAAGATGTGACGGTTGACGGGCGAAGAAATAGTGTGAGTGGGACAGGGGTTCCGCCACAGTGTATAATAAAGCCCTCAGACAGGCAAAAAGGATATTCTGAAAAGACATCTGAGGGCATGAAAGACTTGTCCATCATGTCCGAGGTGATGAAGATACTCTCTGGGGTAGGTCGGCTTTCAACAAAAGGCAAGGGGCAATTGAGACACCCGTTGCCTCTAGGGAAATGTTTACGTTGTGACGAATAATAACTAAAAATTTAGAAAGAACGGAAAAATAACTGTAGCGGTCGAACCCCACCTGTTAAGACCAGGGTGACTCGAAATGAGAAAATGTTCTTTACACGCACTTTTATTTAAACGGGGATTACTATGTACACAATATTACTGAAGATGTTGCACGGTATTAATATTTACAGGGAGTCGGTTATATACGATCGGGGATAAATACGGTTAACAGTTAAAACTTTAGCGTAAGGAAGCACAAAACTCGAAGGCCAAAACAGAAGTGAAGTCGTACAAGTTTTTCGTCTTTCTAGTTAGTTCTCGGTACGTGATTTTAAGAGGGGAGGATATCATAAGGAAGGGGTTGGAAATTTTGGGAGTTCGTACAGAGGGGGTTGAAGGGGTTCATAACGGTGTTGAGAGGAATGACCTGGTTTGGGAAAGCCGAGGAATGTACCCCCCTTTGTTGTGGGGACACTTTCGGCAAGAGGAGATTGACAGGTAATAGAAGTTAACCCATTCAGTGCGGATGGCATCATATGATGTCATGGTGGTTTTCGTCTCGTACGGGTGGCATCATACGATGCCATCGCTAAAAATAAGTGCGCCTCTCGCCAACCCTTCCGACCGTTAGGTTGTTCGTCTTTACCTGCCTCGCGTAGTTGCAAGTCCTTCAGTAACAATCTGCGCGTCACCTAACACATTTCGGAAGAGCCTAGCGCAATTTTTTCATTTCCAAATCTCAAATATTCGAAGGTAAGTCAATTTTCCTTATTTCAAGCCAGTTTTTTCGATTGTTTTTGTGTAAAAGTAATATTTCAACGTAGATATTGCGTGGGAATTATTAATTTACAGTAAATATAATACACCTCAAAATCAAGAGCTCAAAATTTAGATAATTGGTATATTTACCATGGAATTTCCAGTTTTCTGATTTCATATTATTTACTACCTACTTTCAGTGAAGAAGCCTGCAGTACTTTCTGTGGAAACATTTGCCGTGAAGGAGAAAAAAACGCGATGGATAATAAAGGTACGCTCAATAATATATGTTTTTGATAAAATTACGAGAAAAAAATGGTTTTTTTTCTGTTCTAATAAATTATAGTAGGCATGTGGATCGGATGGAGGGCATCTGATTTCAGGTAAGAAAAAATGGGCGTTTTCAAGAATCTGAATAAATGATCATTTGAAATTTTCATATGCTCATTGCAAAGTGCATTACTGTTGCATCTATTGACATATTGAAACATATTCATGGAAGAAGATTTTTATTACCAACTTCTACGTACATACGACGCACAGACCATCTTTCAGAATGTTTGTGTTTTTGGAGTACATAGTATAATACGGTACATAAATTATTTCAATAAATGGGTTCGTTTTATTTTCACTTTTACAGACAGCCAGCCTTCAACATCTTGGGCCAACATTGGCGGTAGCAGCAAGAGACCAGGTAAGACCACATTTTTCAAAACCTTGAGTCATATGTCTGGCCTTCTGAGATATTTACGACTCTCCACTTGTCATATTTTTGGCCATCCACTAATGAGATATATACGACTCTCCACTTATTTACTTATAGATTTCGCTCCATGTGACGAAGCGCTTCTTACCCCACCGTCAAAAAAAAGGAAGTCTGATGCGAAATTATGGTATTTGTCCAATATGACAGATGCTGAAGCTGCGGAAATATTAAATGTGCTCATGTCTGATGAGGAGGCAAGCATCTCTGGGTTTTCGGGAAACGAGGGTGTTCTTCATGTTTATTATGTATCAGTTCATTTTGTATAATGTTTATGTTTGAAAAACAAAATTTTAATGCATTTTTTCTATTACCTATTATTCACAAGAATCATTTTTACTATATTTTTTACTGAATTATTTGTATATTTTAAGGATTGTTATGGACGATACCACTTTGCTGTACATAACATTTCAATTTTCCATTGTTATTTTCAGTCAAGTAATTATCTATCACTATCATAGCAATAAATTATTACTACTGTACTTAATTGTGTCATTATTGAACAGTCCTTCATTGTATCAATATTATACTCATGAAATAATTATAATTAAAGCTGTACAATAATGGTTAATTTTTTACGTTACCACCACACCACCCAAATTCGTATTATAAATTGTAATTCTGAAACATTATATTTGCATTTATTATACCTTTTTCGTCTAAATCTTAGAGGTTCTTGACTGATTTCTGTAGGCGTCGTGAGGGTTAGCATAACCAGTGCGGCGGGCTTGCATACTCTGCCCAACCCACCGTACGAGTGGCATCAAATGATGCCATGCGCCAAAAATTGCGCAGATGACCTGATTTCTATTTTTTCACTATTAGGGACAATAATGAGAATTTTAAGAAACCGCAATGTCAAATATTATACAAGAAAATTTTCAGGATGGGGCATAACATCACTTTTTTTTCCCGCATCGAATGGGTTAAAGCCGGATTATTGGTTAGGTCGGGTGTTAACTGTAATAAATGTGACTTGGGTTGGACAGCTAAATAGTGGCGGAATGGTATGAATGAGGATGGGGATTTCTGAGGTCAATATACAGATATTTTGAGCTTGTGCTCGAAACATATTCCCCGGCGCTGCAATTAGATTGGGGGAACTGAGTTGGGAGGGGGCACAATTCTCTTAAGGGTCGTTTGATGGACCCAGAGGATGTTGCTACTTCAGCAACTCGGGAGATGCCTGATTTGTCGGGATAGAGTTGCGTGATGCGACCCAAACGCCACTCTGTAGTTGGAAGGTTTGGTTCCATCAGTATCACTACTTGACCAATAGAAGGATCTATTCCTGTTCTTGAATTGCACCACTTTGTTCTGTCCTGTAAGGTTGTCAGGTATTCCACCTGCCATCTTTTCCAGAATGCTCGGGTAAGCTGGATTACTTGTTTATACCTGGAGCCCAAATTATGGCTCTCATCCAGGGTATTGTCAGAGCAGAGTGGTGGAGGGGGCAACGGAGGGGGTGAAGGCATTGGCGGGGGTGACATGGAATATCCAGCAGAGATAGATTGATCGGTTGATAGAGGTGATGACAATGGTTCAGAAATTACAGGGCGTAAAATGAGGAAGTGTCCGGGGGTTAAAAAATGGAGGTCATCTGGTGACGTGGACATGCCTATCAATGGTCGGGAATTCAGAATCGCCTCAACACGAGTTAGCAGAGAAATGAAACATTCTAGCGTCAAACTTTGGCCTCGAAGCCCAGTACGAAGCAATCTTTTGGCCGACTTCACGGCCGCTTCCCATAGTCCTCCAAAATGAGGTGCGGCAGGAGGAATGAAGTGCCATTGGGTACCATGGGAGAGACTTTCTCTGCTCACAGCCACTCTGTGGAATTCGGAAGAGAGAAGTGATCGAAGACGGCGAAGTTCCCCAGCAGCCCCTACAAAGTTTGTTCCATTGTCTGAGTATATCGCTTGTGGATTTCCCCTGCGGTCACAGAATCTACGGTAGGATGAAATGAACGCCGGAGTAGAGAGGGAGGTGGCAAACTCGAGGTGCACTGCTTTGGTGGTGAAACACACAAAAACTACCATGTAGGCCTTGCGACCCTTGCTTCGAGTGAGCCGTGGTGCTGACGAAAAGACGAAGTAAGGAGGAATGGTCCAGCATAATCCACACCTACTATTTGAAACGGGGTTGCTGGACTTGTCCGAGAAGACGGAAGTTGTCCCATTGGTGGTTGAAATGGCACAGGGCTGAAAGGAAAGCATTTGTTGCATTTGGACAACTGCTTTCTTACAATACGCTTTCCGTCCACAATCCAGTATTTTCTACGAAGGAATGCTAGTGTGGAGGATGGTCCAGTGTGTAGATTAGAGATGTGGGCTTCATTGATTAGCAAGTGTGTAAGATGATGATGGGGTGGAAGTAGCATCGGGTGCCGAGAATCGAAGTCCAAATGTGAAGCTGTTAGTCGCCCACCCACCCGTAGAATGTTATCATGAGAAGTTATAAAGTAAGCTAACGATTTCCCAAGGTGTGATTTTATTGTACCTGAGTGGACTTCTTTCAATTGGGGGCTGAGGGCGTGAAGCTGAGCTCGGCGGACCAGAATGAGTTCTGCTGCTCTTGACTCTGCGACATTGAGGGGAGAAACATATGCTTGAATGAAGGCTGTTATTGAAGTACCCTGTCGAAGTTGTGAATATAGGCGTATACGGTTTTCACGAAGTGAGGGGTCAGAAACCTGACGGACAGATTTAATGAACCTATACATCCAGGCTGTTGTGTTTCGAAGTGAGACAAAGGAGGAGTGACGCTCTTCGAGGCGATGGAAAGTATCATCAAAAACGTTAGCCACAGTTAGTGTAACTGATTTGCTTGGACGAGCTTCATGTGTAACATGCGGATTGGAGAGCTCTGGGCGGACACGTACGAGAGGCCAGTGAAAGGGGGCTGTTTTATCCAAGCAGGCCCTTCCATCCAAAGTGGATGATTTAGGAGCTGCTGTGGCGTCAGTCCACGTGAGGCAGCGTCAGCTGGGTTCTCTGAAGTCCCAATATGAAACCACTGTTGAGGTGGTACATGAGAAAGAGTATCAGCAACCCGGTTTCCTACAAAGGTCTTCCAAATTGGAGCTGGAGAAGCTGTGAGCCATGACAGAGTGATTGTGGAGTCTGAAAATGCTAATATGTGATCAGAGCTGAGTTTTGGGAATGTCGGTGATACTTTTGCAATCAGTTTAGCCAGAAGTTGTGCTGCACATAGTTCCAGTCTAGGGATAGTAGTTGTGTTCTTACCAATAGGAGACATCCTCGCTTTGGCTGATATAAGCCTGGAGTAGTTTTGAGGGGTGTGAACAACTACCAGATATACCACTGCAGCATATGCTTGTTCTGATGCATCTGCGAAGCCGATTAAATAAATTGGGCCATCAGATACTGGCACGTATCGGGGGATATGTAATTGTGATAGATCAGGAAGCTGCCTTTGGAGGTTATTCCAGTTGTGGATAATGTTAAATGGCAAGGGTGCATCCCACTGAAAATGGGACTGTGCAATTGGGCGGGAGATGATTCTTGAGTAGACAATGACAGGAGTTAACCAACCAAGGGGATCATAAATCCGTGCAATTTGGGAAATGAGCTCTCGTTTTGTATGTACATTTTGGCTAACTGACAGTTTGTAGAAAAATGAGTCTGAAGATGGGTCCCAGCATAGTCCCAGTAACTTGAGTGTTGGAGTTCCTATTGAATCATCAATATTGGGATCGAATTCCAAGTGTTCAGAGGAAGGAAGAATGTGTTCAGATGGGATACCTTTTAGGAGATCAGGATGATTCGCAGCCCACTTGCGAAGTTCGAGGGAAGCTAGTGAAAGAAGATTACATAACTCATCACGTATGTTGAGGGCAGCACTAATCGAATTTGAACCTCCATTTTCGTCGTCTACGTACGTTTGTTCCTTCAATATTTGTGAAGCATGAGGGTGGGATACAGCATGAATTGTAGCTAACTCTTTCAAAACTCTCCCGGACAGCCATGGAGCAGAGGTCGTTCCGTAAGTTACGGTTTTTAGACAATAATCAGTTATAGGATCATTAGGGTTGAATCTCCATAAAATTCGCAAAAAATTTGAATCTTCTTCTCTGTGCTCTATCTGCCTAAACATCTGACGGATGTCAGCGGTAAAAACAAAACGATTCAAGCGGAAGCGGGTAACAACTTCACCAATGTCTAATTGAAGGCGAGGCCCAGGTAAAAGTAAGTCATTCAAGGAATAGCTTGTTGTGGATGGCTGTGAGGCATTGAAAACTACTCGTATTTTATCAGCTGGGTCACCTTGTCGATGTACAGCGTGATGTGGCATGTAGTATGTAGGAGTGTGCACTTTAGTGGCACTGACACAAGCGTAGAGGGTGGGAGGATCATAAGGGAGAAGAGGCAGAATCTTCTCCAAACGTTGATGGTTTCTACGGGTTGGTGCTAGATGAACAGTTTGAATAGCAGATGGTGTTTGTACTATGCGTGGGTTTTGATGGCTTACGGAACTTTCTTCTAAATTTTTTGAAGAATCTGTAGAGTTGTAGGTAGTTCGTTTGTCCCCAACATCAGTGACCGATGAATGAAAACTAACACTCTTGTTATGGTGAGGAGTGAAGTAGCTGCCTGTGAGAACCCATCCTAATTTAGTCCGGCGTGCTGTGGGAGAACCTCGAATTGGGAAAATGACAGTTTGCAGATCAACTGACTCAAAGACGGAGCTTCCAAAAACTATCTCTACAGGCTGGGGCTGGAAATACTTGGGGTCAGCGAGCTCTAAAGAATTAAGATGAGGCCAGAGATGATGTGGTAAGGAGGATGTGGGGATGTCATTTGTAGCCCTTGTAACAACACGAAGAGTTATATAGAGGTCAGATCGAGTAGGTTGGCGTAACCAGAGGGAAG
This sequence comes from Pachypeltis micranthus, assembly GCA_020466155.1. Taxonomy (NCBI): domain Eukaryota; kingdom Metazoa; phylum Arthropoda; class Insecta; order Hemiptera; family Miridae; genus Pachypeltis; species Pachypeltis micranthus. The sequence goes on along the minus strand of JAINFA010000025.1, from coordinate 102,092 downwards.
TAGTTCCTAGTATCGTTGAGCTCGAGGTGCCACCAACGCCAGAAATGCTGATAGGAGGAGAGGGGAGAATAATCATGCCAGTCCTGAGGGCGGCTTCATGAGTTATGAGGTTTACCTCACTTCCAGTGTCAAGTATGGCCCTTGACCGATGCCATCTGCCACCAGCGTTGCGAATATAAACCTCTGCAGTAGGGATTATTGCCTGATCAAGAGGAGTATGTCTGAGGGACGGAGAGAGCGACGCTTTGGCAACTGAACTGATGTGAGTGAGGGGCATCGGTCGGGCAACATCCTAATCTACAGACGTGGGATCCCATGAAGAGGTAGGGGGTGGTGAGAAGGTTTCGTCCCGTTGAATCGAAGGTGCTGTTCCACTCATGTGGGAAGATGAAAAGTTGTTCGTTTGAACCGGAAGGGGGGGCCAGGAACCATTTGTGGAGAGGTGGGGTTCAACTTCGTTTCCTGTAACTACTTGATTGGGATTACTATAATACGAGGAAATAGAAGCGGGGGATTTTGAATTATTTGGTGGCTGAGACGCAGGATTAGAAGTGCTTGGAGATGGTCTAGTTGGTTCAACTGAAAACCCACTTTGAAAATTCTGATGAGGGTGTGAGCGATTGGGTAGCATATTAAATGATTGCCTGTTCTGTGGATTAGGATAAGAATACGAGGAGGGTTGTTGAGATCTATTAAAATTAGATGAGTCATTATCGAGGTGAAGGAAGGTGTGATGGCGGCGATTGCAACTAAAACAAGTTGAATTAGAGGGACAGTTATTAACTGTGTGAGTACTCGCCATACAGTTCCAACAAAGTTTATGAATCCCAATTACATTCCTACGTTCTGGGACCGACATTCGCCTAAATTCTGGACATTTTCTCAAAGCGTGTAGCCCATTACAGATTTGGCAGGGAAAACGGATTTGGTGGTCAACATTAGGGGAAGGTTTTTGAGAACCACGTACCATAGAACTGTACATTGTTTGATTGTGAGAGCGGAAATTATTATTTTGAAATGAAGGTACATTCCTACTAAAATTTTGCTTAGTGCTTGGATACGATGCAAAGTAATTATTATTAGAGGTATCATATTCATCAATTGGACAATCAACACGGTCATATGACTCACCGTTGTCCTGAAGCGCAGCGAAGGAATTTTTTATGGGTATGAAGTTTCTTCTCAGCGGTGTTGAAGGACCTTTCCGTTGATTTAGGGTTGTCCATTGACCCCGTGCGGTACGCTGGTCGCTGTTTCGAGCTCTGCGTTGATCGCTCTGAGATTTCAGAAACTTCATCAAATCGTGAAATTTCGGGAGGTACTCAGGATCAGGGTGTATTTTGTGAAACTCTTCACGAAGATCGGCGGGTAGTTTCGCATACGCAGCATAATAGTCTCGGAAGTCACATGGGTCGTCAATGTTCAAATTACGAACTGAATTTCTGGTATTAATTAATTTTGAGAGGAAGCAGCTGATATCATCTGCATCCGGATTCGACTTTATTGGAGCCGTTTCGTAAAACGCTCCGAGGGTGGCCATGGCGGTTCTTCTTTTCCCGGAGTACTCACTGACTAGTGCTTCGTACGCCCTTTCATAGTCAGCATCTGTATTGCCAATGTTGTTGACAATTGAGAGCGGGTGCCCTGATAGGTGTTCCCTAAGGCAAGCCAATTTCTTTGCCGTCGGAATTTTCAGTAAGTGAGCCGCTTTATCGAACATGGTACGGAAGAAATGAAATTCCGTAATGTCTCCTGAGAACTTTGGTATGGTCCCAACTAAGAAACTATGTTCCTTCATGGCAATTATCGAAGCATCATGATCAGGGTAGAGCTGTTTGTGGTCGGACGTGCGAGATTGAACTTCATTTCCGCGGCTACCAGTGGGTGAAGTCATCAATGGGCGAATATGAAGTCCAATAACGGACGACATTGCGTTCAATTGCGTTGAGATTTCTTCGAACCATTTAGAGCCCAGTCCGAGATCGGTGATTTGATGGATGTATTTTTCCATTTCGCGAAATTCTTCTCGGGCTTCAACAAATTCGCGAAACAGGCACTCTGCTTCGAATTCAGCTGAATCGGTGGTTTTGTCTAATTTTTCACAATTGCGTTGAAGTTCACTTATTTTCATAAAGTAAAAGTAGAGACGCCGTGTTACGTCATCAATAACGAGTGAAGATGGAATATGTTTGTTATACCTCTCTGAAGAGCAGTCGGACGTTGTCAGAGGAGAGTTGCTTGTAAAATCTGTAGGTTCGACATTGACGGCGATGTCACTTGCGGGAGAGAACTCTTCATTCTCCTCCTCAACACCGGCACCGGAACGCGTTTGCACCATTTCAACAACTAATTCGAGGAAGTTACTAGTTGTTAAAAAAGTCAATCGTCACTTTTCGCGCTGGACCCGAAATGCTACAGCCGCAAAATTAGTTTTTATCCGACCCGGAGGACCAAATGTTAAGACCAGGGTGACTCGAAATGAGAAAATGTTCTTTACACGCACTTTTATTTAAACGGGGATTACTATGTACACAATATTACTGAAGATGTTGCACGGTATTAATATTTACAGGGAGACGGTTATATACGATCGGGGATAAATACGGTTAACAGTTAAAACTTTAGCGTAAGGAAGCACAAAACTCGAAGGCCAAAACAGAAGTGAAGTCGTACAAGTTTTTCGTCTTTCTAGTTAGTTCTCGGTACGTGATTTTAAGAGGGGAGGATATCATAAGGAAGGGGTTGGAAATTTTGGGAGTTCGTACAGAGGGGGTTGAAGGGGTTCATAACGGTGTTGAGAGGAATGACCTGGTTTGGGAAAGCCGAGGAATGTACCCCCCTTTGTTGTGGGGACACTTTCGGCAAGAGGAGATTGACAGGTAATAGAAGTTAAAGCCGGATTATTGGTTAGGTCGGGTGTTAACTGTAATAAATGTGACTTGGGTTGGACAGCTAAATAGTGGCGGAATGGTATGAATGAGGATGGGGATTTCTGAGGTCAATATACAGATATTTTGAGCTTGTGCTCGAAACACCACCCGAAATAAAATAATAGTTAAAGAAATTAACGGGAAATAATAAATGTAAAATAACATTTAATTTAGAGATAAATAAATAAATAAATAATAGTTGACCTTTTGGCTTAATATAAATCTAAGATGATAAGCGTCCTTCTGGCCGAACCAACGTATGGCATGCCGAAACTAAGAAAACAAAATAAACGACCCACTTCAGGAGAGTTGCCTTCTCTCTTCGCCTGAACGGCCTGAAAGTGTGAAAATGAGAATTCGGAAAGCTGGAGACGTCGCAGGAGTTCTGAACTTATCGTATCGGGAGAAAAAGGGAGTACGAGGCATCAACGAAAAGGAACAAGTAGACTGCCGAAGTATCCCCAGCAGAGGGACCTGAATTCTTTGGAACCTTACATAACCTCCCACTTTCCCCGTAGCAGCACATTGGTAGTGAGGATCGGGTTCTGCGGGCGTTCACCGAACTGCCGCTGCACAGAAGGCGTATTTTACGGTAAACACCCCTCACCAGCGGTTAAGGTGTGAAGGAAGGGTTTTAGTTTAGCAAGAGTCCACAGACCAGCATCTTTGCCTGGAGACTACATGTCCCACCAGCTGGGAGGTAAATGGAGGTAACTGTAAACAGTCCATCGAACTTATGGTAAAGCTTAGAAGCAGACTGGTCTAGGGCTGAAGAAACGTTTATTGATGCTCGAAGTACTTGCACCCCAAACTAGAACCTATCTTGCCTACGACGCAGATTGTACCAGCTAGCTTGAGCCGTACTTGCCTGCAGAAGATTCCGCGCCACTAGGTGGTGGAGTTCTTCAAGTGTTTGCACCTGCTTCGCCCATTCATTAGTGCTGGTGTTCACACTCTGGCCTTCATCTTCTTTGAGACTGGAACGATGACAATTGTGTAGTCGTAACTCAAAGTTCAGGAAGGCTGGTGAGGATCCAGTGGAGCTATGAACCACACTGTTCAAAGCAAATTGGAACTCTCCAATGTACCGTGTGTGACGTGTCTGATCAACATAGGTCCTAATTAACTGGCTAATGATTCGATTGACTCTTTCAGTACGGTTGGCCTGGCAATGGTATATTGAATTGGGGCGGTTTCTTGTCGGGAATACCTTAAATAAGGCGAGCCGTGGCCTAAATTAATTGAAAATAATTAAACACAAATATTCGTCCTCGAACTCCGGTGAACAACTAAATTTAATGTGCGTGTCATATGGGAATTAATAGATCAAGATTTTATAATCAACTGGAGGAGACAATAATATTTTCGACATTCTCCCCCCGCAAAAAAATTAACACTGAAAACGGAGTGGCTTTCACTCCCCCACACAACACAACTCACACAACACTTCCACTTCTAGTCTTCAGACTCCCAGCTTCTGTAGAATCTTCCTGGTTCTTCTGTTTCTCTTCCGTTGTCTTCTGCCTAAGCCAAGGCTCTTCCTCTGCAGCGACAGAAACAAAACGCTGAAGGTGTGGCTTTCTCTCTTAATTTTTTCTTCGTCTTGAAAAATGTCCAATTCCTTCGTCAGTTTTGTTTCTCCGTGAAAATAAGCTTGTTGGATCGCTCGAAAAATACGGTTCTCCGCTTGTGATAATTCTAGGCTTGTAAAAGGCATGGTTTTTTCTCCCGTTTTATGTGTTCTCCACCTTAACATCCTAGCAACTGTGGTAATAATGCTGGTAAATTTAGACATCTTGGGTAAGCCGTAGTCTATGTCCTGATCAACTTTCATCAAGACGTTGGCTTTGCCCTGTAGAAGTTTCTTAGCTATCCCTGCTTGTTCCCTATCTCCTGGTTCTGGACTTATTTTTGGCCAATCTTCTTCGTTCTGTAACCAATCAGGACCTTCCCACCACTTCGATTGAAACAAAGCTTTTGCACTGCAACCTCTCGATGGTAAATCAGCTGGATTTACAGCTCCAGGCACATGGTACCATTGATCTGGCTTAGTATATGTATTGATTTCTCTGCATCGATTCCTCACGAAAACAGACCAATCCCCGCTTCCTTTAATCCAATGCAGCACAACTTTGGAGGCACTCCAGAAGAAAGATGGGAAATTCCCCAAATACGATTCAACTTTGCGCCACAATCTAACACCAATCAGTGCTGCCATTAGCTCCAACCTGGGAATCGAAAGACATTCCTTTTTTGGTGCAACTCTAGTCTTAGCTTGAAGGAAGCGAATCTGAACCACACCTTGTGCCACCTTTCTAATGAAAATGCAAGTCGCATAGGCAAATTGGCTAGCATCACAAAAAACATGTATGCTGACCTGAGGCGTTTGCCACTTCTCGCATGATAGTCTGCGTTGGATCCTACTCGATGGTATTAATTCTGCTCCTCGAATCCAGGAAGCTACCCTATTCCTTAAAGTTTGTAACAAATTGTCATCCCAGCCGCCTTTCGTTGACCAAGCTTCTTGCAACATCATTTTAGGTAATAAAGTGTTGGGAGAAATCAGACCCAAAGGATCAAAATAACAGTGCACCATAGACAAAAGTGTTCTACGCGTGACATCTTCCACAATCATAGAGGGATTACGGTTGACAAATAAATCATGCGACACTTGATCCCAATGGACTCCCAAAATCGAAATCGGCGTCTCAGGTGTTACAGGTTCGATTAACTCCGGCCCACTAGCCCATTGTCTCAATTCAAATTTACCAAGCTTCATTAACAAATCAGCTTGCACTATCATTTTCGATAATTCTCCTTTATCATCAACACTTGTAACCAAATTGTCCATATAGAATGATCCTCGAAGTTGTCTACAGAACAGATTACTTCAGCCTCACGAAATGGTGTGAAGAGCGCTTTTATGGTGCTGCACTGAATCAGAAGATCACATTAGTGTTGTCTCCTTCGTATATCGCTAATCATCAGGTTCTATGTCTCTTAGACAGTCTCACTACGGTCAGCTTCATTTGGACATCCATTACCTAAGCTTCCTCCCCAGATGATCCTTCCCTGCAATCCCTAATGAGTTTGGACAGACTGGTTAGATTATTTATACATACTTACTTCCACTTTCATAATCATTGATTCAATAAATGTGTAGGGGGTGTATTTATTTCATTCTTTCTCAACTTGAAGCATTCGTCGTTTCATTTTCTCACAACTGGTAGCTTGTGCACGTAACATGTTTGCGCCTTGTAAAACTCTAGACCCATAGAAATACATTGTAAATCAGGTTAATTAGAATACCGTCTTTGATGAACTAAATTTTATATCCGTATATTTTCATACAAATCGCTTCTCATTAACAGCCGTACAGTCTGACCAAAACTCTATGATTTCCATTCACTAATAGACACGTAGTACAATTATGATGTATTACACAATAATATTAATATTTAACTTTTAGAGAAATGGTAACTTTTTGTATAAATATATATCTATTCAAATATGACGAATAACACGATTAAATGGGCTCGTTCATTCAAAGTAGGACAATAGGCTCGACCGAGCAGAAAAAAGATGGGAGCCTTTTATTTAACAATTCATCTTGAGAATCACACTGTTAACAATTTTGATCGATATAAAATATAACATGCGATTCAAGCGCGACAAAAATATTCTTAAAATTGAAATTTCTAACAAGTGATTACACATCTAGATGGAAACTCACGGAGGGAATTCTTTAAATCCCGGTAAAGAACCAATGTCAGACATCGATGTGACACAAATATAAGTCTGATTAGAGACGTAATATTACCACTGTGTGAATAACAGCGTTCATCGTAATGTAAATAAGGCAACTCATGTTAAGTTGGTTGCGTTCCGTAGAATCTGTCTTTGCTCATCAGTCGAAGGAGCCTGTTTTGTTTAGAGGATATGCGGTACACGCATAATATTTTCCTTCAGACCATTTGAATTAGTCTGTCTTCCCAGTAGCAAGAGCCTTCTTGGTAATACCATTTTTCTCTTCATCTCGACCTAACTTACTTCACATTCTGTCTGTTGACTCACAGACAAACCTTGAATATTGTGGAGCGTGTTTAAGAGCATTTCTCATTATACCGCATAAGTTTTCGTTCATTCCTCTTCCGTCATTCTAGGCCAGAGCATGGCGACGTGCCTTCCGAGTAGCTTGTCATTTCACCAGCAAGCCCTTACCACAACATGCTTCTGTTAATGAACTAAATCGCTCGCAAAGAATGTGTGGAAGCACATTTCAATAATGAAACGGAGTTGGAACGATGGCTATTTCCACTAAATTTGAGTTTTACATTCACATGAGAGTGTGGGAATGGACAACCGTCCAACTTCGTTTTACTAATGAAGCGTTTATTACTAGTTTATACTTCTTCTTCCCCCGTTCTCGAACGTTTTCATTACAAGATCTTCCGTGAATGAATTCCATTGTTAAAAATCGTAAGTTAAAAAAAAAGTTACATCTACATTTGATGAAGGAATGAATGTTGGCACAACGCGCAGGGGCTACTATGGCCCCTCAACGGCAGCTCAGCCGTTCTACGACTTAGTGCATTCTAGGGAGTTTACATCCTCATAAAACACACTTTATTACTCAAAAGGAGAAGTCGAACGGCATTCCAGAAACTAATACGTTTCCAGTTTCCCCATAGTTATTAGTGGTGTTTCTCGTTTTAATTTTCACACTCGACATGTTTTCGTTGGCTGACATTGGCTCATTTATGGGCAAGTACGCATTCCACTTGTCACTACCATGTAAAATCCAAACATTTCCCTCCTAAAACAACAGTCGGTCCCGATCTAATCGTAAACCGCAGGTAGCAACAACTTACGCACTTAAATAAAGCACAATTTATTTTTCCCACTTAACTTTCAAACTAGTCGATCACACTTACGAACACCAACTAGTACAATTCATACGCTATTCTAAAATAGACTTCTATTAGTTAAAATAATTTTCGTAGGGCCGCCTTAAATCGTCGCTAACATCAAATCTCTTTTACGTGTTGAGCATTAAAATTGATAAAACGCGATTCGCATTGTTTTTAAAGATTAATTTATTGTTTGTTATTTCCTTACCAATGAAATTGGGTTTTCGACGCAGTAATCCAATAAACACACAGGTAATCGATAAAATGGCTTCAACTCGATTTGGACCCGACGGCGCTCACAATTGCTAATTAATTTCGGGAGAGGGATATTTCGGGGAATTACATCTAGACGAACACCAATACTAAACATTTTGTTGTTGACACATCACTATGGGGTGTGGGGGACTTGTCGATTAATACGATGCATATACACACATTTGCAAATGTTTAGGCTCAGTTCATGGTTATTTAATACGGAGATCGGCTTGTCTAGTTTGATACGTGAAATGTACCTAACTGGTGATGTAAACAGACAATTAAATGCCACGGTGTGGTTTGAGGAGGCCAGAAGACGACTAAGCGCAATTTTCGTTTCTGTATCCTGTTGAAGTTTTTCTTGATGTGGTTTTCAGTGCAGTTTCAAACGTTACGAAGTAGACTTTCCGTTCTGTAAAACCTAATCTCTCTTTCAGCAGTTATGATATTGCTAAGCCCGGACGTGTTGAGTTGATTTGAATGATAGCTTTTAAAATTATGACTGATATTCCCTGAAAGTATAAGGATGCAAGTGGAAATAAATTCCAGTCTTTACGTCAACAGGACTCGGGAAAAAAACAGAATGTGGAAAATTGAAGAGATGTAAAGGATGAGATGTTCCCGTCAGTAGCTCTCTACAAGTGAACAATTAATTTATTTAACGAGAAATCGGAGCAAGCGCACTTTACACGGGATAGCGAGCTGACAAAACTGGTAACTGGTCTGTTCGTTGGAACGGAGAGAGACAGGAGGCGACTGAGTGAAAAGAGAACCAAAGGTCACAAGTGTAATTGCGGATATTAATAATAGTGCAGATTGGCAGTTTGTGGTGGTTTGTAGGGTTTGTGGCAGCGAGGTCGATGGCGCAGGCAACTCGAGAGCGGTAAGAGCACCGTAAAAAGGTCTTGAGAGCCAGCCTTAGAGCATGTGACGCATCCACAGCCGACCGAGTATCCGACGTATTGCCGCCAGTAGGGGTGTCGGAACCCACGAACCTCGTCAACAGAGTTTCCCTCCAACATCCGACTGCGTCGGACCGTAAGTGGAGCGATCAGTCCGACAAAGGCTCGTTCAAGCAGCCACTTTCCGTGCTCCTTTTTTCTTCTTTTCTCTAAAATAGAAAACATTTGACAAATAGTTCACATTCCGCCTTCTTTGCATTGCAGCAACTCAATTTCTTTTTAGCCGACACGCAGCGCGTCACGATAAGACTGAATTGAATTCGTAAACACCACTGAAACTTTAGTAGGAGAGTTTTTCGCTTGGCTTAACGAACGCCATTTCAGTTGGTCCTTCCGATCGGCACGAGAATGGCTGACTTAAGAGTAAGACCGTCGCCGATTGTGAAAGCAGCGAAACCTTTAACATCGTTAGTGAATACTGGTTCGCTCCTAAAGCAGCTCCGTTGCACAAAGTCTAAATAGTGTTTTGGAACTTACAATAGGGAAATGGTTCGAAAAACTTATTGAAGTAAAATGTCGACTACCCGATGCGGTGACGAGAAACGATCCGACCTAGTTATCTACAGTTCAGTCAAACAGCCCGAAAATTTGTGAGAGCAAGAAGTTTCGAACGCTATTATACTCTCCAAAACAACAGGAGGCGCAAAAAACCATAAGATTATTATGGCTGACCTCGACCCGAAAATGTTAGTGCAGCTTTCGTATTAAGAGCGGCCGAAGATGCTGAGATTTATATAGAGTGGCTTCACTCAGCGAGAACGCATTGCAACTCTCCAGTGCCCGATATTAGTCGGGTTTACTTTCTGTTTTGTTGTGTGCCAACAGTAGGCATTGACTGAGGTGTTGGAATCATCCAGTAGTGAGCACACGTTGCCTAAAACTGAAAAGGAAGGGGGAAACGTGAGACGCTCCGGAAAAAGTGGAGGTGGAAGGTACATGGTCCAAAGAAGATCACAATGCAAATGGTTTTATAAAAGATAGACGTGAATCTAATCCAGAAAATGGTCGTAGACGCTAAAATCGTGGCGTAAGAACAAGCTCATCGAAGAGAAAAATATTCCTGACCTCAGGGGAAACCACGCTATTTGAGGGAAATGATGAAGAAGACCTATAGATTTTAAGTTTTTCAAGTAATTTTCTTATTCAGCAGCATTTCGAGTCGGACCTGAACGTCACCTGAGAGTGACGTTGTCCTTCGCTCAAGTGCTTTAAATACATAAACAAGAAGAAACGGATGGGTTTCACTTTACAAACGGAACTAGAGTTTTCTCTCAATTTTCGTCATTATGTTCCAGACGGAACTCAAGAATGAAGAAAGTCCGTTTTGGGCATTTCATTTGAAGCAGCGCATCATCAAATCAACATTTCGACGACTTTTTATCGCCTTGTTAGCGACACTGGCCAGAAACTATTTCAGCGGGTAATCGCGTGCCAAGGTTAGACAATTAATTTCGGGATCCTAACTTTCGGAACTTTACGATCCCTTGGAGACTAGTGTTCGTTCGACATGATTCCCGCTAGAGAAACGATTACAGAACCTTGACATGTTTATCTGATATTCAACACTAACAACAGAATAACGACAATTGCACTTAGATCGCATTATTTACTGTTTCAAGTCCTGTTCCACTACAATGCTGAGAATATGTTTAAATCAATGAAAGAACATGATATCTTAAATTTTGAAAAAATAAAATTACCGGGATTAATAACTTATCGCTGAATCCGAAGAGCGTGTCTTGATACTTCATGCGTGTCATGATGATTCTAAAAAAAGTATTGACTGGATTATAGAACAATCTTCGTCAAGTCAAAATACTGTCGAAACCGTTGGGTACTCGTACTTCAACATGCTAAACATTAAACGGGGCAACGGAAAAAAAATTAGTTTTTAAAAGTTTAGATTCGATGAATTTAAACTGGCCCACCAACACAAATGCTCCAATAAGAGATTGGTACTTTGTTACAAACATCAACTTGTTTGAACGTGCTATCCGATTGTGCTAGAGGCTATTCAATGAAGTAGGGAGAGGTAGTGCGTAAACCTATTGAAGGCCTTGGCCGTGGTAGCATCTTCTAGTTTCAAAAAGTTGGCAGAGAATCCGAATAAACAGGTTCCTCCATTCTTCATGAAATTAAGTGCTGTACATATTTCAACAGAAACTCCAGTAGAAAAATTAGTAAGGGCATGCATTTGTACTGTGAAGAAAATTAAGTTGCTAATAGTTGTTTCAAATAATTAAGGATATTAAATTAAATAGCAATTAGAATCAACCCTTGTGAATAAATAAACGAATTAAAAGTATTTAACTTTCATTGGACAGGTCATGGGAATCGAAGAATTATGTGAGCTCTACGTAGCTCGAGGCTGTGATTGCCTTAAAGGTGATAAACACTGCAAGGGGACTCTAGTCTCCTGTTTCCTCAAAGCCGGTGAGTGATACAGTGATATACAGTTGAATCACAGTAAGTGTTCATCTCGCATGGGCGCATGGACTCATTAGCCAATGTGAATTCGTACATCTGGTGTGTACCGAGAAGAACCAAACTTTTTCATTCAGCGGAGGCTCGTCTGGGGCATTTGTGCTGACTGGGCACCTCAAATGCCCCGATGCGCTTGTGACTCCGCTGCCGATAGTTGTAACCGAACCGGTTCCCTCATCGCTGTGTCGTTTGTGCTCGCGTTCGCTACCACCCAGTTCCCTTTTTGTGGTGGTAAAACTTCTCCGAGAGTAATTGTTAATTCAATTTCTTGTTTTGAATAACTGTTCGGACGATATCGTACTTACTCCCGAATCACATAGTGCAATAAAGCTAACATTTACCCCGTAACAGGTACCCGGTAGAGATTGAATATCGGCAGACAGGTTTATAAAACAGCTTGGCGTGTATGGGTTTAGAGTTAGACCTGAGAAAATAGCTTGGTCTCATAGTTCTATCAAGGTTATACTGTGAAAGCCTTTTTTTGTTGGCGAGACCTGGGTGAGGCGTCCTCAATATAGTACTTACTGGTTGAATTTCAAGGAGCAGATCCCATAGCTGCCTCGGCATACCTTAATGATTATCTGCGGAATATGCAGGAAGCTACCTACGCCTGCTTCAGTCTATCGCTTGGCGTCCCTTCCACGTACGATCTCGTTCTTGTTCAGAGCTCATGTCCTTTGTCCCATCTGCTTATTCAACAACGTATTGGACAAAGAAAAAAGTACAAAAAAATCGCCTTTAATTTCATATTTAACCTGCACATCACCATTGAACGCCAAAATAGGAGTATGAGCAATATCGATTCAAAATACTATAGTGATCAACACACCAATTTCGGTTTATTATTCATTCTGAATACTAACCCTATGTTTTCGGTCACCAAAACGCAGTACAACGCGGGAGCTACAGCGTTTCGTCGTTTGAACTCCCTCCCTCCCCTCTTGTCTCAATGAAAAAGCAACCGCATGAGGCTAGCGAGCGCCTCCCACTCGCTTGCCTACCAATGACGCCGCCACTCAACTCCCCTTTCACCTCGGAACGACGGGGCAAAATCATCAGACGTTTGGTTTCCATAGTTCCACTGTAGTCAGGTCATGTTTCGTATGGTTTACTAGTATTCGATGCTGAATCGAATGGGATGGGGGAGCACTTATACTAGGTCAAGCTGTTCGTGAGAATAATAAACCATTGTGTAATAATTTGCAGGGTTTATCAATTAAATCGTGTTCTCAAAAAACCGAGTGTTAGCTCGGCCTATGCGACGTAAGTTTGATAGTGGCCATAAGATTATGGAGATCTAACTGAAATTCAAACTAACAACGCGTTTGTTTTAACTTTTTACTGCACTTTTCCTGAGCTCTGCGAGATACAATGGAAAGTCGGTTAAAACAGAATTTTTAGTTCTGTTCAGATCTTTACGTTGAGTCAGAAAATCGTTAATTGGGAAAATGGTCTGTGTGTGTACCACCAAACATTTTTTCTCTCGAAAACGGCCCTAACAATTTAGATTAAATGTCTAATGTAGACAGCTCCAAATACGACAAGAATACCATAAAATTCCGATCCGTGGGAAAATGACGTGAGCAGCACAATAAATTACCAAACATTTCGACGAAAATCAAGTTAGCAAAAGTTTTTTTCCTTATAAGCTCGAATCTAACTAGGATTTCCAGAAACTGTTGTCCAACCAAGTATTTATACGACGAGTCTTTAATAATGCTCTTAAGATATACAGTGACTAATCCAGATATTCCGGAATTTTAGTCACCGTCGTTTCACTTACCACCATTTTTAAATATTTTTACTCGATAAATCTGGAAAAGTGATCATTATCCTTTTGGGAAGAAGGGTTTACAGCCTCAATAATTAGCCGTCTGCTCAATAATCGTCAGGGCATGAGTGCGAGTAGCACAATAAATTCACAAGCACTAAACGGTAAATTTTTCAACATAAAACATAAAATTATTCATATGAACAGAGTGAAAAAGACTTTATATTGGTAGCTAGTCACGCAAGCCCGTAAAGAAGCAGAGGAAAGTTGTGTGATGCGTCGCACCAAATAGTTAATGATTTTCTTAATGCTACAATATTTAGCTGGGGTGTACAAGTACCAGGTAAGTGACTTTGCTTTCCTAGGATTTGAATCACATGCTCAACCAAATCTCATCAATACAATTGTTGATCATTCATTAACAGGATTAAGATAATGGAGATGTCTAGATAGTTTTGATTGTCTCAATATCTCAAATAGTTCTGGTTGAATTATGGGATTTATGTTCTAAAATTTTGAACTTTTGAGCTCTGTCTGGCGGAATAATAGTGCTTTTTCCATAAAGTAGTGGTGTCGGTGAGGGGGTCACCATTCATTCACCACGAGATCATCATTTTATACGCACGCTTAAGTATAACTCACTAACCATTTGGTACCGTGGACCAAACAAAATCATAACCCGTAAACAAAATTTCTTTGTATGCCTACCTTTGAACCTACTAATTAAAATAGTAGTAATACAATACCAAGGGTTGATTCCTTCATTAAAATGTGCACTTGAGCAAGTTATAAAATTAAATAAATTGAAAAAAGAATTCAACAATTTCTAGACTACACAGTTCAAAGTTTTTAGCTCGTTCGCGACCCGAAATCAGTTGTTCAGCAATACGTCAGAGCATGGTTCATATCAGGCTATCCTTCAGATCGGACTCGAATGGAGAACTCGTTTGACATGTTCGACTTCCCACAGCTTACTTGGTCAGATTCGAAATGGTAAGCCAATTAGTGCATGGTGGTTGGCAGAAAGAGAGCGATTAGTCCATTTCTCCAACTATGAATCATAGCCTCCGCTGAAAAAAAAAACGGAAAACGAAGGCATATGTATTTATTGTAGTTAAAGCGAGGGATCAATTAGTTTAACAAATAAACATTTTAAAGATTCTTACTCTGCACAAAAAACAAAACATTTAGCTCAAAAACTTTGGATCAGGACAGAAATACGGACGTTATACGTTAAAAAAGACAAACTTAATGGGGGAATATACAAAATACACTTAGAATCGGCCAACATAACGACCAAAAACAATTTACACGACATATTTATAGATTTACTAGACTACCTACGTACAAAGACGAATAAAATCATGAATTACAAATACGAAAATATGGAAAGGAAATTCGACAAACTTGAGAAAAAACTAGACCCTATCTCGAAGATGACTCAAATCTAACTTACCTTCAACTGACTTACAAAAAGAAATTGAAACGAACATCTTGGACGCCTTACAATAACTACCGACTGAAAACCGAGAACGCATACGCCGCAAAATAGCGGACAAAATCGAACGAACCATCAAAGAATACAGAAAGAACAGGACGGACCACAAAGACGTACAAACAGCTAAACAAATTAGGACCAAACTCAACAAAAATAATTTAATTTTGACAAAAGCAGACAAAGGAAACGTCGTTGTTATACTGGATAAACAAAACTACATAAATAAGACCACTGCCTCCATCAACCAAACCCAAGGCACGAAACTGAAAAAGATCCCACGGACTCGTAACAAACACAAATACATAATGCACTTAGAAACCATACTAACATACCAAAAGAACAACATTATAAGAACATAAACTACTCAACGGACATCCAAAAATTCATAAAAACAACACACCCATCAGACCAGTCATAAACTTCACATCTGCACCAGCGTACAAACTCTCAAAATATTTGTCCACAATGCTAAAAAGTAGCATTACATTACCAAACAGATTAAAAGACGTGACTGTAACTCCAAACACTAGATTGGAATCATTTGATAAAAAAAGCGATAATTTAATGTTCGACTAATCCGATTTTCCGATTTATCATTGCTTATACCACCGTTCAACACATGGTCTCAGAAACAGTTGTGAGGAACAAAATGTGGAAATAGACTAAAAGACGCTCCGTCAGGTAGAACAAATTCACTTATGTTTGGTTGGTATCTCCATTCAACAGGCAGCCAGAGAAACATTTATGCAGAAGAATCAACAAGTATTTAATAGTACGAGTAGAAGACTCCTTAAAGTAGGAGTTTAATGAAAATTGTATGGAGCCGTTCTTCCGAAACGGCATAAAATTCTCTTATTGCCACATTGGCCATCACGTCGGTTCACCACATTTTCATATCGATACTCATGGAGAAGGACAGAGATACTAGTTAGTAGAACATAATTTGAAGGTAAATTTAATATTAATGAAGCCGTTTACGGAAAAATGCGAAAGGCCTTCACTTTCGAAGCATTTCATCGCCCTCACCTTTCCACGTCAATCTAAAACTGTTCATAATCGCAGTTTGATAATTGCTAAAAATTACGAACAAAAGAAACAGAAAACCAGTTCAATTGGTGCAGATGCCTTCCCCCAGACCATACCATATTCATTCTGAATAGTACACCCATACTTTCATTATGGAAATTATTTTTATTTGACAACCCCCCTCAACATTTGACACTTCACCTTTCAAGGCAAATACCAAATCTGCATTGTCCGTCCACCGTCCGCAATATCCGGGCGATACTTTGCTTTAACGTGACCTGTGCGGACCAACCTACAAAAAGAGGACTTGGCCCAACAAATTGCTGGGCACAACCCTGCAATTGGCTTGCAGCCGCAGGATGTCAGGCCTCTTTTCACGAAAAAGCGTGGCAGACAAAAGGATCGGGTGATCGAGGTATCACCCAGCCTACACAAAAAACTAGAGGGGGCAAGGCAACTCCAAATAGCCTGGCAGCGGTGCACCATCCACAAGTACCAAGCCCCCACACAGACACAGCGTTAAGGCCACCTGGCAGTAGCCTGTACGAAACCTGTTGTGTGTGACACGTGTGTCGTGAGGAAAGAGCTGAAAAATAAGGGCCAAAATAAAAAGTCTCCACCCCTTACCAAACTCCCCCCTAAAAACCCACGACAAAACGTGGTAGTGGTAAGGTCTATGTGTGAGAAAACAGGGGCTGGTCCCTCCACCCCTGATGCAATGGAAGCGCTGATGCGGGGTGTTTCTGCTACAGACCTCCAAGAAAAAGTGTCTGAGTTCATAACATCCGCATCGCAGTGGGAGTGGGCGGAAACTCCGGAAACAGCCAAGGCGCTTACGAGCCATATTTCCAGCAAGAAGGAGTGGAAGCTACAAGCATTGACCTACAAAAAGAGTACCTGGCCCAACAAGTTGTTGAGCACAACCCTGAATTAGGCTTGCAGCTGCAGGACGTCAGGCCCCTTTTCACAAAACAGCAGGGCAGACAGAAGGGTTGGGTGATTGAGGTGCCTCCCGGCTTACACAAAAATCTAGAAAGCAGAAGGCACCTCCAAATAGCCTGGCAATGGTGCGCCATCCACAAGTAGCAAGCCCCCACACAGTGCTACAAATGACAGCGCTGTGGCCACCTGGTAGTATGCCACATATGAGCAAGGAGTGCCAGCGAGAGGCTTCCCTCAGGAGTACCGATTGCTCCAAACGCAACTTATAACAGGTCTTGCACTCTACACAAGACGCACGCTGTACCATTTGTCAGCGAGTAATCGCCCTCCAGTAGTCTCAAGTGAAATACGAATAGGTTAAAAACAGTTTGAATCCTTCAGCACAACACAAATAAGAGCTACCGGTAATGGCTGAGATGCTGCAAAGTGCACTCAAGAAACGCTGCAGTGTCCTCGCCATACAGGAACCATACATAGGATCTAAAAATCTTAATCTGGAATCTCAGGCGCGAGTGGTGGCTGCAATGACCCGTCCATCAACATGCTCGCACTCAACCTCCTGAACAGCCATCACTTGGTGGCTGTGCTCATCCGAGCTGGTGGCTTTGAGCTGGTTGTAATATCATTTTACAGGCAATTTGGCACACCAGTTGCCAACAGCCTTCTACCACTCGAGCGGGCTCTAGCAAGCCTATCAGGACGACCCTCATTGTCTGAGCTGATGCAAATTCCAGATCACCATTGTGGGGATCCCTGAGACTGGATAGGGCCGGCGAGGCCTATATAGTGTTGCTCACCAGGTACAACTTGGTTGTTGCCAACGACCCCATGACTGAGGCGACCTATGATGGGCCGGAAGGAAAGGCTTGCATAGACGTCACAGCCGTGTCTCACACCCTGCTACTCAAATTTCAGTGTTGGCGAGCCGCACTAGGTGCAACGCAGAGGGCGTGAAAAGCGATTCCGTACAAAAATATCTGGTGCGTTGCAACACACAACTTTCCTTAGCTCTACGTCAATTCACTTTGTACATAGCTAATTATATTTAATCAATTCATTTATCAGTCAGTTCATTTGAACTTGGTGAAACAACGCTTTACGGCAGCAGAAAGCGGTAGCGCTTACAGTTCCGGATTTCATTGTGCTGCTCGTACTCACTGCAGGACCATTATTGAGCAATTGGTACACAGATAACTAATGAGGCTGTAAACACAATTTTTAAAAAGATGGATAGTAATCACTTCTGCAGAGTTATTGGAAAATAACTGTTGGAACTGGTAGTGAGCGAAACGGCAGTAGTTGAAATTCAGGATTTTCTGGAGTGAGCGCCATGTATCTCATTTTCTTCGCCACGTTTCTTAGCCATTACCTTCTTTGCAAACTTTGTAAAATGATTATAGGCTTCCTTTGTAGCAGTCAAAGCTGCTAAGTTCGTTTGCCCTCCCAACAACCGTCGCTCACTGTTGTAGAAACTACAGTGGAGCAGCACATGGTTTCTTGTTTCCTCCGCACTGGAGGCACAAGACGTGCATAATGAGAGTCTTTAAGGGAAAAGAAGTTTTGACGGAATTAAAAATTCGTATACAATTTCACGTGGGGATGAAGCCCACAACGGAGAGATATTTCTTTACAGAAATAAAAACCAAACAGAAGGAGAATAACTAAAAATAATTGAAACATAGGTGTATTAAAATAAAATAACAGACTTCTCCTTCCTATCCAAAATCTGAACCCAAAAGATATTTGAGAAAATAAGAATTAAATTAAAACGTCTTTCTACCCTACTTCTGGCATGAAAAAAAAACAAAAACAAAGAAGAAACAAAAAAATGAACGCGACTTGCTGCCAGGGATCTTCTTTCTTCGTTCGAACCTGAAGCTCTCCAGCAGAACCCAATCAGGAATTGGAACCGAAAACGGGAAAACGACTTGAAAACGGGAGTCAGAACGAGTAAAAACGTCCTTTTTCGGGGAACGGGAACACGCGGAAGCCAAAACCAAAACAAACAACCCTCCTCCGAGAGAAAGAAACAACACCCTCCTCCGCCTCTCATAAACCTCCCATCCGGTTATCACCTGGGAAGGCGCTGTTCCTAGCCTCCACCCTGGTCTGTTCCAGGCGCCCAACCGCATTTGTAAAGTAACCCGTTACACATCCCCCTCATGCGGTTGAGGTGGTTGGTATGGTTTAAGCTTAGATGGGTGCGAAGTACCTGCATCCTTACCATAAGAGTCCTGGAGCTTGCAAGTGCCTCCGGGGCTAACTGTCACCACGGTGTATGGGCCCTCATACTTGTGACAAAGCTTGGCTGCTGACCGATCTTGAGCTGATGAGAGGTTGAAGGATGTACGTAGCACTAAATTCCCGACCTGGAATTTCATTGGTGTGTGGCGCAAGTTGTAACGACGGCTTTGTTCTGTGCTGGCTTTGAGGATATGCTTCTCAACTAAATGGTGAATCTCCTGCAGCTTTCTCATTCGAGTTCCCCATTCATCTGTGTTGAAGACTACAGAGTTCGACTGGTCTGGAGAGATACGAGAATAGAAAGAACTAATTGGGTTTAGTTCGCGGCCAAAGTTAAGAAAAGCAGGAGAGTACTTTGTTGTTCTATGTACTACGCTATTTAGAGCAAATTGGAATTCTCCCATGTATATATCCCATTCAGTGTGCCGTGATTGGTCAACATATGCACGTAGTAGTTGGCGTACGTTACGATTCACCCGTTCCGTTGGATTGGCTTAGCAGTGGTACAATGGGGTGGTACGATGTTCAATTTTACATGCCTGCGCCAAGGAACGTACAGCTGAGCTAACAAAGTTAGTAGCATTATCTGTAATTAGGACAGCCGGAGTCCCAAAGTGGTTTAAAATGTTTGCACGGAATCTAGCCAGTATGGTAGGGGAATTAGCACTGCGAATAGGTATTAGTTCAACCCATTTGGTAAAAAGGTCTTGAAACACCAGTAGATACTTATTCCCTGATCTGCTACGTGGGAGGGGACCCATGATATCTGCAGACACAATATGCCAAGGGGTGGCATTGTAACGTGGGTACATCCAACCCCTGGGGGTAGTA
Source organism: Pachypeltis micranthus (assembly GCA_020466155.1). Lineage (NCBI taxonomy): Eukaryota > Metazoa > Arthropoda > Insecta > Hemiptera > Miridae > Pachypeltis > Pachypeltis micranthus. The sequence continues at coordinate 82,239 of JAINFA010000025.1, read as the reverse complement.
TTAGAAGGTTTCACTCGTTGGCACACGTCACATCCCCGGACATACCGAACTACATCATGGTACAATCCTGGCCAGTAGTACTGCCTGCCTACTCGCCAGTGCGTCTTAGCTACTCCCAGATGACCAGATTGAGGGACATTGTGGGATTCTGACAGGATTCTGGACCGCAAAGGCCAGGGGATAACCAATTTCCAATCTTCACTGGGTGTTTCAATCTCCCCCTTCAGGAATGATTTCCGTAAATAGTAAAGATGGTTACCTTCTACTTTCCATTCTGGGTGGTGGTCTGGATTGGCCTGTACCCTGTAGAATTTTTGTTCATACCATGCATCCTTCACCGGATGGACATTGGTATCAGGGGTAGTTGATTCAGAGTCCCTGGGTGCAGTGGAAATTGCATTAATGTTGACTTGAGGTGGTAGCCTTGACAGTGCATCAGCTACGCAGTTTAACATTCCCTTTCGATACTCCACTTTGAATTTGTACGGCTGGAGTCGCAAGGTCCACCTAGCCAACCGACCTGTAGGGCTCTTCAACTCAATTAGCCATTTGAGACAGGAGTGGTCGGTAATCACTGTGAACTCATTTCCTTCCAAATACTGACGGTGTTTCTCAATTCCATAAATCACTGAAAGACACTCTTTCTCTGTAACACTATAGTTACGTTCTGCAGACGACAGGGAACGTGAACTGTAACTAATAACTCGCTCATTACCATCTTGCAACTGTACAAGTGCTGCACCCAGCCCATATTGACTGGCATCTGTTTGCAAGATGAAAGGCAAATCGAAATTTGGCCTTGCTAGGATAGGAGCTGAAGTAAGGGCAGACTTGAGAGAATCAAAAGCTTTGGACTGTTCTGTGGACCACCACCAAGCTTTCCTTTTGCCCAACAGGGATGTCAAAGGGGCGACAATAGTTGAAAAACCAGGAATAAATCGTCGATACCAGCCTGACATACCCAAGAACCGACGAAGCTCTGTAAGGTTTTTTGGAGTTGGATATGATGTCACCGCTTCGACCTTTTCTGGATCAACGCATATACCCTGCACGTTTACTAAGTAGCCGAGATATCGAACTTCTCTGCACCCGAATTCACACTTTTCCGGATTCAGCCGAAGTCCTGCTTCTTTAAGTCTTCTGAAAACCTCCTTCAGTATTGTGCAGTGCTCTGAAAAATCAGCTGTACATACGAGTATGTCGTCTAAGAAGACTACTACTTGTGGATACATATCCAAAAATATGGAATCCGCAAGGCGTTGGAAGGTACTGGGTGAGTTACACAGCCCAAATGGCATGGACCGGAAACGGTACAACCCACGGCCGGGTACCACAAACGAGGTAATGTCGCGATTAGCTTCATCAGTTAGTGGAACTTGCAAAAATGCTTGTTTCAGATCAAGTTTGGAGAGGTACCTGGCTTGACGCAGACTGTCAAGTAATGTATTAATATTGGGCATTGGGTACGAGTCCTTCTTAGTGAGAGCATTCACTTTTCGGAAATCAATGCAAAATCTATAGGTATCTCCTTTGCGAACCATAACAACAGGTGAGCACCATGCAGCATGACTGGCTTCCACAACCCCTGCCTCCAGCATGCTGTCCAGTTCTTTATACATAACCTCCAACACTTTTGGAGAGTATGCATACGCTCGTTGTTTTACTGGCTCCACAGAGCCCACATCAATCTTGTGCGATATTCTAGAGGTGAGCCCAACATTGCTCTCCAAATCCCTCAAACCCTGTGAGACTATGGGATCCAACATAATTCGTTCATCTTCCGTAAGCTCCTTGATACCATAGCAGTTAATCATAGGCCGTAACCTTGGGGAAAGACAAGAGGTAGGTGAAGGCATGAAGTGAAATTTTTTGTTTGGGAAATCTGAAAAATACCATGATTTGTTATGTGCATCAGTAACAATCCCAAATTTCCTTATGAAGTCTAACCCCAAAACCATTGGGAAAGATAAATCATGCAGGTAGTACAACTCGAACTCTAATACCTTTGGGCCTAAGTAGAACTTCAAAAGGTATGACTTCGAAACCGCAGTCTGGGTCCTGTTAGCCATTTGGGCTATAATCTGATGAGCCCTGGTTTGGTTGTGCAGAGCCACACCCTCTGAAGTTATAGAGTCAAGTCCCATCATTTTTAAACCCTGTTTCCCAATAAACGACAGGGTAGATCCCGTGTCATACAAGGCAGGTATGCAAATGCTATTTAACTCAGATGCACAATCATTTCTCATCTGAAACACCATGGGGAGTATCCACGAATCAGTATTCCCTGCCTTGGGGACCATACTCACGATATGTGACGGTAAACAGGGTACAACAGGGCACCCTTGACTTAGCGGAAAAATTGATAACAGTGGAGTATTCACTATGACCGGTAAAGGTGAAGACCCTGACGAAGCATTTCTTGAATTGTCCTCCTGTAGAGCATTTTCATCTTGAGACAGTGAAGGGGTTACGATAAGAGACGGGAGTGAAAAAGCAAAAGGGGAAACGGTAGAATTTTTGAGGTCAATGTCAGGGTTGGGAGTCGACTGGACCTCTAGGAGCGGCTCCCGTTGCAGTTTTCCGAGCTGCATGTAGGGCACGATTTAATTGTCACTCCTGCATAGCCACAGCGGTAGCAAAAGCGTCTCCTAGGTTCAGAGCAATCAGCATAATAATGAGTGGTGCTGTTACAATTCCAGCATATCATTCCCTTTCCACCCTGGTCACTGCGCTTAGCAGCAGCTGATTCCGTAGAATGAGTGATGTTTGTGGGAGATTTGGAACCAAGAGAGTCCTTGATTTCAACATTAGGTGCTTTGTGAGTGATCTGATATAGATGAAAAGAGTCTTGTCCTCTGGAATTTGCCTTCACAGGAGCATTAGGATTGCTAGTTGGTTTGGACTCTTTGGAACGTGCTGAAGTATTGGGCACAGGTTCCAGCAGTTCTTCCCTACGACTCAGCTCAGTGATGAAGTTGATCAAATCTTGATGAGTGGGGATAGTATGGGGGGTATATTTTTCTTCAAAGGCTCTCCTTGTAGTGTGATCTAGATGGTTGAGAGCCAGGTGGAGCTTCACAAAATCTAACAAATCTAAATTCTCTAACTTTGAAAGGGACGTCCAGTTATTAATGTGCACGTTCAGAAAGCGCTGCAAGTCTGCGTATACAGGCTTTTGGAGGGCCTTGAAGTCCAGAATGTTGTTCAGAAAGTGAGTCGCCAATCGCCTTCTATTTTGGTAACGAGATACCAGTGCTGCTAGTGCCAAGGGATAGCTCTCTGCATTTAGAGGGAAACTAGCTATAACAGCTAGCGCATCACCCTTCAAGCTTGAGCGAAGGTACTGAAATTTTTTTACATCATTCCCAGCAAGAGAGGGCTCAGTATCTACGAGAGAGGTAAAAAGTGAGTGATACTCTGTCCATTCTTCGATTTTTCCAGAAAATGTCGGAAGAGGTATCCTAGGAAGTTGAGAAGAATAATTAGTACTCGTCCCAGCCCCAGTACTTTCTTTGACTACGGCAGCTAATCTGCTTGCACTCAAGTAATTTGATCGGGCCACATCAATTAGTTCAATTGCGCTACAAAAAGACTTTACAACGTCTAATTTATACTTTCCACCACCTTCAGGTAGGTTGACATTGAAGTTCCTGATTTTGCCAGCCACCTCTTCTAAGCGGTTCTCTATTTTATCCAATCTTTGGTAAGACGCGGTGAACGTGTCTACATTCTTAGGGGTAATGTTCCCAGAGCGGTCATAAATCTGCTGTAGGCCTGCAAACAGTGTTTCCCGTTCATTTACCAATAAATCATGTTCTTTCCTCGATGCCTCCAACCGGTCAGAAGATTTTGATGGGTCAGTCATCTCTTCACCTTTGAATAAAAGAAGTTAACGAAACTAATTCACTATCCTACGATAAAAACTTTCAGTTTACGTTGGGCGCCATTTGTGACGGAATTAAAAATTCGTATACAATTTCACGTGGGGATGAAGCCCACAACGGAGAGATATTTCTTTACAGAAATAAAAACCAAACAGAAGGAAAATAACTAAAAATAATTGAAACATAGGTGTATTAAAATAAAATAACAGACTTCTCCTTCCTATCCAAAATCTGAACCCAAAAGATATTTGAGACAATAAGAATTAAATTAAAACGTCTTTCTACCCTACTTCTGACATGAAAAAAAACAAAACAAAGAAGAAACAAAAAAATGAACGCGACTTGCTGCCAGGGATCTTCTTTCTTCGTTCGAACCTGAAGCTCTCCAGCAGAACCCAATCAGGAATTGGAACCGAAAACGGGAAAACGACTTGAAAACGGGAGTCGGAACGAGTAAAAACGTCCTTTTTCGGGGAACGGGAACACGCGGAAGCCAAAACCAAAACAAACAACCCTCCTCCGAGAGAAAGGAACAACACCCTCCTCCGCCTCTCATAAACCTCCCATCCGGTTATCACCTGGGAAGGCGCTGTTCCTAGCCTCCACCCTGGTCTGTTCCAGGCGCCCAACCGCATTTGTAAAGTAACCCGTTACAAAGTGGAGCCGCGCATTGAAGTCACCATGTCCCGTGAGGAACTGGCTCGCCCAGTGGTCTGCCTCAACCCATTTTCTAGAAAGACGTTCACGGATGTTGGGGAAGAACTCATACGTATCACGTCCCTTTGACGCGGATTCCCATCTCGCTTGCCATTTCTCTAGAGCCCATTCATCGATGGCGGCAAGTTTCTGTTCTGTGGTGAGATCCGCACGGAGTTCAGCCCAAAGCGGGGGAAGCTCCCGTTTCACTCTCCACTTGTCAACCATGCACTCAACAGCCAAATCAACTGGTAACTGACCAGTGATCACCTGGAGTGCTTCCGTTGATACAGTCTTGTAGGCCTTGGTGATCCACAGGAGCGCGGCTCTCTGGGATTGGGCCAATACTCTCTTTTGATTGACTGTTAGTTTGCTACCCCAGACAACGGGGCAGTAGCCAATCACATCTAAATAGATGGCCTTATACATGAGGATGGTGTCGTGGTAACACACACCCCAAGTGGCCTTAGTAATGGCACGCAGTGAGGCAAACCTTGCAATGGTAGTGCCTTTAAGGGACTGGAGGTGTTGGTTGAAACCCCACCTCTCACCTATGTTCACTCCTAAATACTTGACGTGCTTTTCAAGAAGGAGCCTGTGGCCGCCAAAGCGTATTGTGGGTGGATTATTCACTTTCCCCTTCAAGAGGATTAGCTGGGTTTTTTCCTCAGCCACCTGCATCTTGACGTGCTCGCACCATTGGTTGACAGTGCGGAGCACGTGGTGGGTTTTTTCTTCAATTTGGCGGACTGACTCTGCAAAGATCAGCACAGTCAAGTCATCCACATAGGCGTACGGCTCGCAGTCAGTCTCCATGAGTTTCCTGAGAAGACCTTCGAAGAAGGCATTCCAGAGTGCAGGTCCTAGGACCGAGCCCTGTGGGCACCCCTTCCCAATCTTTCTCCGGACGGAGACATGCCTACTTTCGATCGTAGCAGTTCTGTCTGTCAGGTAACTTCTGACGAGCGAGTACAGGTTGCGGGGGATTCCCCTACCTTTGAGCTCATTAAGGAGCGCTGGCCACCACAGGTTGTCAAACGCTTCTCTGATGTCAATCAGAACTGCTACGACGTACTTAGCCGGTGCCAGCAGGGAAACACGCCGAATCTCGACAATGACATCCTGCGTGGACCTTCCTTTGGTACACCCGTATTGCCTGCCTGTGAGGTTGTGGCCAAAGACTCCTTCCAGGGACTGCAACATCAAGATTTCTAGTGTTTTGCCTAATATGGAAAGAAGGCTGAGTGGTCTCCATGATCGCGGGTCTGACTGATCGCGGGTGTGACTGATTGCGGTCGCCTCCCTTTTGAAGAGTGACAACGCGCGCAGTCTTCCACTGAGTGGGGAACTGTCCGACCTGCAGACAGTCATTAAATAAATTAAGGAGGCCGCTGGAGATTGTCTGCTCAGCCTTCCTTAGCATATTGCTTTCTATTTTATCTGGCCCAGGAGATTTGTTGGGCTTTAAGGTCGCAAGGGCCCTGCCGAGGTCGCCTGTTGTCCACAATGGGATGTCGGGCTCGTTCGGAGGGTCCATGATCAGCTCCCTTGCTGCCCTCTGGCAAGTGTCTCGAGCTACTTGGTCATCTGGGAACGCCTTCTCAAGGAGGGTTTCCAGTGAGCTTTCGATGCTGCAGGCCCAGCCTGACTCATTTTGCATCACGGCTAAGACCTGCTCTACGTTAGCTTTTCCTAAGGAGGACTTGTAGTGTCTGCCCCAGGGGTTCTCAGAGCTCTCCGCTTCCACAAAGTTACGCCAGCCTTGCCGTTTGGCTCGTTTGATGGCGCGGTGGAAGGCCTTCTTCTCTTGGATGAAGGCAGTTCGGAGTGTTGCTCTGGCATCAGGGTCACGAGTGTTTTGGTACATCCTTCTGGCTCTATTTGCACTTTGCTTGAGGGGATTAAGTTCCTCAGTCCACCATGGGACTTTGATCGCCCTGTGCTTCTGTTGGCAAAGTACAGAGAGCCCAGCAGAGTGCAGTGCTGTGGTAAATATGTCCACTTTGCTGTCCACCTCTTCAGGTGTGGATGCTTGCGCTATTAGGTCGGTGTCTGCGACACGCAGTTCACCTTCCAGTACCCTACAGAATTGTGGCCAGTCAGCATTTTTTGTGCGGAATCGCTTTTCACGCGTGTCTTTGCGGAGGATGTTGTCATCTGTGATGGCAAAGTCAATAACCATGTGATCGCTCTGCGTTGCACCTGGTACGACTCGCCAACCCTGCAATTTGAGTAGCAGGGTGTGAGACACGGCTGTGACGTCTATACACGACCTTCCTCCCGGACCATCATAGGTCGCCTCAGTCATGGGGTCGTTGGCAACAATCAAGTTTTACCTGGTGAGCAGCTCTATATACGCCTCGCCCGCCCCATCAATGGTTGGGGATCCCCACAATGGTGATCTGGCGTTTGCATCAGCACAAACTATGCAGGGTCGTCCTGATAGGCCTGCTAGAGCCCGGTCAAGTGGTTGAAGGCTGTTTGCAACTGGTGCGCCGAATTGCCTGTAGAATGATATTACAACCAGCTCAAAGCCACCGGCTCGGATGAGCACAGCGGCCAAGTGCTGGCTGTTCAGGTGAGTGAGCGCGAGCATGTCCATGGACGGGTCAATGCAGGCCACTGCTGCCTTGGCTCCCGTTCTTGCTCCAGCCACCACTCGTGCCTGCGATCCCACAACAAGAGTTTTGGATCCTATGTATGGTTCCTGTATGGCGAGAACACTGCAGCGTTTCTTGAGTGCATTTTGCAGCAACTCAGCCATAACTGGGCAACTCTTATTGGTGTTGTGCTGAAGGATTCGAACTGTTTTTGACCTATTCATAATCCACTCGTGACTCCTGGAGGGCAATAGCTCGCTGACGAATGGTACAGCGTGCGCCTCGTGTAGAGTGTGCAACCTGTTGGATTTTGCGTTCGACGCAATTGGCACACTTGAGGGGAGCATCACGCTTGCATTCCTTACTCAGATGTGGCAAGGCGCACCAGGCGCACACAACAGGTCTTGTACAGGCCACTGCCAGGTGGCCGTAGCGCTGGCATTTGTAGGACTGAGTGGGGGCTTGGTACTTTCGTAAGGCGCACCGCTGCCAGGCTATTTGGAGGTGCCTTGCCCCCTCTAGTTTTTTGTATAGGCTGGGTGATACCTCAATCACCCAATCCTTCGGTCTGCCACGCTTTTTGGTGAAGAGAGGCCTGACGTCCTGCGGCTGCAAGCCTAACGCAGGGTTGTGCTCAACAACTTGTTGGGCCAAGTCCTCTTTTTGAAGGTCAGTCCGCACGTCGCACAATAGCAGGCGTGGGAAACGACCCAGTGGGGCTGACGCTTGGAGCTTCAACTCCTTTTTCGTGGAAATGTGGCTCGTGAGCTCTTTGGCCATTTCTGGCGTTTCCGTCACAATGACCGCGCCACCTCCTACTGCGGTGCGGATGTCTAGCACTCGGACGCTTAGAGCTTGGAGGTCCGTAGCAGGGACACCCTGCATAAGCGCTTCCATTGCATCAGGGTTGGAGGGACCAGCCTCTCCTTCCTTACATGTATGCCTAACCACTACCACGTTTTGTCGTGGGTTGTTAGGGGGGAGTTTGGTAGGCGGTGGAGGCTTTTTATTTTTGCCCTTGTTTTTGGGCGGAGGCGTAGGCGGGGCGCTGCCCTCGGCCTGTTTAGTTGGGGCCTTTTTATTCTTCCCCCTGCGCTTCCTGGCCCTGGCAGACTGCCATTCCGGCTCAGCTCCATGAGGGGGGGAGGAAGGTGCAGTAGCGGCTACTGCCGCATATGAGGGGCCTGGGGTACTACCCTGGCTCGTTGAATCTCCTTGAGTTTGGGGGGCTGGTGGCACTAGCTGCTGGGCAATTGCCCTACGCAGCTCTTCCCTCATGACAGCCGCCACAGTTTCCCACAGGGGGGGAGAGGCAGGGGGCGATGTCGTTGGGGGGGCATTAGCTTTGATTGCCAGCTTCGAAATTTCGAAGAGGCAGCTAGTGACGAGGTCCCGCATAGGTCCTGTCGCGTTGGCCCTCATCCGTGCCAGCTGGCTGTGGATGATTTGGACGTATGCGCAAATTTGCTCCATGTCCGACAGATTAGGGTCAACAGAATGCCGAGTGCTTGTAGTAGCCAGGTTGCCCGGGCTACTAGGGGGAGAAGGGGGAGATGAACGCGGTTTGCCCGGTTCTTTCCGCCCTTGTTTGTTTGGACGACGAGTAGGTTGCTCATCGTCCGAACAGGGAGGGGTCGAGCTTGGCGAACCCGAGGAAGAGGCGCAGGTGGCGTTTTTATTACCTGCTGAAGATTTAGTTGACTTTGTCATGTTTTTTACTAATTGGGGGGGGGGGAGAGAAAAAGAAGAAGCGGACTGGTGTAGTGTATCCGTGTGAGTTCATTTGTAATGTGTGTGTTAGTGGTACGAGCGAGAGGTGCTCGAAGCAGTGTCCTGGAAGCTCCCCCCCCCCCCCAGGCATATTGATTCTAGTTCTTTCGCTGGTCCGTTGAGGGTCAAAGGGAGGCCTCCACATGCGCCGCAGCTGCCAGTCCGGCCACCCACCGGGACTAAGACGCATGAGGGATTTTTCGGCTGCTGCTCAGAGTCAGCCCTCGGCCACTAGTGATGTGGTGAGCGGGACACACGCTATCAGCCGCCCCAGGAACGCTCAAACCTGGTTTTTCCCCCTCCTCATTCCGAAGGCCGCACCTATATAGGGGATCGCTCAAAGGTGTTAGTGAGCTACTTCCAGGACTGTCTTTCGCTCATTATGAGTGTTTTAAGTTAATGTGTTCTGCTACGCAAGCCGTTGCAGTGTATTTTGTATCTGGAATATGTTGTGAATGTCAGTGTCGTGAGCTTTAAGCCCCTTTAAGGCCGGATTTAACGGCCACGCAGAGGATACGGCAGGAGAATTCTGTCCCCCTTCCTGCGGGGGGGTGTGTTCTACAATCCCAGCTAAAGGTAGGGGGTTCCCAGTGTGTCATGTATGTGAATGAAGTGTAAGTTGTGTCCCTTTTAGTCCGGCTTATACGAACACGCAGGGAGTACGGCAGTGGAATTCTGGACCCCCAACTGCTGGGTGAGCACACACACACACACGCACAGAACATTTTCCCAATAGTGTTTTTCGGACTCAGGGGGGTCTGAAACGTAAAGATCTGAAGAGAACTCAAAATTTTTTTTTCATCCGATTACATAACTTTCCTTTCTACTTCGTTGAGCAAGGAAAGTAAAAATGCAGACTGGCCACAACTTTGTAGGGTACTAGAACGTGAACTGAGTTCTGCAGACACTGACTTAATAGTGCAAGCTGCCACACCTGAAGGCGTGTATAGCAAAGTGAACATATTTACCATAGTACTGCACTCTGCTGGGCTATCTGTACTGGGGCAACAGAAGCACAGGGCGATCAAAGTCGTCCGTCGTGGACTGACGAACTTAATCCTCTCAAGCAAAGCGTAAATAGAGCCAGAAGGAAGTACCAACACACTCGTGGCGCTGATGCCAGAGCCACACTCAGAACTGCCTTCATCCAAGAGAAGCCTCTTTCAAACGAACCTGTGCGTGTGTGTGGCTCCATTTATGTTAGAACGACTGGACGATTCTGTTTTGTTTTGTTTGTGATTTAGCATTTTAGCATGCTGAAAAACAATGGTATGAGCGATTTCATGCTTTCCCAGATTTGAACACACAAGCGTTTCTAGAGGTCATTGTCAACATACATGCTATGTTTTGGGAGGTTGACCGTCTCAATGCCGATAAGCCTCCATAGAATGATGCGCTCTGCTGCGTCTGCTCTGTCATAGCGCCCCATGTACATACATTCCATTTTTTTCTACCACTATTCAGTTCTTGCCCCGTAAGCAGTTGGTTGGGATGTTGCACGTGCTATTGTTGGTCTTGGATCCGTTCAGGGTCAGCTCGATGGTATGACATGTCCGACCCCATCCTCCCCCAAGCCCTTTAACCCTGCAGAGTGCTATGCATGTTCGGTTGAAAGTCTTGTGATGCGTTTCACCTGACGTTTTGGACTCAGCAGATCTCGTAACGTGAAGATTTGAAGAAAACTCAAATCTTCTTACACAATCGCAATACTTCTTACCCTATTGACTAGCCGATAATAAAGATCAGGACGACAAAGAGTGAGTTTAATTCATTAGTTTTTTTATTATCATTCATCAACCAGCCATAGTGATGTAGCGATCAAAATCAAGGAGATCACAAAATCCTCCATCATCAAGTGACAATCGTCAGTTTCATAAACGAAATTAATTTTTCCATACGCATATCCACAGGCTAATAGGGCCATTAGAATGACATATACTTTGAGCAATATCAAGGAAAAAAGTTGCGTGAATATCTTGGCAAACGACATACCGAGTAGTAACAATGCGAAAATGGCATGTATCCAATGGAGTATCAGTGTACATAGCCGCATTTTTTCATATATGTAATTTTCATTCCACCATTCATCGTGTTTTGGGATGTCATCGTGATCGACCATTTTATTGCACCATTTGCAGTAGTTCTTGAGATATCTTTCTTCAAATAAGCAACTGAAGAACGAGCGAAACAGTTGAACGCACCGACTTTTACACAATTTAGCGGTTTCAACGTCTTCCGATTTGTAGCCCCTTTTTTTGCACGAGTGTTTCTCCCACTGCGAAAGCCCAACGTGCAAACAACTGCATTTACTTAAAAATTCATCGGGCTTGTCTGTAACTATACTTTGACTTATAGATGGTGTATTAGCCGTAGAGATTCTTAATCCAGCATTTTTGAATGTTCTTATACATAACGGGCAGCAAGCTCCGATTTCATTGTATTTTTCAGGTACTTCACAGTCAGAAAAAATTACGGCGCACTGGCATTGTTCTTGCAATTCTGACAATCCGTGTTTCGGTACATCAAAATTGTGCGCGCAGTAGAAGCAGCAGCGTGCATTTTTTTCAAAAAACTTTTCCATTTCGTAACAATCCGTGATTATGAACAGGCATATACACCTTTCTTCATGCAAAGGGTCTTCGGGGGGTCTTTCCTCAGGAAGTCCCGACAAAACCAAGCAGTAAATGCAGCAGACGTAATCGGTATTGTTGACTCCGCGTTCACATTTAGTCATGAAGTTATCGCACGTTTCGTTGCACCTAGATAAATTGAGTTTTGAAATACTCGTATTAAATTGTTTCAAAATATTTTTCTGGTTACAGTATAGACAGCATTGGTTATCCGCTAAATAAGTTATTTCGTCGTTGCAATACGTGTCCAATTCATCACACAGACATTCGTGTGATAGTTGGGTTGAGTTCTTCATGATCTTGTGTTTATTAAAGCAGGGAGTGCAGCACCCGCGATTTTTATGAAAATACTCTTTTTGTCTACACTGAGTGAGAATTTGAGGGCAGGGACAAGATATTTCCGGGTTAAAAGTAAGACGACAGTGTCTACAGCAGTCATTGTTTTCTATGGCGTAACTTCTGTTGTTTTTACAGTTATAAATAGCTTCTGGGCACCAACAGGTTTTAACTTTATCAATTCTGTCGGTAAATTCCTTGTTTCCTAAGCAGTAAGTGCATAGGTTCAGGTTTTTAACGTAATACGAGGGGCTTCTTCTACAGGGTTCAGTACATCCATAGCACTTCACAAGTAGCCGGAATTTCCAATTAGCGGTTTCTGAGCACTTATCGCAGCAGACCTGGTTCAGTGAAGTATCAGCTTCATTGGAACACTCTTCCGAGCACGAACACTCTAGTTTACCTAAATTCAACAGCCTTACTAAAGTTCTCTTTTCATCAACACTTCTCTCCGCTTGTCTCAAACCCATGAAAGTCATCCACACCGCTACTGCAACTAGCAAGAAAGAGGACGCTAAAGCCCAAGTTGCATTGTTGAATACACTCTTCCGCAAATATTGCCAACACGCCATTGTTTGATTACGTGCAAAAGTCGGGGAATTTTGATATCACTTCTCAAATTTTCAATTCCTAGTTTGTTACAATTACTAAGCGCCAAGCGTTTCTATGTTTCATAGCTCACGTTGTGTTGGGGTTTGGCCAAAACTGGGGTACATTATTCGAACTGTACATTATTCCTGACATACGTCGTCGCCGAAATGTACTTATAAGCGTGAATGTGGACGTATGCTCAGTATGCAGCTTGTCAAAACGCAGTCATATTAAGTTTTTGGCGAGTGCTCTCTTACCGGAAACATGCCGTTACAAACTCAGCCTGGGTGCCTGGGCGAACAACTCAATTCTTAGGAAAGACGAACTGCACTGTGATTTTGTTCACGTTATTTCGCATACATGAATCAGTTATGTGGAGTGCGGAAACCCATTTTCAAAGTTTTCCCAATATGCAGTTAAGGATGATATTACTTTACTCAGCCCTACGAAGTTGAAAGGAATGTCGGGAAATCGGCTGAAATATTTTGGGTATTCTTTCAGATGCCGAAATATACCGTTTCAGGTGAGGCGCAGCATTGACAGACATGAGAGGCTGGGTAAGCTCGATGGCCAGTTAGCACGCTGGCTTCAACTCATAGCCTCATACAATTACCGTGTCGTCTACCGATCAGGCAGAAACCATCAAAATGCCGATGCTCTTTCACGAAGACCCTGCATTGATGATAACTGTGGATATTGCTCTAAACAAGAGCAGAAACAGGAAAAGGTGCAATCTTTGCAACGAGTTCAGCTGGAAACGAGTCTAATCGCTTGGGTCAATGCCCAAGAAACAGATGCAGATACTCGGCTGGTCAAAGCTTGGGTGGTGTCCAAACAACGTCCTGCATGGGAAGTGATCGCTGCCAATAATAGCGCTGTGAAGACATTGTGGGCAATGTTTGATTCCTTAGCCATTGAACACGGAATACTGGTGCGCATTTGGGAAGATGAGTCTGGTGGGAAAACGTTGAAACAGCTTCTGGTCCCCAGATCTTGTAGAAATGAGGTTCTAGATAGAGCACATAGCTTGGGCCATTTCGGACGCCGAAGAACGCTTAGTATAGTTCGATCCCAATACTACTGGCCTGGCCTCCAAGGCGATGTCAAGCTCCATTGCTTAGCCTGCCAGATTTGTGGCCGAAGGGCAGGATCCTCACAGAAAGCGAAGTCACCACTGCAAAGCTACATATCTGGCGTTCCTTTTGAGAGGGTTGCTATCGATACCATAGGCCCCTTGCCTGTAACAGATCAAGGGAATAAATACATTGTGGTTGTGATTGACCACTTTACAAAGTGGCCAGAGGCATTTCCTGTCCGTGATATAAAAGCTGAAACAGTAGCTCGGGGATTGGTAGAAACCGTCATTTCTCGTTTCGGCATTCCAAGGGAAATACACTCGGACCAGGGAACCACGTTCGAAGCTGCCGTTTTCAAGGAAGTTTTACAGCTACTGCAGATACAGAAGACACGTAGCACCCCACTTCACCCCCAAAGCAATGGTCTTGTTGAAAGATTCAACCGCACGCTATGGAACTTGCTCGCAAAAGTGGTTAACCAAAATCAGAGGGATTGGGACAAGTGGCTACCTTGTGTACTGCTGGCTTATAGAGCCACGGAGCATACGTCTACAGGTTTCTCACCAGCAGAATTGAACTTGGGGCGACCACTGACCTTACCAGTCCACCTGCTGATGGGTTCAGTCCCTGGTGTTCAAACGAAGGCCGAATATGCGAAGTCGTTGCAGGAGCACCTTGTAGCAACGTACGAGTTAGCACGAGATAAGCTGCTGGCAGCAGCTGAAGGAGCGAAGAGAAGATACGATACAAGGGCTACGCAACCGAGATTTAAAGTCGGGGACCAAGTATGGTGTTTTTGGCCGCGGCGTACAGTACGAAAATGTCCTAAACTCCAGTCACCGTGGGAAGGGCCCTGTAAAATTGTCAAAGTCATTTCTGACGTGGTTTTTCGCATTCGTCGACCGAGAGGACGCCCAAGAGTAATACATGCAGACCGCCTGACCCCGTATACAGCAGCTACATCTGAAGGAGGAGAAGGGGAATGATGTTGAGAACTTCATATTGTTGCACTCCATCGTTACTGCATTGTTGTTTGGCATTGGTTGCATGTGTTTAAGTGTAAATAATTAAAAAGGCCATTCTGATTCTTGATACCAAACTGAGCGGTACATTTTCTATCTTTAAGCTTTCTATATTCATTAACAGTATATAACTTATATATACTAGAGAGTGCAAATGTTCATGCGCCAGGCAGAGCATTGCATCTAAGGCACTAGCTTTTTATACCTAAGGAAAACACTCTATCCTTGAGTTGGGCGTTGAGTCACAAAGGAATAAAACCCTGCAAATGATTACACAACGGTTTATTATTCTCTTGACCAGCTTGACCTACTCTCACATCTTCGAGACCCATCCCATTAACCATCGATAAATATCAGTAAATCATGTTAAACATGACCTGACTACAACGAAACGACGAAAACGGTATATTCCTGTCGCCCGTAGGTGCCCATAGGCAATTGGCACGACGTTGCGAGTCAAGCTGGCGGATGGTAAAATGAGACGGGATGGAGGGAGTACAAACGATGAAACGATTACTTTCGCTGTAGTAGCCCGCAAATTCTTTCAATTAGTAGACTTCGGTTCAGAATAATTACTGTGATTTCACTATTTTCCGTCTAGACGCAGTAGCACACTTCTCAAAATTGTTTCATTCGACCCAGGCATCTGAAAATACCTAGGAAACTACACCAAACACGGCGTTTTTGCGATAATACCGCCGAAATTTCGTTTTTGTTAATTTTTTAAACCATTTTTCGCTCATAATAACCATCGGCTTCGTCTGATCGTTCTGCCGAGCAGTCGGGCCTGCTACCAAATGGGATTTTCGTGCGAATGAACGGTTTTTTTTAGACAACGTTAAAGGCATAAAACAGCTCGAACGGCGAGCGGGCATTGCAGATTTGGGATACCGATGTCTTGAAAAGTAAAGCATCTAATTTTGAGGGGGGTTGTAAACAAGCTTTCCTGACCGAAAACATAGGCGTATTATTCAGAATGAATGATAAACGAAAAGGGAATGGGAAGGCCGACGAACTGGCAAGGGACTCTGTGGAAAGGACTCAGAAAGTCAGTAGGAACTGGAGGAAGGACACGGAGGACAAGATGCTGCTCATGGATGCCAGCAATATACCTTCTCAAGGCTGCAGTTTCTTTGGTTGCCACCAGCAAACAAAAGAGTTCCAAACGGTACTACAAGTTTGTCAATTACGGAAAAAGATGAGAGCAGTTAGTTGATTAATTCAACTCCGACTTTATTATTCAACATTTTGGAGAAAAGCGAATTAATCAATTATTTTGTCGGTAGGAGTTTAATAACGCTCATAATATGATTAGTCTTGTTAATACACACGTATCTATAACGACAATAATAATTTAAAATGTAATAAATGAAATAAATTTATTCACGGCTTTCTACTCATCATGACAAGCCTCCGTAACGTACGTGAGGTTTCACCATCCTTGTCACTCAATGTTCAAGTATTAACCGTAGATTTCAATCGGCGTTGTCGAGTTTCACCAAAGCTGCTGCCAACTTGTCGAATAATAAATTGATGCTTGAATTGACCAACCGATTCCGTTAGCAACAAAAATATGTACTTCCATCCACCATTTGCTAGGGCTTGTTTACATTCACGGTTTTCTTCTTTCACTAGCAGCACAATTATTTATTTTAGTTCGTTGTTAGAAATATGTTTCACAGATGATGCAGTATCTGAATATTTAGCACGTCGACGAACAAATTAACAAGTAATACTGAATTAATAAATATTATTTATTATTGCTGACCCTCCAACGTGTATTGAAGTTTATTAGGTTGTGATTTACCTGAAGCCGCGAGATTTGTTGGTGATAGTCATGGTCAACTTTTCTCATGCGAGCACTGCGGCGGTACGAGTAATGTGAGTTCTTCCTTCCAATTCTTCTCCCAACCAAAGAACAGCATCAATTGTTCCCATCGAAAGTGCGAATCCCTCCACCATTTGAAGACAATGCTCCGACCCAAAAACGAACCTTCCGTTGGCGTATCCGATTGATAAGGTACACAGAAAGATAATCAACACCTTCAGAAAACTACAGGCAAATGACACCGTAGTTATCTTTGGCACAAAATGCGAAATCGTTTGGACATCTCCGCCAATCACGACTGTTAGGTGCAAGAATCTGACCTGAGGATAGCAATGAAACTGAAACTCGGTGAGCGTGAGGAGGACTGTATTTTACGCGCATACGGAATTGAGTTGAAGTAGAATGGAGGTACAAATGGGCGACACAAGGGCAGTACTCGGAACGCAGAACTGGTGTGGGCAACCGATAGAAAGAGTGAGAAGTTACTGTGGTGGAAGTTGGAAGCAGAATGAATTTGGAAGAGCTCTGTCATCGATAGGAAAATGAAATTGGGCGAAAGAAATGAAGAAAGGGGAAAACCTAGAAAAGGGGGCTGGGGGCCCGCAGCTTAGGAATTCCCGCAGGTTAGGGTCCGTTATTGAAACGGTTGGAGACAATTAGGCGGACGGCGACAATGACGCGGGGAAGCCCAAGGTCTAAGACCTGACGACTTCGACGCTTTGCGTCGAACATACTCCCCCGCGCTGCGGCAGCAGAATAACCCTTGAAGAGAGGTTACAGTGGTGTGTGGTAATGAATGTGAGTGAGGAGGCTAGCACTCATGAGGGCTAAGCGAGCTGGAGGATGTGGCTAGGTGGGGCTGCCTGATGAGCGAGAGCACAGAGTGATGAGGTGATGAGTGTGAGACAATGATGTGGTAGTGAATTGAGCAGGACAAAAGAGACCCGGAGGTGTGAAAATGAGGATGAATGAGTGATCTCATGAGGAAGCACAGGCATAAAGAGGTTTCAGGTGTGGGCCACTAAGGTGGGAGTTGGCGGAAGGCATACTAGGGGGAGGTGAGTAGGGAAAGCACACTTGGGTGGAGCCAATAGGGGGAAAGGCACGCTGGGGTGGTGCAAGTAGGAAGAAAAGGCACAGTGAGGTGGTGCAAGAGGGAGGAAGGCACACCGGGGTGGTGTTAGAGGGAGGAAGGCACACTGGGGTGGTGCAAATAGGGAGGAAGGCACACTGAGGTGGTGCAAGAGGGAGGATGGCACACTGAGGTGGTGCAAGAGGGAGGAAGGCACGCTGGGGTGGTGCAAATAGGGAGGAAGGCACACCTGGGTGGTGCAAGAGGGATGATGGCATGTGAGGTTGTGCAATTAGTGTGGAAGGCATGCTGGGGTGATGAAAATAGGGAAGGAAGGCATGTATGGGTGGTACATATTGGGAAGAATGCATGTTTGGGTGCTGCAGGCTGGGCTAGTGCATGTATGAGAATGCACGCAGCAGCAGTGTAAGTAGGGGAAGGCACATTGAAAGGGGCGATAGGGGCAATTACAGTGAGGGGGTGCAAGTTGAAAAAGCTTATTGAGGTGGTGCAACTGGGGCTAGCATACAGAGGCAGTGAGAAGGAGAAAGCGTATGGGAGTGGTGCAAAAAGGGCATGTGCAGTGAGTAAAGGGTATGATTTAGGGCATGGGATTAAGAGGCGAGACCTAGTGCTGTCCTGGGTTAATGCTCAATGATAAGATGGACGATTACAATTCTGAGGTCGAGGAGGTAAGAAATGCTGCTAGGATAGAGCAGTGAGTAAGGTGGGAGGGTGAGGCAAGCTGACAGGGTGCAAGAGAAACAGGATGTGAGGGCATAAGGCATTGTGAGGGCATAAGGCATTGTGAGGTTTGCACTATTAAGGAAGGGTGCAAGCTGAGTGAAATTGTACTGGAGAGAAACGGTTAGGAGGAAGAAACGGAAAATGGTTTAGGAAAACTACAGTTAGGGTTTGGAGAAGTGGGACGTAAAGACATAAATGGCGTTGGGGCATGGGAAACTAGTGATCAGGGCGACGCTTAGTTATGGGAGCAGAAAAACAAGAAGGAGGATGAGACGAAAGGAGGTGTAAGTAAACTGTATGAATGTAGTAAGGTTGTCAAAGGGGCCTTGGCGATGGCACTTGAATCTTATTATGATCAGGTGTGGAAGGTAGAAAGGGTGGAGGGAAGCTGTGCTGGTGTAGCATTGAGGAACTGAATGTTAGGGTAAGATGGTGTGGGCTGTGGTAGGGTACAACAGTTGGGGTTTAGATAAATAGGATGTGAATACCTAAAGGGCGTTGGGGCATGGGGTACTTTGAATGAGGGCTGAGTTGAGTCGTAGGGGCGGAAAACCAGGTAGAAGGATGAGACAAAAATAGGTGTAGATAATCCATGTGAATTTAGTGAGATGGTCAAAGGGGGCTTGGTGACAGTACTTATACTTTGGAATGTGGGCACGAGGTTCTGAGAGCGAATGTTTGTGTTGAGAGACTCGAAACACCAATACAATGCTTTTGTTCTGTGTGGGGGTGTGGATGCACATGTAGGGAAATGGCTGTGGGTTGTGTGATTTGAATGAGAATATGAGTGGAGCTGAGGCGTGACAGATATAGAGGCCATTGGGGGATAGGGTGTGAGTAATGAGGGCTGAATAGATTCGAAGTAGCAGAGAAACAGCTAGGAAGAGACTAAGGGGGGTGAAGGCACAAGGAGCTGAGAGGAAGGTTTGTTGTGAGGGCCTTGTAGCAACGATTTGAGCTTGGGCTGTGTTGAACTTTTAACGTGGGTTAGCGACTTGGGAGAAAATGGTTGCGGGTTGCATACATAAAAGCGGGAACCAAGAGGAGCTGAGGGCTGTGCCTCTGAAGAGGAGGAGCTAAAGACTCGCTCCTATAATCTACTATGGGAAGCCAGTTCACGCTATTCCGAGACTTACCTTGTGTTACATTGGTCGGCGGCGATCTGAAGTTGGAAGATGCAGACGAAGGCGGTTGGCCGGCGGCGACGCGACCATTTCGAGTGTTGTGGGGCTTCACTTGGATAAAGGTGGTTGGAAGTTCGCAAGGATGGGGCCGTTGCGAGCAGCTAATTGGCGCTTGAGTGACGGGGCGATTTAGTGTCGAGCCCAGCGAAGAGATCGTCAGGGGAGCGGCGAGCGACAGTGGCGGTGGTGAGTTGTCACTACGGATGGTGTCGGCGAGAGGCTGGTTGTGAGTTTCCATGTAGACGCGGGGTGAAGAGACAGAGGAGTTGGGGCGGGCGTCGGAAGACAAGAAGGCGCAGACACGATTATCGTTTCGCTTCTTTTCGCCGGTTGAAACGAGTAGTGGGCGTTGTGGCGTTAGCGTTCGGTCCTGGATGCTCGAAAGTTAACGAAATCCGGCCCGGAGGATCAAATGTCAGGTGCAAGAATGGGGGTGCTGAGGATCGCAATGAAACTGAAACTCGGTGAGCGTGAGGTGGACTCTATTATACTGCGTACGGAAATGTGTTGAGTAGAATTGAGGTGAGATGCAGTACAAATGGGCGACACAAGGGCAGTACTCAGAACGCGTGATCTGTCGACTGTGTGAGAGTCAGAAATTACTGGGGTGATAGTTGGAAGCAGAATGAATTTGGAAGAGCTCTGTCATTGATAGGAAAATGAAATTGGGAGAAAGAAATGAAGAAAGGGGAAAACCTAGAAAAGGGGGCTGGGGGCCCGCAGCTTAGGAATTCCCGCGGGTTAGGGTCCGTTATTGAAACGGTTGGAGACTATTAGGCGGACGGAGACAATGACAATACCAAGGAACAAATTCGTTTTTGCGATCTAGTTTGATGAACTTTAAACAGTATTCGCAGGACTTTTTTTTGTCTCTGGAGACTCGCTTGAGGGCTGTGTTGTGTCGCTCTTGCAACCTAAAAAGTTTTTAGTGCACTCACTTCCTTCATTAAGAAGCTCCGCACAGTTTTGGCACTCTTTTTGTAAAAGAGGAGTGAGATTCTCCCGCCGGTTCTCGTAGCACTTCTCAATAGTGGTCAGGCAGCTTTTCGTACGTCTGGCTTTTATCATTCTCTCTTCACGTAAATATCTTCCACAGCAATCGTCGTTTTTGTCAGCATACAGGAAATCAAGTACGCATATTAAAGAAACGTACGACGAATCCACGGATCTATTCACGGAACTATCCTCGGGAAAATTGGGCGAACAATCCTGTTTTGGTAGTAATTTATTTGTGAACGCTGCAAGTACACATACGCCTACGACGATAGCAGTACATACGATGATAGCGAGCACCGTAGCTTCGACGCTAGCCACAACACCTTCGGCATAAACTACTTTCTTTGCCGCAACGTTAACTCTAACTCTAACACCATCCCAAAACCACATTATTTGGTTGAACCCTAATCCATTTGGTTGTATAATTCGAGATAAACTTGAATTCCGAAAGTCTACAAAAAAATGCCACACATAGTTTCAAGGCTACTTGTGTTATTGTTGCCAATGACCGTTAACAGTTGTTAGTATTGTACGATTCATTGTGACGAAATTAGTTTTTTCGTTTATTATAATGTGAATAATAACCCTATGTTTTCGTACAGAAAAACCTTTTTTACAACCACCCATAAAAATTTAACACAACATTTCAAGTCATCGGGATTCCTAATCTGCAACGCCCGTCCGCCGTCAGGATCGTTTTATGCGTGCCATATGGGAATTAATAGATCAAGATTTTATAATCAACTGGAGGAGACAATAATATTTTCGAAAGTGTTGGATGTCACAGGCCTTGGCTAACGGTTTTACTACAGAGCTCACGCTAGTCGCATTGTCAGTTATCAGTACTGAAGGACAACCAAAACGATTCAGAATGTTCAATCGAAATTTAGCGGGAATAACAGAAGAAGAGGTACTGCATAATGGAATAAGCTCCACCCACTTGGTGAAGAAGTCTTCAAATACTAATAGATATTTGTTACCCGATGCGCTACGATGTAACGGTCCCATAATATCGGCCGATACAATATGCCAGGGAGTAGTTATGTACCGAGCGAACATCATCCCTCTGGGTGTGGTGTTAAAAGATTTAACCTGTTGGCAGATGTCATACCTCATGTCATGGCGGATGGCAAGCATGATGTCTCAGTACATCCCAGGTCAGTAATAAAGACGACCCACACGGCAATGAGATTTTACAATGCCCAAGTATCCTGATTGTGGATCATTATGACACTCCGGAAGGATGTTTAGACGACGATCCCACGGATCCTCTAGCCTCCAATCCTCGGTGGGATCTTCGAGTTCTCCTTTCAAGAAGGATTTGGTAGGTAGAATTGGAGGAATTGGCCACCATCCAATTTCCACTCGGGGTGATTCTCCGGGGATGTATTCCCCTGCAATGATTCTGATTATACCAATCATCTTTTAAAGAAAGTGGCAAGAGAGGCAGAACAAGAGGTAGAAGGATCGATAGCGGGAGTGATTTTGCAGATATTTACGTACAGGGTATTCTGGAAAGAGCGTCCATAACACAATTCAATTTACCCTTTCGATACTCTACCTTATAATCATACGGCTGCAATCTAAGAGTCCACCGTGCCAGACGGCCTGTTGGATTTTTTTTGTTCTAAGAGCCAATTCAAGCAAGAATGGTCCGTCAAAACGGTAAATTCCCTGCCTTCTAGGTATTGGCGATTTTTTTCAATGCCGTGAATTACGGCCAAACACTCTTTTTCAGTTACGGAGTAATTGCGCTCGGCTGCTGATAAAGTACGAGAGGAATAAGAAATAACTCGTTCCACACCATCCCGAATTTGAACTAAAGCACAACCAATTCCAAAGTTGCTTGCATCGCACTGTAAGATGATAGGGATCTGGAAGTCTGGTTTAGCCAATATTGGAGGGGAAGTTAGTGACGTTTTGAGTGCCTCCAAAGCATTAATTTGTGCCTCATTCCAAGCCCAAATTTTTCTCTTGTAGAGAAAGGAAGTTACGGAAGAAGTCGGACGTACATAGCAGAATGTCATCGAGGAAGGCGACGACTTGTGGATACATATCCATGAATATGGTGTCGGCGAACTGTTGAAATGCAGCCGGAGAATTCGTGCATCCGAAGGGCATAAAACGAAAACGGAATAGTCCACGTCCAGGAACTATGAAGGGCGTGATATAACGGTTGGGTTCGCAGGTGGAACTTGATGAAAAGCCTGCTTCAAGTCCAGCTTGGACAAGTAAACAGCCTGGCGAAGACTATCGAATAATACATCGCTATTGGACATTGGATAAGCGTAGTTTTTAGTTATTGAGTTAACACGGTGGAAGTCAATGCAGAAACGATATGAATCGTTCTTAAGCACCACAACGATTGGTGGCGCCGATGCCGAATGACTTGGCTCAACTACTCCTGATTCAAGCATTATGTCCAACTCAGCATGCGTGGCCTCCAAAACCTTTTTTCATGCTAACCCAATATCAATTTTATGAGAAATTAGAGTAGTGATTCCTGGAGAATCCTGGAGGCTCGACAATCCTTGAGAAATAATCCTATTAAGAGCATTCCGTTGCTCTCCAATACCACAACAGATTGGTGAAAGCAAATTGTGGGATAAAGTGGAGTCGTGATGATACAAAATGAAAACGTTATTTTTGTCGTCAGAGAAGTGCCAGGTATTGTGAATTGCATCGGTAACAATCCCCATTGCTTTAATAAAATCCAATTCAAAATTGATTTCTTTGGAACCAATGTTCAACTTCAATGAGAAGGACTTGAGTATGGGTGCCTGCGAGCCATTTGCCATAAGAGTCACTATATGGCGAATTAATGTCACATTGGACAAAGCTTGATCGTCAGCGACATACGAAATACCTAATAATTCAAGACCTTTCTTGCCAATAAATGACAAGGTTGAACCGGTGTCATAAAGAGCAGGTATCAAAATTTCTTTAGTTTGTGGAGAGTCTTCATGGTTCAAAATAAATGACAGCGGATGTATCCATAAATCTGAGCGATAAGCAGAGGAATTTGACGGTAGCGAAACAGACGAAACGGCAGACGATAAGACGACTTGTAGCGAAGGAAGAGTATCTTGCGGCAGTTAATGAAGATCTAGGGATTGAACAGTCTTTGGACAGGTAGGTGAAGTGAAATAGTAGACTCGGCGGGGTCATATTTAGTAGCAGTTGACGATCCAACCCCTAAGAGCGACTCCCGTAGCTGTTTTCCGAATTGCAATTCGAACAAGACCGTACAGTGACTCCACCATACCAACGTCGGTAACAGAATTTCTTACTTGGTTTAGGACACATCGTATATAACTGTTGGTCACTATTACAGCTCCAGCAGACCAATTGTTTACTAGGGCGGGGTGGACCAGTTTGACTAGTGTCAGCGGAACTGCCATGCGAAGTTAGTTGACTTTCCAGAAGTTTATCTGACGGGTTTGCGGCTTTCGGGATACTAGCTTTGTTTTGAGAACTGTGAGAAATTTGATACACAAAGCCTTCCCAACATTTTTGTACTGCGGTTTTGGATTGGTTGAGGAACATTTTGTGAGGTGCCTTTCAACAATTCTTAGTTTGGTCACTAATTGAATTAAGGTTTGGTTAGAGGGAATTGTTAGGTGCAAGAATGGGGGTGCTGAGGATTGCAATGAAACTGAAACTCGGTGAGCGTGAGGTGGACTCTATTATACTGCGTACGGAAATGTGTTGAGTAGAATTGAGGTGAGATGCTGTACAAATGGGCGACACAAGGGCAGTACTCAGAACGCGTGAACTGGCGACCGTGTGAGAGAGTGAGAAGTTACTGGGGTGATAGTTGGAAGCAGAATGATTTTGGGAGAGCTCTGTCATCGATAGGAAAATGAAATCGGGAGAAAGAAATGAAGAAAGGGGAAAACCTAGAAAAGGTGGCTGGGGGCTCGCAGCTTAGGAATTCCCGCAGGTTAGGGTCCGTTATTGAAACGGTTGGAGACAATTAGGCGGACGGAGACAATAACGCGGGGAAGCCCAAGGTCGAAGACCATGACAACTTCGACACTTTGCGTCGAACAGGAATCGTATTCGAAGTATATTGTTCCTCAAACGACCTTCTTGTTCTCGGATCCAGTTGATTCAATGCTAGGTACACGTTGACAAAATGCAGAACATCCACATTTTCTAGTTTGTTAAGAAAGATCCAGTTGTTTCCGTGGACATTCAAAAACAGCCGATAGTCTGAGTGTGTAGGAATTATAAGGGGTTTAAATTCTAATATATTGTTAACAAAATGCGTAGCTAGTCATCGTCTATTCTGATATGGAGCCTCTTACGCCGCTAGCGCTAATGAACAGTAGGTTGGGATGGAAGTGAATTACAACACTTTCATTTAATGTTATTTAGAGCGTACATGCAATACGTCTTTGGGAACAACGGATGTTTGAAAGAGTGAAAATGAGTGTTTCTCCCGCAATAGTCCGACTTATCCAACTAGTAATAGCTCATAATAGCGTTTACATCTTCCCTTTTCCTTAAATGTCAGCTATCCACAATGCAGGGTTGTCTACAGAACAGATTATTTCAGCCTCACGAAATGGTGTGAAGAGCGCTTTTATGGTGCTGCACTGAATCAGAAGATCACATTAGTGTTGTCTCCTCCGTATATCGCTAATCATCAGGTTCTATGTCTCTTAGACAGTCTCACTACGGTCAGCTTCATTTGGACATCCATTACCTAAGCTTCCTCCCCAGA
Source organism: Pachypeltis micranthus (assembly GCA_020466155.1). Taxonomy (NCBI): domain Eukaryota; kingdom Metazoa; phylum Arthropoda; class Insecta; order Hemiptera; family Miridae; genus Pachypeltis; species Pachypeltis micranthus. The sequence continues at coordinate 57,078 of JAINFA010000025.1, read as the reverse complement.
TGATCCTTCCCTGCAATCCCTAATGAGTTTGGACAGACTGGTTAGATTATTTATACATACTTACTTCCACATTCATAATCATTGATTCAATAAATGTGTAGGGGGTGTATTTATTTCATTCTTTCTCAACTTGAAGCATTCGTCGTTTCATTTTATCACAACTGGTAGCTTGTGCACGTAACATGTTTGCGCCTTGTAAAACTCTAGACCCGTAGAAATACATTGTAAATCAGGTTAATTAGAATACCGTCTTTGATGAACTAAATTTTATATCCGTATATTTTCATACAAATCGCTTCTCATTAACAGCCGTACAGTCTGACCAAAACTCTATGATTTCCATTCACTAATAGACACGTAGTACAATTATGATGTATTACACAATAATATTAATATTTAACTTTTATAAAAATGGTAACTTTCGTATAAATATATATCTATTCAAATACGACGAATAACACGATTAAATGGGCTCGTTCATTCAAAGTAGGACAATAGGCTCGACCGAGCAGAAAAAGATGGGAGCCTTTATTTAACAATTCATCTTGAGAATCACACTGTTAACAATTTTGATCGATATAAAATATAACATGCGATTCAAGCGCGACAAAAATATTCTTAAAATTGAAATTTCTAACAAGTGATTACACATCTAGATGGAAACTCACGGAGGGAATTCTTTAAATCCCGGTAAAGAACCAATGTCAGACATCGATGTGACACAAATATAAGTCTGATTTGAGACGTAATCTTACCACTGTGTGAATAACAGCGTTCATCGTAATGTAAATAAGGCAAATCATGTTAAGTTGGTTGCGTTCCGTAGAATCTGTCTTTGCTCATCAGTCGAAGGAGCCTGTTTTGTTTAGAGGATATGCGGTACACGCATAATATTTTCCTTCAGACCATTTGAATTAGTCTGTCTTCCCAGTAGCAAGAGCCTTCTTGGTACTACCATTTTTCTCTCTGGCCGTTGTCTCTTTTCGACCCTCTCATCTCGACCTAACTTACTTCACATTCTGTCTGTTGGCTCACACACAAACCTTGAATATTGTGGAGCGTGTTTAAGAGCATTTCTCATTATACCGCATAAGTTTTCGTTCATTCCTCTTCCGTCATTCTAGGCCAGAGCATGGCGACGAGCCTTCCGAGTAGCTTGTCATTTCACCAGCAAGCCCTTCCCACAACATGCTTCTGTTGATGAACTAAATTGCTCGCGAAGAATGTGTGGTAGCACATTTCAATAATGAAACGGAGTTGGGACGATGGCTATTTCCACTAAATTTGATTTTTTCATTCACATGAGAGTGTGGGAATGGACAACCGTCCAACTTCGTTTTACTAATGAAGCGTTTATAACTAGTTTATACTTCTTCTTTCCCCGTTCTCGAACGATTTCATTACAAGATCTTCCGTGAATGAATTCCATTGTTGAAAATCGTACGAAGTTAAAAAAAAAAGTTACATCTACATTTGATGAAGGAATGAATGTTGACACAACGCGCAGGGGCTACTATGGCCCCTCAACGGCAGCTCAGCCGTTCTACGACTTAGTGCATTCTAGGGAGTTTACATCCTCATAAAACACACTTTATAACTCAAAAGGAGAAGTCGAACGGCATTCAAGAAACTAATACGTTTCCAGTTTCCCCATAGTTATTAGTGGTGTTTCTCGTTTTAATTTTCACACTCGACATGTTTTCGTTGGCTGACATTGGCTCATTTATGGGCAAGTACTCATTCCACTTGTCACTACCATGTAAAATCCAAACATTTCCCTCCTAAAACAACAGTCGGTCTCGATCTAATCGTAAACCGCAGGTAGCAACAACTTACGCACTTAAGTAAAGCACAATTTATTTTTCCCACTTAACTTTCAAACTAGTCGATCACACTTACGAACACCAACTAGAACAATTCATACGCTATTCTAAAATAGACTTCTATTAGTTAAAATAATTTTCGTAGGGCCGCCTTAAATCGTCGCTAACATCAAATCTCTTTTACGTGTTGAGCATTAAAATTGATAAAACGCGATTCGCATTGTTTTTAAAGATTAATTTATTGTTTGTTATTTCCTTACCAATGAAATTGGGTTTTCGACGCAGTAATCCAATAAACTACACAGGTAATCGATAAAATGGCTTCAACTCGATTTGGACCCGACGGCGCTCACAATTGCTAATTAATTTCGGGAGAGGGATATTTCGGGGAATTACATCTAGACGAACACCAATACTAAAAATTTTGTTGTTGACACATCACTATGGGGTGTGGGGGACTTGTCGATTAATACGATGCATATACACACATTTGCAAATGTTTAGGCTCAGTTCATGGTTATTTAATACGGAGATCGGCTTGTCTAGTTTGATACGTGAAATGTACCTAACTGGTGATGTAAACAGACATTTCACAATTAAATGCCACGGTGTGGCTTGAGGAGGCCAGAAGACGACTAAGCGCAATTTTCGTTTCTGTATCCTGTTGAAGTTTTTCTTGATGTGGTTTTCAGTGAAGTTTCAAACGTTACAAAGTAGACTTTCCGTTCTGTAAAACCTAATCTCTCTTTCAGCAGTTAAGATATTGCTAAGCTCGGACGTGTTGAATTGAGATGAATGATAGCCTTTTAAAATTATGACTGATATTCCTTGGAAGTATAAGGATGCAAGTGGAAATAAATTCCAGTCTTTACGTCAACAGGACTCGCCAAATAACCAGAATGTGGAAAATTGAAGAGCTGTAAAGGATGAGATGTTCCTGTCAGTAGCTCTCTAAAAGTGAACAATTAATTTATTTAACGAGAAATCGGAGCAAGCGCACTTTACACGGGATAGCGAGCTGACAAAACTGGTAACTGGTCTGTTCGTTGGAACGGAGAGAGACAGGAGGCGACTGAGTGAAAAGAGAACCAAAGGTCACAAGTGTAATTGCGGATATTAATAATAGTGCAGATTGGCAGTTTGTGGTGGTTTGTAGGGTTTGTGGCAGCGAGGTCGATGGCGCAGGCAACTCGAGAGCGGTAAGAGCACCGTAAAAAGGTCTTGAGAGTGAGAGCCAAGCAGTGGCGTAAACAGGCGAAACTGTTGTGGAAGAGTATATCGGCTCACCTAGAAAAAACATCATGGTAGACGGAAAACACCATTCCATCGGAGATGGAATTGCCAGCAAAGTACACGCTGATTGACTTTCGGATTGGAGTAGCTCTCTGAATACTTGACGAAGCAAAGAATATCAGATGTAATCTGGCAATGAGACAAACGGAAAGTACACTTTACATGCTAAAACACATATACTCGTAACTCTTGAGAAGAGTGTGGGCCCGTGGAAGACATTCGGTCAGTGAATGAGGTACTCTCATCAACAATAACCGTTGTGGTCGAATGAGGGGAGCATTGGTGGTCCAATTTTCGAAATGAACACACGAAGAACGAAAGATGCTCTGTAGCTTTGAGAACTGGCCTCATCCAAGAAAATCGTCAAGTGATTACTCCCTACAGCGAGCCAGCCTTAGAGCATGTGAGGCATCCACAGCCGACCGAGTATCCGACGTATTGCCGCCAGTAGGGGTGTCGGAACCCACGAACCTCGTCAACAGAGTTTCCCTCCAACATCCGACTGCGTCGGACCGTAAGTGGAGCGATCAGTCCGACAAAGGCTCGTTCAAGCAGCCACTTTCCGTGCTCCTTTTTTCTTCTTTTCTATAAAATAGAAAACATTTGACAAATAGTTCACATTCCGCCTTCTTTGCATTGCAGCAACTCAATTTCTTTTTAGCCGACACGCAGTGCGTCACGATAAGACTGAATTGAATTCGTAAACACCACCGAAACTTTAGTAGGAGAGTTTTTCGCTTGGCTTAACGAACGCCATTTCAGTTGGTCCTTCCGATCGGCACGAGAATGGCTGACTTAAGAGTAAGACCGTCGCCGATTGTGAAAGCAGCGAAACCTTTTAACATCGTTAGTGAATACTGGTTCGCTCCTAAAGCAGCTCCGTTGCACAAAGTCTAAATAGTGTTTTGGAACTTACAATAGGGAAATGGTTCGAAAAACTTATTGAAGTAAAATGTCGAATACCCGATGCGGTGACGAGAAACGATCCGACCTAGTTATCTACAGTTCAGTCAAACAGCCCGAAAATTTGTGAGAGCAAGAAGTTTCGAACGCTATTATACTCTCCAAAACAACAGAAGGCGCAAAAAACCATAAGATTATTATAGCTGACCTCGACCCGAAAATGTTAGTGCAGCTTTCGTATTAAGAGCGGCCGAAGATGCTGAGATTTATATAGAGTGGCTTCACTCAGCGAGAACGCATTGCAACTCTCCAGTGCCCGATATTAGTCGGGTTTGCTTTCTGTTTTGTTGTGTGCCAACAGTAGGCATTGACTGAGGTGTTGGAATCATCCAGTAGTGAGCACACGTTGCCTAAAACTGAAAAGGAAGCGGGAAACGTGAGACGCTCCGGAAAAAGTGGAGGTGGAAGGTACATGGTCTAAAGAAGATCACAATGCAAATGGTTTTATAAAAGATAGACGTGAATTTAATCCAGAAAATGGCCGTAGACACTAAAATCGTGGCGTAAGAACAAGCTCATCGAAGAGAAAAATATTCCTGACCTCAGGGGAAACCACGCTATTTGAGGGAAATGGTGAAGAAGACCTATTGATTTTAAGTTTTTCAAGTAATTTTCTTATTCAGCAGCATTTCGAGTCGGACCTGAACGTCACCTGAGAGTGACGTTGTCCTTCGCTCAAGTGCTTTAAATACATAAACAAGAAGAAACGGATGGGTTTCACTTTACAAACGGAACTAGAGTTTTCTCTCAATTTTCGTCATTATGTTCCAGACCGAACTCAAGGAAGAAGAAAGTCCGTTTTGGGCATTTCATTTGAAGCAGCGCATCATCAAATCAACATTTCGACGACTTTTTATCGCCTTGTTAGCGACACTGGCCAGAAATTATTTCAGCGGGTAATCGCGTGCCAAGGTTAGACAATTAATTTCGGGATCCTAACTTTCGGAACTTTACGATCCCTTGGAGACTAGTGTTCGTTCGACATGATTCCCGCTAGAGAAACGATTACAGAACCTTGACATGTTTATCTGATATTCAACACTAACAACAGAATAACGACAATTGCACTTAGATCGCATTATTTATTGTTTCAAGTCCTGTTCCACTACTCAAAAAGAAATGCTGAGAATATGTTTAAATCAATGAAAGAACATGATATCTTAAATTTTGTAAAATGAAATTACCGGGATTAATAACTTATTGCTGAATCCAAGGAGCGTGTCTTGATACTTCATGCGTGTCATGATGATTCTAAAAAAAGTATTGACTGGATTATAGAACAATCTTCGTCAAGTCAAAATACTGTCGAAACCGTTGGGTACTCGTACTACAACATGCTAAACATTCAACAGGGCAACACAAAAAAAAATTAGATTTTAAAAGTTTAGATTCGATGAAATTTAAACTGGCCCACCAACACAAATGCTCCAATAAGAGATTGGTACTATGTTACAAACATCAACTTGTTTGAACGTGCTATCCGATTGTGCTAGAGGCTATTCAATGAAGTAGGGAGAGGTAATGCGTAAACCTATTGAAGGCCTTGGCCGTGGAAGCATCTTCTAGTTTCAAAAAGTTGGCAGAAAATCCGAATAAACAGGTTCCTCCATTCTTCATGAAATTAAGTGCTGTACATATTTCAACAGAAACTCCAGTAGAAAAATTAGTAAGGGCATGCATTTGTACTGTGAAGAAAATTAAGTTGCTAATAGTTGTTTCAAATAATTAAGGATATTAAATTAAATAGCAATTATAATCAACCCTTGTGAATAAATAAACGAATCAAAAGTATTTAACTTTCGTTGGACAGGTCATGGGAATCGAAGAATTATGTGAGCTCTACGTAGCTCGAGGCTGTGATTGCCTTAAAGGTGATAAACACTGCAGGGGGACTCTCGTCTCCTGTTTCCTCAAAGCCGGTGAGTGATAGAGTGATACAGTTGAATCACACTAAGTGTTCATCTCGCATGGGCGCATGGACTCAAGCCAATGTGAATTCGTACATCTGGTGTGTACCGAGAAGAACCAAACTTTTTCATTCAGCGGAGGCTCGTCTGGGGCATTTGTGCTGACTGGGCACCTCAAATGCCCCGATGCGCTTGTGACTCCACTGCCGATAGTTGTAAACGAGCCGGTTCGCTCGTCGCCGTGTCGTTTGTGCTCACGTCCTTCCCCACCCAGCTCCCTTTTTGTGGTGGTAAAGCTTCTCCGAGAGTAATTGTTAATTCAATTCCTTGTTTTGAATAACTGTTCGGACGATATCGTACTTACTCCCGAATCACATAGTGCAATAAAGCTAACATTTACCCCGTAACAGGTACTCGGTAGAGATTGAATATCGGCAGACAGGTTTATAAAACAGCTTGGCGTGTATGGGTTTAGAGTAAGACCTGAGAAAATAGCTTGGTCTCATAGTTCTATCAAGGTTATACTGTGAAAGCCTTTTTTTGTTGGCAAGACCTGGGTGAGGCGTCCTCAATATAGTACTTACTGGTTGAATTTCAAGGAGCAGATCCCATAGCTGCCTCGGCATACCTTAATGATTATCTGCGGAATATGCAGGAAGCTACCTACGCCTGCTTCAGTCTATCGCTTGGCGTCCCTTCCACGTACGATCTCGTTCTTGTTCAGAGCTCATGTCCTTTGTCCCATCTGCTTATTCAACAACGTATTGGACAAAGAAAAAAGTACGAAAAAATCGCCTTTAATTTAATATTTAACCTGCACATCACCATTGAACGCCAAAATAGGAGTATGAGCAAAATCGATTCAAAATACTATAGTGATCAACACACCAATTTCGGTTTATTATTCATTCTGAATACTAACCCTATGTTTTCGGTCACCAAAACGCAGTACAACGCGGGAGCTACAGCGTTTCGTCGTTTGAACTCCCTCCCTCCCCTCCTGTCTCAATGAAAAAGCAACCGCTGGAGGCTAGCGAGCGCCTCCCACTCGCTTGCCTACCAATGACGCCGCCACTCAACTCCCCTTTCACCTCGGAACGACGGGGCAAAATCATCAGACGTTTGGTTTCCATAGTTCCACTATAGTCAGGTCATGTTTCGTATGGTTTACTAGTATTCGATGCAGAATCGAATGGGATGGGGGAGCACTTATACTAGGTCAAGCTGTTCGTGAGAATAATAAACCATTGTGTAATAATTTGCAGGGTTTATCAATTAAGTCGCTCGGCCTATGCGACGTAAGTTTGATAATGGCCATAAGATGATGGAGATCTAACTGAAATTCAAACTAACAACGCGTTTGTTTTAACTTTTTACGCTCGTTTCCTGAGCTCTGCGAGATACAATGGAAAGTCGGTTAAAACAGAATTTTTAGTTCTGTTCAGATCTTTACGTTGAGTCAGAAAATCGTTAATTGGGAAAATGGTCTGTGTGTTTGTACCACCAAACATTTTTTCTCTCGAAAACGGCCCTAACGATTTATATTAAAGACATTTAAGACAGCTCCAAATACGACAAGAGTACCATAAAATTCCCATCCGTGGGAAAAGGACGTGAGCAGCACAATAAATTACCAAACATTTCGACGAAAATCAAGTTAGCTAAAGTTTTTCTCCTTATAAGCTCGAATGTAACTAGGATTTCCAGAAACTGTTGTCCAACCAAGTATTTATACGACGAGTCTTTAATAATGCTCTTAAGATATACAGTGACTAATCCAGATATTCCGGAATTTTAGCCACCATCGTTTCACTTACCACCATTTCTAAATATTTTCACCCGATAAATCTGGGAAAGTGATCATTATCCTTTTGGGAAGAAGGGTTTACAACCTCAATAATAAGCCGTCTGCTCAATAATCGTCAGGGCATGAGTGCGAGTAGCACAATAAATTCCCAAGCATTAAACGGTAAATTTTTCAACATAAAACATAAAATTATTCATATGAACAGAGTGAAAAAGACTTTATATTGGTAGCTAGTCACGCAAACCCGTAAAGGAGCGGAGGAAAGTTGTGTGATGCGTCGCACCAAATAGTTAATGATTTTCTTAATGCTACAATATTTAGTAGGGGTGTACAAGTACCAGGTAAGTGACTTTGCTTTCCTAGGATTTGAATCACATGCTCAACCAAATCTCATCAATACAATTGTTGATCATTCATTAACAGGATTAATATAATGGAGATGTCTAGATAGTTTTGATTGTCTCAATATCTCAAATAGTTCTGGTTGAATTATGGGATTTATGTTCTCAAATTTTGAACTTTTGAGCTCTGTCTGGCGGAATAATAGTGCTTTTTCCATAAAGTAGTGGTGTCGGTGAGGGGGTCACCATTCATTCACCACGAGATCATCATTTTATACGCACGCTTAAGTATAACTCACTAACCATTTGGTACCGTGGACCAAACAAAATCATAACCCGTAAACAAAATTTCTTTGTATGCCTACCTTTGAACCTACTAATTAAAATAGTAGTAATACAATACCAAGGGTTGATTCCTTCATTAAAATGTGCACTTGAGCAAGTTAAAAAATTAAATAAATTGAAAAAAGAATTCAACAATTACTAGACAACACAGTTCAAAGTTCTTAGCTCGTTCGCGACCCGAAATCAGTTGTTCAGCAATACGTCAGAGCATAGTTCATATCAGGCTATCCTTCAGATCGGACTCGAATGGAGAACTCGTTTGACATGTTCGACTTCCCACAGCTTACTTGGTATGATTCGAAATGGTAAGCCAATTAGTGCATGGTGGTTGGCAGAAAGAGAGCGATTAGTCCATTTCTCCAACTATGAATCATAGCCTCCGCTGAAAAAAAACGGAAAACGAACGCATATGTATTTATTGTAGTTAAAGCGAAGGATCAATTAGTTTAACAAATAAACATTTTAAAGATTCTTACTCTGCACAAAAAACAAAACATTTAGTTCAAAAACTTTGGATCAGGACAGAAATACGGACGTTATACGTTAAAAAAGACAAACTTAATGGGGGAATATACAAAATACACTTAGAATCGGCCAACATAACGACCAAAAACAATTTACACGACATATTTATAGATTTCCTAGACTACCTACGTACAAAGACGAATAAAATCATGAATTACAAATACGAAAATATGGAAAGGAAATTCGACAAACTCGAGAAAAAACTAGACCCTATCTCGAAGATGACTCAAATCTAACTTACCTTCAACTGACTTACAAAAAGAAATTGAAACGAACATCTTAGACGCTGAGACAGCCTTACAATAACTACCGACTGAAAACCGAGAACGCATACGCCGCAAAATAGCGGACAAAATCGAACGAACCATCAAAGAATGCAGAAAGAACAGGACGGACCACAAAGACGTACAAACAGCTAAACAAATTAGGACCAAACTCAACAAAAATAATTTACTTTTGACAAAAGCAGACAAAGGAAACGTCGTTGTTATACTGGATAAACAAAACTACATAAATAAGACGACTGCCTTCATCAACCAAACCCAAGGCACGAAACTGAAAAAAGATCCCACGGACTCGTATCAAACACAAATACATAATGCACTTAGAAACCATACTAACATATCAAAAGAACAACATTATAAGTACGTAAACTACTCAACGGACATTGTTCGGATTGTTAAAGAAAAATAGTATCGAATAAAATAAATGGACTGTATTACTTTGTAAACAAATATAGACTCGGAAATTAACACGTTGATGGAAATAAATAAATTAAAGGAGCTCTTACTCATATATTAATAAACTAAATAAAGCTGCTGCGCATTGGTAATAAAAGTAAAGGAAGGATCTGACCGTATATCGGGTATGTAGCGAAGATTGGATCGTAACTTGTATTTGAGGTGACTCTGTTGGTGATGAAAAGAAATCGGGGCACTGGAAGCTGAGTTGAATTTGATAGATGGATTGATTGATTGATCTGAAATAATGGTAAGGGGAGTTGCTCAAACAGTAGAGGGACGTGAAGCGTCGTGGCTGCGGGACCGTAGAAAGCTCAGAGTAGAATCGCAAGGCAATCGCATTGACTGATCGGATTGCGAGAAATAGGCGAGAACTAGTTGCAGCGACAAGTTTCGATTCTACGCCTGCCTGGCCAGATCCTTCCCTAACAATGCTCTTTGAGCGTCAACAGACATCCAAAAATTCATTAAAACAACACACCCATCAGACCAGTCATAAACTTCACATCTGCACCAGCGTACAAACTCTCAAAATATTTGTCCACAATCCTAAAAAGTAGCATTACATTACCAAACAGATTGAAAGACGTGACTGTAACTCCAAACACTAGATTGGAATCATTTGATTGAAAAAAGCGATAATTTAATGTTCGACTAATCTGATTTTCCGATTTATCATTGCTTATACCACCGTTCAACACATGGTCTCAGAAACAGTTGAGAGGAACAAAATGTGGAAATAGACTAAAAGACGCTCCGTCAGGTAGAACAAATTCACTTATGTTATTTTGGTTGGTATCTACATTCAACAGACAGCCACAGCAACATTTATGCAGAACAATTAACAAGTATTTAATAGTACGAGTAGAAGACTCCTTAAAGTAGGAGTTTAATGAAAATCGTATGGAGCCGTTCTTCCGAAACGGCATAAAACCCTTTCATTGCCACATTGCCATCACGTCGGTTCACCACATTTTCATATCGATACTTATGGAGAAGGATAGAGATACTAGTTAGTAGAACATAATTTGAAGGTAAATTTAAAATCGTTGAAGCCGTTTTCGAAAAAATGCGAAAGGCCTTCACTTTCGAAGCATTTCATCGCCCTCACCTTTCCACGTCAATCTAAAACTGTTCATAATCGCAGTTTGACAATTGCTAAAAATTACGAACAAAAGAAACAGAGAACCAGTTCAATTGGTGCAGATGCCTTCCTCCAGACCATACCATATTCATTCTGAATAATACACCCGTATTTTCATTATGGAAATTATTTTCATTTGATAACGCCCCTCAACATTTGACACTTCACCTTTCAAGGCAAATAACAAATCTGCATTGTCCGTCCACCGTCCGCAATATCCGGGCGATACTTTCCTTTAACGTGTCCTGTGCGGACCAACCTACAAAAAGAGGACTTGGCCCAACAAATTGCTGGGCACAACCCTGCAATTGGCTTGCAGCCGCAGGATGTCAGGCCTCTTTTTTCGAAAAAGGGTGGCAGACAAAAGGATCGGGTGATCGAGGTATCACCCAGCCTACACAAAAAACTAGAGGGGGCAAGGCAACTCCAAATAGCCTGGCAGCGGTGCACCATCCACAAGTACCAAGCCCCCACACAGACACAGCGTTAAGGCCACCTGGCAGTAGCCTGTACGAAACCTGTTGTGTGCGACTGGTGTGTCGTGAGGGAAGAGCTGAAAAATAAGGGCCAAAATAAAAAGTCTCCACCCCTTACCAAACTCCCCCCTAAAAACCCACGACAAAACGTGGTAGTGGTTAGGTCTATGTGTGAGAAAACAGGGGCTGGTCCCTCCACCCCTGATTTAGAGGAAGCGCTGATGCGGGGTGTTTCTGCTACAGACCTCCAAGAAAAAGTGTCTGAGTTCTTAACATCCGCATCGCAGTGGGGGTGGGCGGAAACTCCGGAAACGGCCAAGGCGCTTACGAGCCATATTTCCAGCAAGAAGGAGTGGAAGCTACAAGCATTGACCTACAAAAAGAGTACCTGGCCCAACACGTTGTTGAGCACAACCCTGCATTAGGCTTGCAGCTGCAGGACGTCAGGCCCTTTTTCACAAAAAAGCGGGGCAGACAGAAGGGTTGGGTGATTGAGATGCCTCCCCGCTTACACAAAAATCTAGACAGCAGAAGGCACCTCCAAATAGCCTGGGAATGGTGCGCCATCCACAAGTAGCAAGCCCCCACACAGTGCTACAAATGACAGGGCTGTGGCCACCTGGTAGTATGCCACATATGAGCAAGGAGTGCAAGCGAGAGGCTTCCCTCAGGAGTACCGATTGCGCCAAACGCAACTTATAACAGGTCTTGCACTCTACACAAGACGGACGCTGTACCATCTGTCAGCGAGTAATTGCCCTCCAGTAGTCTCAAGTGAAATACGAATAGGTTAAAAACAGTTTGAATCCTTCAGCACAACACAAATACCAGCTACCGGTAATGGCTGAGTTGCTGCAAAGTGCACTCAAGAAACGCTGCAGTGTCCTCGTCATACAGGAACCATACATAGGATCTAAAAATCTTAATCTGGAATCTCAGGCGCGAGTGGTGGCTGCATTGACCCGTCCATCAACATGCTCGCACTCACCCACCTGAACAGCCAGCACTTGGTGGCTGTGCTCATCCGATTTGGAGGCTTTGAGCTAATTGTAATATCATTTTACAGGCAATTTGGAGCACAACAGTTGCCAACAGCCTTCAACCACTCGAGTGGGCTCTATCAGGCCTATCAGGACGACCCTCATTGTCTGAGTTGATGCAAATTCCAGATCACCATTGTGGGGATCCCCGAGACTGGATGGGGCCGGCAAGGCCTATATAGCGTTGCTCACCAGGTACAATTCGGTTGTTGCCAACGACCCCATGACTGAGGCGACCTATGATGGGCCGGAAGGAAAGGCTTGCATAGACGTCACAGCCGTGTCTCAGACCCTGCTACTCAAATTGCAGTGTTGGCGAGCCGTACTAGGTGCAACGCAGAGGGTGTGAAAAGCGATTCCGCACAAAAAAATGCAGACTGGCCACAACTTTGTAGGGTACTAGAACGTGAACTGCGTGCTGCAGGCGTGTATAGCAAAGTGAACATATTTACCACAGAACTGCACTCTGCTGGGCTAACTGTACTGGGGCAACAGAAGCACAGGGCAATCAAAGTCGCCCATCGTGGACTGACAAACTTAATCCCCTCAAGCAAAGCGTAAATAGAGCCAGAAGGAAGTACCAACACACTCGTGGCGCTGATGCCAGAGCCACACTCAGAACTGCCTTCATCCAAGAGAAGCCTCTTTCAATCGAACCTGTGCGTGTGTGTGTGGCTCCATTTATGTTAGAACGACTGGACGATTCTGTTTGGTTTTGTTTGTGATTTAGCATTTTAGCATGCTGAAAAACAATGGTATGAGCGATTTCATGCTTTCCCAGATTTGAACACACAAGCGTTTCTAGAGGTCATTGTCAACATACATGTTATGTTTTGGGAGGTTGACCGTCTCAATGCCGATAAGCCTCCATAGAATGATGCGCTCTGCTGCGTCTGCTCTGTCATAGCGCCCCATGTACATACATTTCATTTTTTTCTACCACTATTCAGTTCTTCTCCCGTAAGCAGTTGGTTGGGATGTTGCACGTGCTATTGTTGGTCTTGGATCCGTTCAGGGTCAGCTCGATGGTGTGACATCCCGACCCCATCCTCCCCCAAGCCCTTTAACCCTGCAGAGTGCTTTGCATGTTCGGTTGAAAGTCTTGTGATGCGTTTCACCTGACGTTTTGGACTCAGCAGATCTCGTAACGTGAAGATTTGAAGTAAACTCAAATCTTCTTACACAATCGCAATACTTCTTACCCTATTGACTAGCCGATAATAAAGATCAGGACGACAAAGAGTGAGTTTAATTTATTACTTTTTTGATTATCATTCATCAACCAGCCATAGTGATGTTGCGATCAAAATCAAGGAGATCACAAAATCCTCCATCATCAAGTGACAATCGTCAGTTTCATAAACGAAATTAATTTTTCCATACGCATATCCACAGGCTAATAGGGCCATTAGAATGACATATACTTTGAGCAATATCAAGGAAAAAAGTTGCGTGAATATCTTGACAAACGACATACCGAGTAGTAACAATGCGAAAATGGCATGTATACAATGGAGTATCAGTGTACATAGCCGCATTTTTTCATATCTGTAATTTTCATTCCACCATTCATCGTGTTTTGGGATGTCATCGTGATCGACCATTTTATTGCACCATTTGCAGTAGTTCATGAGATATCTTTCTTCAAATAAGCAACTGAAGAACGAGCGAAACAGTTGAACGCACCGACTTTTACACAATTTAGCGGTTTCAACGTCTTCCGATTTGTAGCCCCTTTTTTTGCACGAGTGTTTCTCCCACTGCGAAAGCCCAACGTGCAAACAACTGCATTTACTTAAAAATTCATCGGGCTTGTCTGTAACTATACTTTGACTTATAGATGGTGTATTAGCCGTAGAGATTCTTAATCCAGCATTTTTGAATGTTCTTATACATAACGGGCAGCAAGCTCCGATTTCATTGTATTTTTCAGGTACTTCACAGTCAGAAAAAATTACGGCGCACTGGCATTGTTCTTGCAATTCTGACAATCCGTGTTTCGGTTTATCAAAATTGTGCGCGCAGTAGAAGCAGCAGCGTGCATTTTTTTCAAAAAACTTTTTCATTTCGTAACAATCCGTGATTATGAACAGGCATATACACCTTTCTTCTAGCAAAGGGTCTTCGGGGGGTCTTTCCTCAGGGAGTCCCGACAAAACCAAGCAGTAAATGCAGCAGACGTAATCGGTATTGTTGACTCCGCGTTCACATTTAGTCATGAAGTTATCGCACGTTCCGTTGCACCCAGATAAATTGGGTATTGAAATACTCGTATTAAATTGTTCCAAAACATATTTCTGGTTACAGTATAGACAGCATTGGTTATCCGCTAAATAAGTTATTTCGTCGTTGCAATACGTGTCCATTTCATCACACAGACATTCGTGTGATAGTTCGGTTGAGTTCTTCATAATCTTGTGTTTATTAAAGCAGGGAGTGCAGCACCCGCGATTTTTATAAAAATACTCTTTTTGTCTACACTGAGTGAGAATTTGAGGGCAGGGACAAGATATTTCCGGGTTAAAAGTAAGACGACAGTGTCTACAGCAGTCATAGTTTTCTATAGCGTAACTTCTGTTGTTTTTACAGTTATAAATAGCTTCTGGGCACCAACAGGTTTTAACTTTATCAATTCTGTCGGTAAATTCCTTGTTTCCTAAGCAGTAAGTGCATAGGTTCAGGTTTTTAACGTAATACGAGGGGCTTCTTCTACAGGGTTCAGTACATCCATAGCACTTCACAAGTAGCCGGAATTTCCAATTAGGGGTTTCTGAGCACTTATCGCAGCAGACCTGGTTCAGTGAAGTATCAGCTTCATTGGAACACTCTTCCGAGCACGAACACTCTAGTTTACCTAAATTCAACAGCCTTACTAAAGTTCTCTTTTCGTCAACATTTTCCTCCGCATCATTCAAACCCATGAAAGTCATCCACACCGCTACTGCAACTAGCAAGAAAGAGGACGCTAAAGCCCAAGTTGCATTGTTGAATACACTCTTCCGCAAATATTGCCAACACGCCATTGTTTGATTACGTGCAAAAGTCGGGGAATTTTGATATCACTTCTCAAATTTTCAATTCCTAGTTTGTTACAATTACTAAGCGCCAAGCGTTTCTATGTTTCATAGCTCACGTTGTGTTGGGGTTTGTCCAAAACTGGGGTACATTATTCGAACTGTACATTATTCCTGATTTACGTCGTTGCCGAAATGTACTTATAAACGTGAATGTAGACGTATGCTCAGTATGCAGCTTGTCAAAACGCAGTCATATTAAGTTTTTGGCGAGTGCTCTCTTACCGGAAACATGCCGTTACAAACTCAGCCTGGGTGCCTGGGCGAACAACTCAATTCTTAGGAAAGACGAACTGCACTGTGATTTTGTTCACGTCATTTCGCATACATGAATCAGTTATCTGGAGTGCGGAAACCCATTTTCAAAGTTTTCCCAATATGCAGTTAAGGATGATATTACTTTACTTAGCCCTACGAAGTTGAAAGGAATGTCGGGAAATCGGCTGAAATATTTTGGGTATTCTTTCAGATGCCGAAATATACCGTTTCAGGTGAGGCGCAGCATGGACAGACATGAGAGAGGTGAGTTCCTTTTTCATGACATTTTTCGTAACGGTATTCAAAAAGGGGAATCACCGACTTTGGTTATTCGTAGTGTTTGTAATTTTATGCCGGTAGGGTACTGAAGAGGCAAGTCGATTAATAGCAGTTTACTTTCTGGCGTTTCTCAATAAGGAGCACCGACTATGCAATTCTCATCAGTCAGCTGATGAGCGGAATTCCTGCCAGAAACATGAAAGGAAGTTGCTGCTGACTTTGTTCTGGGAAATATTCAAGCTCAATAAAGGTAAATAAAGTTTCATGGGAACTGTGCTTCGTCAGGCAGGGTAAGATATTGGGCTCACCACCCGATAGTGATAACTGGTCGTGCACAGGATAGGGAGGGGGGATTTTGCGAGGACAAATTATAACTTCGATCGAGTTAACACTTGGAGAAAAGTACAATTTGTTGGGGAAACGAAACAGCCACAACACACGATGGCGAACCGACAACCAAAAGCTAAGCGTTCGGAGCGAGCCTTTATAATCTTTAAATGCTGCATCTGCAGACTTATGAGGTGAATAGTATATAACTTATATATACTAGAGTGTGCAAATGTTCATGCGCCAGGCAGAGCATTGCACCTAAGGCCCTAGCTTTTTATACCTAAGGAAAACACTCTATCCTTGAGTTGGGCGCTGAGTCACAAAGGAATAAAACCCTGCAAATGATTACACAACGGTTTATTATTCTCTTGACCAGCTTGACCTACTCTCATATCTTCGAGACCCATCCCATTAACCATCGTAAATATCAGTAAATCATGTTAAACATGACCTGACTACAACGGAACGACGAAAACGGTATATTCCTGTCGCCCGTAGGTGCCCATAGTCAATTGGCACGACGTTGCGAGTCAAGCTGGCGGATGGTAAAATGAGACGGGATGGAGGGAGTACAAACGATGAAACGATTACTTTCGCTGTAGTAGCCCGCGAATTCTTTCAATTAGTAGACTTTGGTTCAGAATAATTACTGTGATTTCATTATTTTCCGTCTAGACGCAGTAGCACACTTCTCAAAATTGTTTCATTCGACCTAGAAAACTACACCGAACACGGCGTATTTGCCATTATACCGCCGAAATTTCGTTTTTGTTGATTTTTTTAAACCATTTTTTGCTCATAATAACCATCGGCTTCCTCTGATCGTATTGCCGAGCAGTCGGGCCTGCTACCAAATGGGATTTATGTGCGAATGAACGGTTTTTTAGACAAGGTTAAAGACATAAAACGGCACGGACGGCGAGCGGACATTGCAGATTTGGGATACCGATGTCTTGAAAAGTAAAGCATATAATTTTGAGGGGGGTTGTAAACAAGCTTTCCTGACCGAAAACATAGGCGTATCATTCAGAATGAATCATGAACCAAAAGGGAATGGGAAGGCCGACAAAGTGGTAAGGAACTTTGTGGATAGGACTCAGAAAGTCAGTAGGAACTGGAGGAAGGACCCGGAGGACAAGATGCTGCTCATGGATGCCAGCAATAGGCCTTCTCAAGGCTGCAGTTTCTTTGGTTGCCACCAGCAAACAAAAGAGTTCCAAACGGTACTACAAGTTTGTCAATTACGGAAAAAGATGAGAGCAGTTAGTTGATTAATTCAACTCCGACATTATTATTCAACATTTTGGAGAAAAGTGAATTAATCAATTATTTTGTCGGTAGTAGTTTAATAACGCTCATAATATGATTAGTCTTGTTAATACACACGTATCTATAACGACAATAATAATTTAAAATGTAATAAATGAAATAAATTTATTCACGGTTTTCTACTCATCATGACAAGCCTCCGTAACGTACGTGAGGTTTCATCATCCTTGTCAATGTTCAAGTATAAACCGTAGATTTCAAACGGCGTTGTCGAGTTTCACCAAAGCTGCTGCCAACTTGTCGAATAATAAATTGATGCTTGAATTGACCAACCGATTCCGTTAGCAACAAAAATATGTACTTCCATCCACCATTTTCTAGGGCTTGTTTACATTCACGGTTTTCTTCTTTCACTAGCAGCACAATTATTTATTTTAGTTCGTTGTTAGAAATTTGTTTGAACGATGATGCAGTATCTGAATATTTAGCACGTCGACGAACAAATTAACAAGTAATACTGAATTAATAAATATGATTTATTAACGATTCACATGAATTTCACTGGGTCCCTTTAAGCAGTCAATATTAGCTGAGTAAATTATGGTGCATCAACAACTTGTTTTCTGGACGTTTCACGGAGAGTACCCAACTGAATTGAATCTACCTGACTGAGTCTTTTCCAGTCATTTGTACCCACATTTTTGTTCCCCACGGATATCTGTAACACTTGTTGAACGGCGACGTAAGTAAAGATACATCTGAAGATGAGATGTGCTCAAAATTATTTATAAATCCTCGAATTACCCTAGAGGTGGGTGATTGTGCGATGATTTTCGTTATTTTTTGTCCCGAAAGCAAAGAAAAGATTTAATTGCTGAGGAATTCGTTGGAAATGTGTTGTCTTGGTTTCATACACCTTTCCCTGGCCGTGGCAACATTACAGGCAGACCAAATTCTCTCACAAGAGAAAGAAAAAAGATTAAGAAGCCCACTTGGCGAAAGCTTGGATTGTTTGCTTTGGTTCTTTTCAAAACACTGAAGCTGTTGATCCAAACGACGATCGCAGTTTGACCTCGTCCTGCATAACTCGAGTAGATATGAAACCTATCGAAACGAACGAAGCGAGCTGTTTGAAGAAGTCGGTCGAACAAACTGATTGCAGGAATTTGACCTGAAGAATTGAGTGAATGAGGTGTTGATCATATTAGGATTGTAGTACCATGCCTTCAAATACAGTTCCTTCGTTCTTAATATAACTCTGAACAACTACTGCGATATTATGGTGTCGTACGAAATTGAATATTGGGCGTGGAGAATAAGACTGCTTTTCTTATCTCCATGAGTTTTTAATAGCGCAAGATAAGGTGAGATTCCAGGAGGGATCTACGCTCCGCACACCGCACACTTGCCCTGGTTTTCTCCAATACAGTTACTCCACTACGTCCTAGTTTCCATTCTGCATCGTTCAAAACATTTGATGAACTGAAGGGAAGGTAACTGAGCGTTTGGCAAAGTTCGGTGGTGTTCGTGGCGAGCCAAAGGCAAGTGTCTGGTTTAGTGGTAAGTATTTATACACCGTTGACATCTGTGTATAAATATGATTGAACTGGATCTTAGCGAAACGCAGTCCAAAATCTTCTGTATAAGATGCGCATTACATACCTCGTAGCTGACACATTTGATCTGTCGGTACAGTTGTTATTGTTGGGATGAAGAAAACAGTGTTACAGATGGCAGAATTTGTTTCTACGGAGACATATACGTGTCCTCTGTTATTATGTACCTATTCGAAAACATTTTCTGAGTTTTCTCGCTTAATTCCTTGATCTAAATTCCGTAATCCAGGGGTCTGTGGTATCTTTTATGTCTATAAATTCATCATTTTCGTTAGGGCGGTCTTCTTATGCATTGTACAGCACTTGGTCATCACAGGGGCAATAAATTAGTGACGTTTTTAAGGTTGGTTTGTTTGCATGTTTCACTGTCGTTTCTGGTGCGACCTCCCTCCATTCCTCATTTGTGTTTCAACCAATCAACTAATAACTTTGTGTGTTCTCTCGTCTCACACGTCTCAAAAGAAATTCAGAATCACGATAGGAAGAGATCATCATCCCATTAAGCATTCTGAATCCAGTACCGTGCAGTCCTCTACAGGCAATTCCAGCCCATCTCCTTATCGTAGGTTGGTCTGAAGATGAACACATTGGACTGGGGGCTCTCCGTCAACGAGCCGACGTAGAACGTCTCTTTATTTCCTTCAACTTCCCCGACTACAACGTGAACCATCAACACCTGTCGATTTGATACAGGCCACTTGGAAAAGGAGGGATGATCCAGTCTTACGGAGAAAAATGAAAATAGTATAGTACAGTTGAAGTTACAGGTTGGCATAAGTATGTCAGTATTTCGAAGCTAAATCTAATGAACTCCAGTAAATTATTTTAAAGACTAGCAACCGATCTACGGATGAAATTACTTCTCTGCCTTGGAATCATGAATTAATTAGTTCCCAAAGCGCACGCTGTTCTCTGGAGAATTGACGGAATGGCGGTAGGCGTTGAATTCTAAGTCACCACCTCGTTGAAAGATACTTGGTTCACCACCTCACACAACATTCGTCAGCCCTACGTACATTAGCTTGCAGTTGCTCAGTTTTCTTTCAATTTTGTTCAAGTGCATATACATACTCACTCTTTTCTCCCAGTTCACCATAAATAGGATGATTGAAACAGAAAAGATAAATGCTGCAACTCTAATATTATCTGTCTCAAGGCTCGAGGACACTCTTAACCAGAACATGTGATTCTGGCGGGGACACCCCGATCCACGACCTTCACAGCAAGAACCTCGATAGAATGGCACCAAGGAGACAAAGCCATTCATTTCAGGATTCACCCCCAACCCACATATGATAAGCAACTTATAAGGCTATCTAGGATGATTTGAAAGTCCCGTCTAGTTCCTGAGAAGAGTACTTCAACTGCAAAGACTGAGGCGCTCAGCTGCACACGCAAGGCAACATCAAATCCATCTCACCTGCAACATGCCGGGTCGTCACAACTCCGTGGTAAGAAGACCCTTCAAAACCAACTAGTCGAAAAGAAGCCCCATACCACGAACGTAATTTGTCAATACTAGTATTATAGATTTAGTTTATTGGCCTATTCCAGGTTCATAAACGAACGAAAGGAAACCACGAACAAGTGATGTTTTCTAGAACTTTGATCACTGATTATCGATTTAAAAAGGAGTGCGACATTACTTTGAGGAGGGAGAGGTTCCCTTTAACGAACAGCGCTTACTCAACAGATAGTGCTGCTACCATATTAAGTCGTCCTGCTGAGTTCCTAACCCACGTTTACGCAAGAAATACCTGTATTTATGGTTTGTGAAGGTTCGGCACACAGATTGAATACAAACACTGTAAACAATTAAAACCTGCATGGGGGCAATGAGACAGTCCTTATCCTGAACCTCAACCTGGATTGAGGTGCGTTCTGTTTAGACAGTCCAATATTTACCAACAAGAATCGTTCTGTAAGAAGGAACCTCTACGTCTGAAAACGAACGTTAAACCTTATTACGTAAACATGCAAGGAGGAAAGGCGGACGGAGAAGCGGTGGGTGAAGTTGTCAGGCATAATTTTATTCTGCTTATTCAAAGCGTTGGTAGCGAAGGCGGTGGAGGTGTAAGCGGTACGGAGACAGGGGTGGGGTTGGTTCAAAAGAGTTTTCTCCTGACTCACCAACAGCAAGGAAAATTAAAATTCTCTTTCACTAGTAGTTGCTCTCTCCAGTACACCGCCATCCACTTGATTGCTCAACTACTTGCTATTCGTTAATAGAGTTTAGAGTTTCGTATAAACGGCCAAGTTAATTTTTACGCCAGAGACACGCAGAAGCTAATTTTTCCTGATAACTAAATTTCTTTCAGCTCTTATTTATTCCAAGTGCTCAAGCTTTAATTCTTTCATCTCGTGTAACGCTCTCTTTATACTGTGTTTCACTCGCTTTAACATTCACTCAAGTATTTTAGAAAGACTCACGAGAAGAAGGCTGCAAATGTCATTTAAAATATTCGCTTTAATCGGTCATTAAAGAAATTCTTGTGCGGGAACAAAAACTGAGTATAGGTTGGTAAGAAGCACTCCATCAGGTCCTAACTCAGTTGATTTGCACCGTGGAAACTTAGACCACGTTGAAGCAACACTTTACGTTTTTATGAACGTATTAGGTTTTGGAAAGTAACAGAAACATTTATATAGGAAGCACACAGAAAGTGCTCATATGCAGCCCACCCGGTCATTTTTTTCTAAATCGTTAATCCTGTTTTTGCAAAACGTTAAGGGGAAAATCTCTTCCTACACCTTAGGAAAATTCCTTCATTTACTGCATTGACCACACAAATTAAGTGTTGAGTTCGTGGGTATTTGCTAGGCGTTGACATGTCCAAAAATAACACAGGATTTTTTAGGTAGACTCGTCAAAGAATCCTTGAGTGGTTCAGCAATCATGTTCAGCTATCGGGTTTTAGAACTCCCATCAGTCAGTGAACTGAATCCTCTCGTAAAATATATTACAACCTCGAATCTACCAGTTCAAACAAGCACAGAAGCTGGGTGGTAGTTAAAGTAAAGTGGGAGAGCGTGAACGCACCAGGATAGGTTGGCTATCGCTCTTTTTCCTGCTCCATCAGTGCTTATAACTCTGGAACATAAGATTGGAATGTATGGTGCATTCTATCCATATTGGTAATCACTGGATGAATCTCGTTTGTGTTATGCTATAGGACTGGATATGTTGGGACAACAGCTGCATTTATAACGAAGGTCGTTCTCCTGAAATACAGTGGGTTGAGCTTGACTGCCTGAGCAGTGTCAGACATCTATCAATTAGCCTCCTTCCAATATTTCAAGTACACGTTGAACATAAAGATAGTTCATTGCTGGCATGGATTAGACCATGGAATTGGAAGATCGGGAACACACAAATCGTCTCCTTGAGTGATTGCAATAACTTCGTTGCAGTTATTGCTAAGGGAATTGAATGGAGTGTGGCTACAGTCTACATGACGCGAGAACGCTTGAACTGACTAAGCCTGTTCTCCATCGTTTTAAAGAGGCACAGAAATAAGGTATCGTCCTCATCTAAGGTGGGGGGGGGGATGACCGAAGTTTTCGCACTGTTCCCAAAAAACCGTTGGCATGAAGATGTGTTGTTTTTTGTATAGCAGTGAGCCGCGTAAACATCAGCAGTACCAAATTCATTGGATCGAATCCTGGCTGGGAAAATACACTCACAAGTTTTAACGTCTCATTTGAAAATTATGAGGTACGTAATAGAAACTTGAAACTCGGGTGAGATTTTTTTCATTGATAAAACAGACGGGACCTTTCCTCTCACCAGCCATCACGTTATTTTTGACCGTTTTTCACGATGCCCAAGAGCCTGATATTTTTACAATCAAATTTTGAAAGCTTCCTGCAATCTGAGTTTGTTCACGAAATCAACTTGTAGCATTGTAAACATTTTGAATCTAGTAGCTAACCTCAATCGAACATACAAAACGCAAACGACAGGCTTTGTGTAAACGACAAGGAATATGTTGCCCTTCTATTGAGTTTACCCAGTCCGTATATTAAACGTTTTTGCGGACGTTCATTAGAGAATAATCTGCTTCATACTGCACACACCTCAATTTCAACAAGATTAGACAGCAGTTTAATTTTCTGTGAAAATGTGCAAACCCTATAATTCATCAAAGTCGTGGTGTTGCCACTCCGACAAGTCGTGGAGATAAAAAAGATGAACCGACGTAGATCCCTGGATTTTCTTAATATTCAGGATAGTAATAGCTATTTCACGCTCAGTTTATTTTGTCCCGAAAATTGCCACCTTTTCTTTCAGCTCGGGCCTCTTTTCGCAATTAATACTTAATACCTTCGTCTCCTCCATTTACGAGAGCGTCTATTTGGCGAATGATCATGACTGCAACCTTTATCAGTTTTATTTAAAGTAATAAGGATGAATATTTTGGTTTCAAATATTCATCTCTCCTTTCAGACAAACTAATAAAGTATGCTAATATCTTCTACTTCAGCGGTAGAAACTTTCATAATTAGTTCCAAACACGAAATTTTATTGTAGCAATATCCATCGTGGATTTTGACCGAATCAAAAACTCAATCCTCAACGGAAGGAAAAGGAAATGACCATACTATGTGCATCTCAGCTCTTGAAGCTTACTTGAAGAGCTATTCAGAAGAATTACTACTAGCTATGATTCCTGTAGAGTTGCCATACCACACTGCAGCAGCTGGTACTGCAACGTATAAGCCCACAAACCTGCCTGCGTTTCCTAATGCCAATGGTAAGCAGTAGCGTTAGAGAGAGAGAGAGAGAGAGAGAGAGAGAGAGAGAGAGAGAGAGAGAGAGAGAGAGAGAGAGAGAGAGATTTTGATTGATTGAAATGGTTTATTTAAATTAACCAGGGGCAGTTAAGGCCATAGGGCTCTCTCTTCCACTGTCCCTGGAAGCATTGACCTTTTTTTTCACTTCTGGCAGTAGTTATTTACATCAAATGATCGCTTTATATTAATAAAAAAACAAACGAAACATAAACGTACAAAAAGATAAAAAGAAAAAAAATCAAAAACTTCTCAATACAAGCGCATTGCACAACTTTTTCCACTGTTTTTTTGTTCTTTGCTAGGCACTCGCACTGTACTTCTGCAACAGTAAATTTGAAAAAGGATTTTTAAATGCTCTCACGCTTTGTTCGGGTCTGAAGGAGTCGGGATTGTTGTTGTAGATGCGGATGGCTGTGGCTGTGAATGATTTGTTGAATATTGTTGTTCGGTGGAGGGGTATCTGTATGAGACGCCTTCGAGTGTGATGCTGATGACAATCTTCCAGGAACGCACACTTCTCCGCAACGTACTGTGGTGACCCAGACCTAAGAGTTCTGAACAGCATCGTTCCGATGTGCACTGCAGCTGCTCCTCAATCTTCAGCCATCGAAGCTTGAGGAAGTATGGGTTGACATGCTCATCCCATTTTAGTCTGAAAATAAAACGAACTACGGCATTCTGGGCCCTCTGGAGCATGTTCATCTGCTCGCCAATCATGTCACTGAGGGCACACAAACTGTATGCAAAGTTGTCTGTATCTGTCCTTGCCCTGAAAGGAAAGTTCACTGCCAGCCGACGGAGCTGGTACAAAGCCCCATACACCCGTCTAGAGACTGTAGACACCTGGGAGTTCCACCTGAGTGAGGGTTCAATTAATACGCCCAAGTTCTTCAATAACGATTCATATCTGAGGGTCATACCACCCACTTCGATCTGTGGAAGCTCTTTCAACATTGCCGTGAAAGCAGTCTTGAGTACCCCATCACCCTGGCTTTGCACTTAGACGAGTTTATCACCATGCCGTGCGATGAACACCACGATAGAAGGCCAGCAATCTCAGCGTTCAATGTCTCTATTGCATCCTTAAATCGGTCAATCGGCGAACTTATGTAAATCTGCAAGTCATCAGCGTAGACCATAAATCTGCACTGGTGGAAGACTGAGGTTGCAGAATCAATTGCAAGAACAAATAATATGGCTGATAATACCGAACCCTGCGGACTCCAGTTTTGGTGACTGACTCTTTGACAAGCTGCCATCAGGGCTCTTAACCTTCTGCGAGCGATCAGAGAGGTATGAGGCAAACCACTGAGCCATCTGCCGCGATATACCCACTGAAAATATAATTCCAGCAGTACGTCACGCCTCACTCGATCAAAGGCCCGAGAGAAATCGATCATCACCAAAAAAGTGACTTCCTTTTTGTCCATCGCAAACCTGACATCGTCGAACACTCGGATCAGTGCTGTCTCCGTGCTGAAACCAGTGCGGTACGCTGACTGCATGGTGTTCAGTGTCCGATTTTGCTGTCAGGAAGCTGTTGAGATCCTGAAAACTAGTCTGTCAAGTACTTTACCAGAAGCACAGAGAACATTTATCGGCCTAAAGTCACTTGCACGCAGCGTTCTAGAGGTTTTTCTTATTGGAGTGATAACGGCCTGCTTCCAACGGGATGGATACTTCTGTGATTCCAAGGAACTATTAAATAGATGAGCAAGCACTGGAGAGACCACATCAGCCAGCATTTGGAGCGTCACAATTGATATGCCATCACTTCCTTGCGCTGATGAGTGAATGCTCATAATCACTTCCTTAACTCTCTCCTTGGTTACCGGTTCCATGAAAAATTCATCTCGAGGCCTGGCCTTCAGTTTATAATGAAAGAGGACATCTGGGTCCCAGGGGGCCATATCGTCTCGACAGAAGTAGCCATTCAGTACGTCAATGGGAATAGGTAGCTCAGTAGTCTCCCATCTTTTTACTTCCCAGTCCACATTTCTTCACAATGTTCCAGAAGTCTTTGGACTGCCTGGCCGACTTGAAGAGATCATAGTAGTGCTTGATCCGTGCATTTTCAACAGCTGCTTCGCGCGATTTCGTAACATTTTATAAGCGTTCTTGTTTATATCAGTTTTATTTTTCGTGAAAGCTGAAAACGCCCTGTCACGTTCAACCATAACCTTTCTAATTTCAGGAGAGATCCATGGCGCGGGGGGGGGGTTACGTTTAGGCTTTACTCTGACCAAGGGGCAATGCCTATTATAGAGATTAGAAATAAGAGTATTGAATTTTTCAACTTTCAAGTCCACATCCGGTTCAGAGTACACCTGGCACCATGGTAAACCAGCAGCATTTTTCAGGAAGTCCTCTTTTTTGAAGTCCCTCTTCGACCTCACAAGCACGTCTCGGTTTGGTCTTCCCTTCAGTTTATGATTCAAGACGCAGTACACAAAATCATGGTTAGACAACCCGGGCGCGTTAAATTGACCGTATCTGACAACCGAGCTGATATCATTCACCATGATCAGGTCGAGGAGTGTGGCTGTTTAAAAACGCTCACACTTTAGGTATTGGATTGGACTACAATACCAATTTTCTTTAACTTTCTACTAACATCCCAGCGGAGTTTATAAGGAAAAAACTGCGCTAAAAACGCTTTACGTCGAAAAGTTTGATTATTTATTGTGCTGCTCTCGTCATTTTCCCACAAATGGGAATTTTATGGTGTGATTGCCATATTGAGAGCTATCAGTATAAAAAATTTAATCAAAATCGTTGGAGCCGTTTTTGAGAAAAAAAATAGTTGGTGTTTTGATCACTATGATAACTATAGTTAAATTTCGGTGAATTTTGTTCATACCCTTATTTTGGCGTCCCGTGATGACCTGCGGGCGAGATATGAAGTTTGAGCTGATTTGGTTCGGTGGTTTTCTCTAAAAATTGTTCACAGACACACAGACCATTTTCCCAAATAGTGTTTTTCGGACTCAGGCGGGTCTGAAACGTAAAGATCTGAAGAAAACTCAACAATTTTTTTTCGGCCGATTACATAACTTTCCTTTCTACTTTGTATAGCCAAGGAAAGTAAAAACGGTTATGCGACTTTCGACCCAACACTTTGTGCAGACAGATCAAAATAACAAAACGATAATATAATATTTTCATTTATTGGGAATTGACGAGAGAACACAATAAACTATCACATATTTCGAAGAAATTCGGTTTTAGTGCATCATAGTGAATTCGAACCTTCGCTGTTTAACTTATAACCGTTCCTCACAGTATTATTCGACGATTCTAAGATAAAAAACACGACTTTCCTTAGAAAAACCAAGTTGATAGTCTCATTAATCGCATAAGCACTATATAATGGTTGAGGCCTAATTAGGAGCAGCTACACCGATTTCTTTGCACAACGTTGTAATGAAGAGGAGTGTTAGTATAAACTCACTATACGGCGTAAGTTTAATGCTTGTATGATAACTTGGAGCAACTCCTGAAATTTCGAAACTCGAACCACAGTCGTTTTACTAACAATTTCGAAATAGTTCCCACGGATCTTATCCGAAAATGATGTTGACAGCCCAATAAATTATCTCCACTTTGATTTTCAATGAAGGTTGTTGTATGAGCAACTCGAAAAATTACCAGCTACCAGCTTCTATGTAGAATGTTGATCTACCTAAACGAATAGATAACAGATTTTCAAGCGAAGAAATTAACACTGGCTAGCCGTCTAATCAGCAGTTAAGATGCTGCTGGGGATTCGAAAATATCGATTGGCTCGTGCCTATCGCTTGCTACCCATGATTTGGGCAGGAGACGTATCGCCGCCAAAATCGCTCAATTTTGATCAGCGCTGTGCAAGCTCTAACGTGAGAGAAAATGGAAAATGCAGGCCAAGTTCAGTCAAATGTGAGTGCGCTGCTCCCAGTTTGGTTCGATTGCAAAAGCAGGGTGCATCACGAGTTTTTGCTACTGGGCGATACGGTTAATAAGGAATATTACCCGAAAGTTAAAAGTTTGGACCATGATAACGCCCCTGCTCACCTTTCGTTTCATGCGTGCCAATGTTTAGGCAAAAAAAACACTCTAATGTCGCCACCATCCGTATTGATCAGTCGTGGTTTCACGGCCAAGACTGAAGGTGCCCACGAAAGGATGTCGCAGAATTGAGATGATAAACGAACGAATAATTGTCAAACAATTATTGATATTTGAAGTTGCTCTTAAAAGTGACATTGCGTCACTCAATCAGTAGCTATTGTGTGGGCGATTCCAATCCAAATTTCTAACTTGATCCGATTGATTAGACATCAATTACGTTGGATTAACGGGAGAGTGCCGTGGGGTCAGCTCAACTAACAGGATCCGAAGCGAAATAGCGACAGATTATTCTTCAACAACAAGTTGCACGATAAATACGATCTGCTGGGCACCAAAAGCCTTTTCTCTCCTCCTCGAGCATCGCATTTAAACGAAGAAACTAATTTATGAGCCCGAGTGGTTTACGTTTCTTACGCGATTACTCCTAATTGTAACGGTGTTCCCTAATTCTGCTGTTGAATTTTTCATGAATTCGGAGAGGGAGCGCGGAGACGAGGGCTCGCTTACATTTATTCATGTTTTATACCTTGATATCTTTAGCTGCATTGGTCTGGTCTAAGCGGCTGGAGAAGATCATTCTTGTGTTTACCTGTTGGTGAAACAAGTTGACAAAACCCATAAAAGAAGCGCCTCAGCTGATGAGCTATTCTACGAAATTGAACAATGTGATACATAGTAAAAGCTCTACGCCACAGGACGAAGGGCTAACGACAAAAGTGGTAGGCATTTTTTCCTTTCTTCCTTCTCCGCTACTTGGCAAACTTTTTTCAGTTTATATTTCCCCACCACCCGCTTAGAGACGACGTCGGTTTTTAAAGAGCTTATTAAAAATGAAGAAAGAGCTAAGCACTGGGGAGATTTATACGGAACATAAAGGAGCTAGCTCTGCCGGAGTTTAAACTACACGGGCCCATTTAAAGAATAAAAGCGGAACAAGGCCCCGAAGCGATATATTAAGATGACGTTGAATAATTTAGTGTGGCCTGAGGATTCAACGTGCGAGCATGACAAATCTATCATTCTAACACCATCAGAATTGGTGAATCACAAAGTTGCAAGTTGCACGTACCGTTCAACGAAACATTTCTCAGTCGTGTCATTCTCAAGGTGACCTGAAACTCGCCAATTGGCTTCAGGTACTTCCTCAAACTCCATAATAGCGTATCTTAGGACGTTACCGGCTGTTTGATGTGCGAACGATTATTTAAAGACATGATAGAGGTGCAGCCCTCAAATGCAGATAACAATGACCACGCAATTAATAACATAGTTGTTCAAGCTACCCGTTTATGAGCATATTACACATTTTGTATTGGTAGGATATTTTATGTTCTCTGTTTCTCGTGAAGCCTTTCAGTTATTTTTTTTTTTATTTTTATTTTTTGACCCGAGGGCGTGTAGGACAAGTCCCTTGTCACTGCGGCCGCATATGGGCCTATTGTGACGCTGGCCCTTTCTTAGTAGAAGGTGTCGTACATACTCGCCACCCTTAGGAAGCTGAGTATGTCCCTTCACCGCAGATTCCACCATGATTTGGGGTTCAGAGGTCCCCTGACCGATGTATTCAAAGCGTTTTGCTGCCAAGCGAGGGCATTCACATAGGATATGCTCTGGCTGTCTCTGTCCTCCTTCGCTGCAAAGTCTGCATTCCACCGCCTCTGGAGATGCCCATCTTGTTGGAGGTGATATCTGGAGTGGGCAGTGCCCGGTGAGGAAGGTTATCAGTACTCTCAGATCTTGTCTGGAGAGTGTCAGCATCGCCTTCGCCCTTTGACAGGAAGGCGTGACAAGCCTTTTCGCCTGTCTTAGTCGTGGCTGGCGATGCCAATGGGCGCCATTTTCCTATATCTCCCATCGAGCAACCAGACGGTTCAGGTGACTTTCCGTCAGACCCACGTGTGGTTCAGGCTCGATTGGTAGGGATTCTGTACCCCTTTTCGAGAGGCGGCCAGCCTTTTCATTGCCCTCATGCCCCCTGTGAGCCGGCACCCAAATGAGGGAGAGCCTGTTACGGGCGCCGAGCTGCTTGAGCGCATGGAGGCATTCCTATGCCAGCTTAGACCTAAAACTATAGGCTGCCATGGACTATAGGCTGTCTGAGAAGATGTAGATCCGCTTGCCCTTGAGCCCTTTGTTCAGATCTCTTCTGCGAACTGTTGGGTTTTACCCATTGTTCGCGGCTGCTTATTCAGTCAGCATGCTGTCCTTATTCACAGCTGGCCGCAGACATGCCCCCTGTGGACAATGCCGTGGCCGATCCACTCATCCACAACCCGTGGTCGCGCCTGGTAGCATGGGCATGCTCCTGGGAAGATAACCCAGAATAAGGAAGCCTTTCAGTTATCTTCGAATATCTTCTGACACAACAACCTCAACTAATCGGGTTCCCGATTGTTTCAGTTCGGTTGTGAATTGTGTTAAATTATGTTTTCTTATTTGAATTGAGCTTCGTTTCACTTCGGTTCTTCAATTATTTCCAGCGTAAACTCCTATTCCCGTATCAAATCACACACGGTCAAATTAGTGGGAAAACCGAGTGAATTCGTTGAAGGATGGTTGAACAATCACTCAAAATAGTTTGAACGAAGAAAAAATAATTGGCGACTTGGAGAAATAATTGGCGACTAAAGCGTCAAACGCATTAAATTGCGAGGAAATCAATTGAAATACTTGGAACTCTTGAGAAAGGGGGAAAACTGAAAAACAGTTGAGAATGGGGAAAATATAGTTCAGCGGAATCTGCAGGCTAGTAGCATAATTGAATGAACAAGTTGGAAATGTAGTAAAATTCGTGATACTTCGAAAAAAGTGGTTAGCTGAACGTTTCTAGTAAGTTTATCAAAATCGTTGAAGCTGGTTATGAGATGATCCGAAAATGATAATTTAATATTCGTAAAATATCGTTTTCCGAGCTATCATGGCTCATAACTCCTTTCAACGGATGTATGCAGGAATACAAAAAGGAAACAAGGTATTGGCAGAGGTTAAAATAAAATCCGTCAGGCTAATCGGATTCAGTTATTTAGTATTTTGTTCAGATATTGTGGGGATTTCGAAAACTTAAATAACACGCCCAATGACACATTTTGGTTGTTATGTTACGGGGATTAATATTGAAAGGGATATCGTACTAAGAGAGTTGGGGAGTTGATTCATTATCGCCGAATGCAATTGGAACAGAGTTTTTATTCTCAATTACATTCGGGGAGTTTTACCACCACAAACAGGGAACTGGGTGGGAGCAAACGACACGGGGACGAGGGAACCCGCCGGTTTCAACTGGCGCCAGCGAAGTCTCGAGAGAATCGGGGCATTTGACGTGTGCAGTCAGCACGAATGCCCAGGACGAGCCTCCGCTGAATGGAAGGGTTTGGTTCGTGCCGGTACAGTTATCTTTGCTCAATGGGCTGTTGGGGGACGTTTATGCATAACAATGTCTGGGGAACATGAGAACAGTTATGCCAAAAAGTTATTGAAAACTATCTTCGTTTGATGGTCCTTAATCTCCGCTCATCAAATTTTCACGGGGATATTTATTTACAAGAAAAGTTAGGACTGATTAGTAAAGGATGGTTTAAAAATGTAATCAAAATCGTTATTCCTGTTTTTGAAAATTCGAAACCCCTCGTTCTTGGAACGTACTGGTCCCACTTCCTCCTCCAATCAATGAAAACCATACGTCACTATTTTTGCGCCTTCAAAAAATCACTAACAAAACAAAAAAAGAATCAGCTCAATTGGTCCAGCCATTTCCCGTAAATTGAACTACACACTCATGCCACCTCCATGATTAATGTAATCACGTTTTTTGACTGAGAAGGCTTTAAAACGTAAAAAAAGAACCTGTTTTAAACGATCGCCATACTTTTCTTACCATTTGGCTGGCGGAAAGTGAAAAATGGGAGAACGAGCCACATTTAGACGAGTCGAGTGAAACTGGTGGAGGAATAGAACATCCCGGCGTTTGCGCATACACTAAGAAGTAAAGATGCATTTTGATAAAATGATTTCAGCTCACCTCATGCACCCGACCGAGATCTGACCGTCCCGGCCTGGCAGGCTGGAGATCATATGGCGGAGTCAAAAACTGCCATCGAATTGGTGATTGTTTCGTCCGACGTACAAGCATCCAGAAACTCTTCCCAGGTGACGACGCCATCTTTATTTTGATCCAACCTCTGTTAAGCAATAAACATTTATCGTGGTCATAAAACGAAGTTTTTACGATATTGTTTACAGATACTACTACTCTTGTATACTGGTTTATATTATATTGTTCTCTCTTCTAGGCTTTTAATAAACATCTCTTCCTTATACCTGTAATATTGTATTTTACCGTACATCATGCTGTCATTAACTTTTCGTTAGTGAAGGAAGGAAACAACCAAACTGTCGCCTGCAACAAGGAACGGTAAATTTGTGATCAAAAAGGCCGGCGTGCTGGGGCGATAAGTGATTGCATTTCACCAATTCCATCCGGTCTTTCAAACACGAACGCCGCCATCTTGTTCTCCTCACCAAGTCAATTTTAATTAATTTCTCGCGAGTGGAAAGTTCAATTTTTTTACCATCAGTACGGAGTTATAATTTGTAATGTATCAAGCACCTTGGGCATATTAGATTTGTTTAGTTTCCTCACTCCCAAAGTTCCTCTTTTTTTTCGGACTCAAAGAAGTAGTTTATTTTAATTTTAATTGAGCGTCGAGTCAATTCCATTTTAATTGTTAAAAAAACAGAAAAATAAATGGACCATTACCACAAAAGCATCATATTCATTTGTCGAATAGTTTCAGATTTTACTTCCCTAGGCCTTACGAAGTAAGAAGTAAAGTAAAAAGAACAGTTATGTAACTGGCTGAAAAAAGTAAGAGTTTTCTTCAGATCTTAATATTTCAGACTCCTCAGTCCGAAAAAACTCTTTAGCCAATGTCTGATAATCTGATCGCTTAACAAAATGAGCTCAACTTTTATGTCCAACCTGAATATCAACATGGGACAGCAAACAAGAGTTTAAGCAACATCCGACCTACCTAACTGTAGTCAGGCTGGATTTATCACAGCGATCTTAACACGACATACTTTCTTCTCAAAAATAGCTCTAACGAACTATAGCGTGTGAAGGATTGAAACCAATTGAAAGGGTAAATAGATTTAAATACCTGGGAAGTATCATTACAGACTGCTTAGACCCTGACGTAGAAATTAAATGCCGAATAGAAATGGCACGTTCAGCATTCAGTAGAATGAGACAACTTCTGTGTGACGACAATCTGAACCTCAAAATACGGCAAAGAATGACACGGTGTTATGTCTGGTCTGTACTCCTATATGGACTGGAATCTTGGACATTGAACGTTAGCACAATGATTCGTCTCGAGGCTTTTGAGATGTGGTTGCATCGGAGAATGCTTCGCATACCTTGGGTGGATCAGGTCACCAATACGGAAGTACTTAGAAGAGCCAATACCAACAGACAGATACTAAACACAATTAAATGTCGCAAAATCGCCTATCTTGGTCGTATATTGAGAGGAGAAAATTACCAACCACTCCAACTTATAATTAAAGGAAAAATAGAGGGGCGCAGAGGACCTGGGGGGAGGCAACACTCGTGGCTACGTAACATCCGTGATTGGACTGGAATAGGATCAGTGGGAGAATTGATGGAGGTAGCACAGGACAGAGAAGCCCTCGCCACAGTGATCGCCAACGTCAGGGAGTCCGGACATGACATATGAAAGAAGAAGAAGAAGGATATATCCTCTAGTTCCGTCGGCTCTCCTTCCTTGGTGCACTCTGCCATGCTTGGCAAAGTCTGGGAAGGACAAGTGATAATATTTGCAAGGCTTTGAGCTCCTTATTCTCATTCTGATTCTTCAGGCGCCCTGCGTCGAATTAATTGAGTCTCTCTCTTATGAGCCAAAGATTTTAAGCCCAGTTTTTTCCTCCCTCTCTTGAATAATGTTGGATAAATGACTATTTATTAACCCTATTGCCATAATATTGTCTTTCATAACAATCCGAGCCAATTAGGTTACTTTGATTATGTAATGAAAGGTGTTCGATTCATTTATTTCATTTCTATGTATTCGGTTAAATTCATTTACTTATTTTCTCCTCAAGAAGAGTTATTTATTTATTTAGTATCTGGGGTGAGCTTAGTGAAACTCTTGTCTGATTATGTATATTGGACCCAGACTGAACTACTGTAGTACAAAATCACGTTCTGCTCCAGATTGGGATGCGTATATTGGGGCCTACACAAAAAACTAGAGGGGGAAACAACCTTCAAATCACCAAGGTCTATAAGAATGTATCAACAGAAGCACTCCGTCAGTTAAGTGCATGGCTGGCAATTGGGGAGTGAAACGGTAGTAGCTTCACCTGCTTTGGGCTCAACTTCATGCGGATCTCACCACAGAATGGAAACTAGCTGCCATCGACGAATGAACATTAGAGAAATGGCAAGCGAAACGTATGAGTTCTTCCCCAACATCTGTGAACCCCTTTAAAGGAAATCAGTTGAGCCAGACCACTAGATTTGTTTCATTTCCCCACGGGACATGGTGACTTCAACGCGTGGCTCCACTTTTTTACTTTCCGCTACCCAAAGGGAAGGAAAGTATAGTAATCGGCCCAAAAAAAAAATTTGGGTTTTCTTCAGATTCTTTACGTTTCAGACCCTACTGAGTCTAAAAAACCTAATTTCGGCGCGTGGACCGTGTGTATGTGTGTGTGTATCTGTAGTTCGATTTGCGGGAGAACGGCTGATTCGATTGAGCTGGTTCTTTTTTGTTTTGTTTGTTATTTTTTGTAGACACCAAAATAAGGTTATGGACGATTTCGGCCGATGGAAAGGGGGGGTGGGGGACGAAAATGTACCAAAAACTAGGGTTTTTCGCGTTTTTCCCGAAAACGGCTCTAACGATTTTGATTAAACTTTCAAATTATCTTCTCCTAATCAATACCTAACTTTTCTTTTCCATACATATCTCCATGAAAATACGGTGAACGGAGATATGGGCCCCTGAAGCAAAAATAGGTTTTTTACGCTTTTTGGTAAAATGGCTTCAGTTATTTTCACCAAACTCACAGGATGTTTTCGAATAGTTAATACCTACATATTCTATTCAATAAATGTTCCTGTGATGGTCCATTGAACAGAGATAAAAATCAAAATGTGTCAAAAATAACGTTTTTTCGAACATTTCCGTAAATTCCAGGGTAACTTTTTCACCAGATGTGATAAATCTTAATGGAGTGGCCTTTAGTCACCCATACCAACATTTCGTTCTCCATAACTATTTCTGTATATATATGTGGAACGGAGATATAAGCCAAGTTAACTCAGAAAAGGAGATTTGTCGAATATTAATTTATCGGTATTCCAATTTTCTCAAAAACGGCTCTAACGATTTTGATCAAACTTTCGGAGTACTCTCAGCTAACTAGTCCCTACACTTTGTTCTCCGTAAATGTTCCTGTAAAAATGCGTTAAACGAAGATATAGCGCCCGCAAATGTAGGTGGTGTTCGAAATTACGGGAGTGGCGGAAAGTTGTGTGTTGCTACGCACCAGATATTTTCTCTCTAAGACTCTCCATTCTGCAAGTCATGCGCCTCCAGTGCGGAGGAAATAAGAAACCACGAGCGGTTTCTACAACAGTGAGCGACGGTTGTTGGGAGGGCAAACGAGCATTACCTGCTACAAAGCAAACCTCTAACCACTTTGCAGAGTTTGCGAAGAAGGTGAAGGCTAAGAAACAGTCATAATTAATCTGTTCTTCTGAAACTTGCCACCCAAGTGAATAGTTAGATCAGGTGAGAAACCAGATTAAGAACTCCTCCCAGATGGTACGGGATCCCTCAAGTCGTCACCTCCACGCTCATCAAATAAGGAAACAGACCTGATGTGACTAGTGGACGTATTCAATATGGGTATTTCAGGTTTTTGATCGGGCGTTCAGCCTGGGAGGGATTGAGGTGATCAAGAAGAGTTATTTATTTATTTGATATCTGAGGTGAGCTTAGTGAGTTCTTGTCAAATTATGTATACCACAAGCGGAATGTTTTGAATATTTGAATAAATAGTGTGCACAGTGTCGGCAACACGACACTTTCCGTCTTGGAGAAATCACGAGAACAGTTTTTTTGATAGAAGAATAGTTTGGCATCATTGAGTTTCTGGTCTTCGTTTCAGTTGTGAACAGCGTGTTTGTAATATGTTCTAATATCTTTCCCCGAAGATAATTGACCCGAACGCAGGTAGTTTGCTGTACCAACCACAACCTAGCCAGGAGTTGATCGACGCCAAACAGGTTGTTATGTTTTCTCAACCCTCTTCGAGCTGTGAGGAACCACCCCTACCAGCTTGTAGGCCTATCACTGCTCAGATGCGTCAACAACCTCAACCCGGTTGCTAGTAGTCTGAACCAACCCAATTTCCGATGCACCAGCCCCATCCAAGTTGTTATACGAGAAATTTAATTTTTCACCATGCCCCGCAAAAAACACCATGGCAGATTGAAGACACTAAAGTACCTAAGTGAGGAATTCTGCAAGGAGGAAGCATTTCTGTTCCCTTATCTTCGAAAAGAAAAGCTTGAAAAATGAGTGAATGAATACGTTAATCAGTCGGTAAAAGAAGCTCCGTTGTGATACAGTCGCAAGGGGGACAGTCGAAAGGATTAGAGTCACAAAGACATTTTAGCTTGGTTGCCTGTCGTCACGAAACGGGGGCTACAGAGGGGTAGAATATGAATGAAGACGCTTTGGGGTTGTTTCTCTTATTTTCTCCTTTCTTTCAGTCCTAAAGAGAGATGGTGAGATGAGCCGGAGAGTGAGAGAGAGAGGTAGGAGGAAAACTGATGAGAGCGAGTGAGTAAGAATGATGGAGAAGGAGGATAAGTAGGTAGAGATGAAACGGTAAGAAATGATGATCTCGTTTGTCATTTGAATTTTTCATTTTGTTTAACAGTCACGGATGTACTTCCCGACCATAGCAGCTTTAGGTTAGTCATAAAGAAGCGGATAGAATTGAATTGGAGGACGTTATGTGAATGCGATATGTGAAGTTTACCTGATTTTCCCCAAGGAATTACTTGTCCATTTCAGATGTTGCACAAATAGATACAGATTCATCAGTCTCTTAAAGCACGTCTATTGTAGTATTGGAAAGGAAGCATGGATAAAGCGCATGTTATTCGAACAATGAGTGTCACGGAGAGCCCTTTGATCCATCACGTCTCAAACAAACCTGCTTTCAGGCAAACATGGCTGATGTTGGTTGATATATGAACTGTTGGCAATAGCCTCAGTTGGTTCTCGGAATAATAAATTACAGGGATCGGTTTATAATTTTCGCCGGCGAGAGATGAATCACGTAGGAAGCGGGCACTTTACTTCCCCCTAAACTATAATGTAATCGAGCCTTATTGGCTTGTAAATCTGGATTAAGTGCATGAGCAAGTCGAAGGAGCGAAGGTCGAGGCCAAACCGCCTCGTTACAGGGTCGTAAACCAAACATGTACCAGTCTGATAACATCGTGACGTCGCCTCTTGGCGAGATTATCAGTGGGAGGGTCTTTCCTAATGGTCTTCCGATGTAATTCAACCGGCCATCGAGTAACGCCTGCACGAGCTCTATCCACTACTTCGAAATCCTTGCTTATACGAACCTTTTCCACGAGTTTGGTCCAGCTCTCTTTACCCTGCGAATCGCTTCAGCTCCTTCCTTTTTCACCCTTTAAAAATATCTTTAGGTCCTTGGAACTGCTCCCACTTAGTTCTCAGGACTCATCTGAGCTTCGAGCCTAACAGGAGTCAGGCCAATATGCGTAACTTTGTTTCTGAACTCCTGTTCAAAACTTCGCCGACCCTTCACCTTATTAACGGGGAGGGTGCTAATTGGAGAGGAGGTAGAAACCCAGGGCTCCAATTATCGCGCGAATGGGTTAAATAGCTTTAAAGCCCAATTGGGAGACTCAAGACTATAGGTTTCCTCAGGGAACCTCCTAACAATAGCGTTGATCCGTCGAAGTTGTTCCTAAATCAACAGAATATTGCGTCATCTCATAAGAACCTTTTCACTTGTTTCTTTTCCAATAGTTCAAATAGACTAGACCTAGGCCACGCATGTTTCCTCTCATTGGTTCCTTCCTTAACGCCCTTATAGGAATCATATTATCTATAGAGGGAAATCATTCTTTGTGTTAGTGGTGACTGGCACTGGTGTTATATATTCTTATATGCCAGATCGCAAGTTCTGCCCTATGGGGATTTAGTGTTACAATGTGTGCCCAGGGAGGGGAATAAAACATCAAGGAAACCCCTACCTGCAAGAACCCAAATTTGAAAGTGCTTAAAAAACTCATCCACGATATACATGAAGAGAAAGGAAACAAAACGTTTTCGTAAAGGTACATGTAGTCTTCTGCCATACCAAAATATGTTGGGTTTAGACGACTCGAGGTAATGTGAAGCTACACTAGACACACATGGATGGCTGGCTTTGCGAATGTTGGCAATGAGAATTGAAAGAGAAGAAGCAGATGGTGCGTGGGACATAAGACATGACACGTGAGATAGGGGCACGGATGTGCACGCCTCTGGTTTTCACCGTCTGATCCCCAAATGTCTAGAGGTGGGCCAAGCCAAATACTTTTATCTGCACCATTTGTAGAGCCAGGCATCTGATCGGCACGTCGCTTTACACTGAGTCAGTTGAAACCAACACAATCGGGTTTGGCGCAAGACATGTCCATTTACCTCTATGAAGATGCTTACTTGCCTTCCAGTATTACGCATTTTTGTGCCCAGTTGGTTATACCTGTTGTGGCCGATGGGAACAACGCTGGGTCAAGTTTCAAGATCTAACTGTCGGGCTCTAATCTGAACATGAGCCATATCGGAACTGGTAGTGTTCAGTTAGCGTTCGAAGCTTTGTCCGACCGCACATTCGTTCGCCCGCTTGTGCCCCCGCATTCAAAACAGACTTTTAATTTATTTTTCTTGACTTATAATTTTTATTTAGTTCAGTTAAATTCATTACGCTCAATAACTGTGTTCGGAGTTGCCAGCATCGACTACTACTCGGCTCCACATCCCTGGCCAGGGACACGCACCCAGAACGTCCGCATCGGTGAGTAGTGCTTGCATTATTTCGAACACAGCGTATCGAGCATATACAGTCCACAATCAAATAGTCACTAGAATTAATAATGATTTGTCTAACCCGCCAGGAGTGAGCGGATCATTTTTCATTAACACCAGCGCCAGAGTCGCCAGTTTTGGGCGTACAATACCGTTAAAATCAGTATTATTAGATTCTTGATTCCATCATCCAAAATATCTGCTGAGATGATTCTCGTTGAGTTGTTTATGTTCATTATTCATTCCTGTTGATACTTCAAAAGAGCGGTTGTTCAAGTGATTTACCGATATTTACAAGCAGATATCACTGATTACATTACAACTCGGGGAAATAAATCCACCGCATTATACATTATTCATCTGGCCAGTGGAAGTGTTAAACCAATCCATGTATATTATTATTCCAAAAGGAAGCAAAACTACATCTGTTACCCTCCTTGGTGGCCATCCTTGTCCAACTCCATCAGGTTCGGGAATCTTTTAAGTATGCTCCTCTTCCCATCTCTCCAACTCAAACTCTTACCCAGTCCTCGCATTTCCGAAAAGCGTTTATGGCATTACACCTCGCACCAGGACATGGTCCAACGCAGAAACCCTTTTTATACGCCTTCACTCCAATCGCTTTATGATAGCACAAGATCTCGGCTTTCAGAGACTGCCAGCACATCCAGGATCACTGCAAATAGGCTCTGACCAACAGCGAATGTCGCGCACATCCTGATAGTGCCAATCTCTCTCCACACCTCTCCCGTTGAGTCACGAGGCATCAGCACCAGCAGACAATAAGATTACACTAGATTACACAGCCGGAACTAGGAGGTATTTTAACAGAGCCAAAAGAACTGGAGACTTGGGAGTGTAGTGCAGGTCGTTGACGGAGTATATAATGAAATGAGGAAAGCTGAGTGAGAGGTGAAGCGAGAACTTGCCAGGAAATCGTGATACCCGAAAGGAAATGAATATCTTTTGAAGGGGAATTGCATTCGGCTGCAGGCTCAACTGGAGGGTCAGATGGCGGGCAAACCACGGATAGACACTGCACTCCAACTGTCCTGTTTTCTAAGTTCACGAAATGGGACAGCTCATCACTAAGAGTTGTGGGTTCTTTGTAAGGTAGTCATGCATGCCTAACTGGGTCTTGCCAGGAATATTATAATTCGCTTGGAATTGTGCAGTTTCGCTTCTTTTATTTTTTAAACATCGAAGCATTGCAGTTTACTGGGATCTTGGGTTGGCGCGATGTAAATCGGAATCTCGGTTTGAACCCGCTATTAAGACTATACGGAGCTGTGATGTGACCTTTAGCCAGCGAAATAGTTAACATTTATATTAGCGTTCTCCGTACGAGTTGGCGTCGCTAAGTTGTTTTATCTTATAACGTATTGTACGTTCTAAAACTTTAAAATTCAGGCGAGTTGGCGGGCCCGTAGAAAAGCGAAATGGGCAGAGATGTCATATGTCAGAGAAACCATGTTTACTCTCGTCGTATCACGCACCCTGAATCTCGCCTATCTCGTTTGGTGGTGGATGGATCCTCGTTACCCTCACATTATCTCTCTTCTCTTCGTCCCGTTGACTGTTTGGAGAGGCAATTTGTAAAGGAGAATTAAGCGCTTCAACTCAACTCGTCAAATAGCAGGAGTCGGGCGAGCATATCAGGATAAAAGAGAAGATCATTAAAATCCTTTTGAAGCGGCTTTTGACGTTTTGACGCGCGTAAAGAAGACAAGCTAGACACACGCTCAAGTACTGACTACGACAAGGGATTAGGTGTCTAGGTGATAACGAACCGTCTCTGCGGAGTACCGCACAACTGCTAGTGTTTTTTATGGTCGGCGAACATTTTGAACGCAACGCAAGACCTCTTCAACAAGTGACGCCTTCCGTGTAGGTATAGCTCAAACCAGACTTCCTTCTCAATTCAGCACTATCTTCGGCTCTTCTCTCAACTCTTTGGAGATTTTTGTATGGGTTCAGCAATTGGGATAGCATCAAAATACATGATGCGACGCATTACACAACTTTTCTCCACAAAACGATTTCTCTTGAACTTCTCTACAAATTTAACTCAATTTTTTCACCAAAACTGGCAAAATTTTATTCGGTTCCCGAACAAGTTTTACTCGATTTACTAACCATCAAAGCAACAATAGATCATACTCTCTTCCAGAAAAAAAAATTTTTTTTGTACATGTTTGAATCATTTTTAAACAATTTTGATGGCGCATTAAATTTTCAATAGTTTACACTCAGTTCATGGGCAAACTTCCCTATTTTCCATTTCTAAACGAAATCACTTGCCCCGAAAACGTGAACTCGAGGTGAATTACGTAGACTAAATTTCTGAAATCAGTCACACCAAGATTTGTAAGAATCGTTGCTCAACTTGCCCGACATTCTAAAGGTCATTTTCATCGCATGCAAAATATTTCTGAAAAAGTTTTTCCATTTTCAAAATAAATTTCCTACAATTCAAACTCACTTTCTAAACCAGTTCAATAATTCAATTATTTTTACTCTACAACCCAACATTCTTTATTATTGTTCGAACTTACTCATTTGCGGTTCCTGGTTTTCTTTCCTTATTATGGATAACCGCGACTTCAATTTACCGCGTGCTGAATTCGTCTATTTTTCCGCGGGTCTAGGATGCTCAAGATCCCGACGTCACGAGGCGACGCCAGCACCACCGGTCCAAGAGATTCTTAAGAATCAACCACTCGCGCAGTTCGCTGCCATTTTCTTTACATTATTCTTCAAAACTTTTCGTTGCCTCACGATACGTCGTTTCAACCGTTAGAGTTCGTCGTTTGCCGTCGCGTTTCGGGTCAGTGCGATTCAATCGAGTATAGGAGTTCGCGTTCGGTCGACGGAATGGAACTGTGAGTACCGTGGGCATTCAGGTACGCCAGTGCCACAACTTTGTTGGTAAGCGTAATCCCCTTGTAAATAAAGTCCATTTTAAATTCTCCGCTTCCGAAATTTTCATTTTACCTACACCCCTCCCTATATTAAACAGTTAAATTTCGCACACAAGGAAATTTTCACTCAATCCGCATAAAGTCCAGTCGCGTGGTTTCTGAGCCCTGCAGCAAACTAAATCTAAGACCAAATAATGGATTTGGTAAATTCTTCAGCCCCTCCCCCCCCCCGCCAATCATTAGCGTCCTTGCTTTACGGAAATTAAAATTTGGGTTTGTTCGACAAACCTGAAATATTACGTCAATTTTCGATGATAAAGTCTCATTTTCTTCGTCCCCTTGGAGCGGGCTGAGCCGTCCGAGAAGGTTATAGACGGACGTTATCACGTCTGCGAGTTCGTCCCTCGTAATTCTGCCGTCTTTATTGATGTCGTACAGCGTAAAGGTCCATTTGAGCCGCTCTTCTACGGAGCCTCTGCACAGCACCGATAACCCTCGAACCAGGTCCTGTGGAAACAAAAAATACAAAAACGTTGTTCAATTAGAGATCAGCGTGGGGGGAAAAGTTAGTGAAGTTGGAAATCGTTATGTTATGTTCCACGGAAAACGGTAATGTACACTGCAGGTTTGGCTAAGTGGCATCTTCACTTCATAATTTGCGAACGTCGAGTAACTGTTACGGATGAGCGATGACTGCGCTTGGAACGAAACCTCCTGTGATGCAATAGTCCATCCATCAATTCACAAATTTTATTAAGGAGTCAAAACACTTTTATACATTTTATTTCAAGTTAAAAACAAAAGTATAGCTATAGTATTGATTCAATACTGATCAATACTGGGAGGGGATCAGGAGTTGGGAAGGAGGAGGGGTTGCTCGTTTACATCCAGGTAGTAGCTGTAGTCTGAGAGGTTGAGCAGATATTTTGAGATACGTGTTCTAAACTTATGAATAGGATACACACTTTTTCGACGATCAATATAAATTTTAATGAATGTTTTTAAAGGCGCGTGGTAATTCTTGAAACTACTATTGAAACTGTCGCTATGATAGGTTGAACTATGTTGGCGAGGTACTAAGTTTCTGAGCAGTGTACTGAGTACTGGCTAAGATCATAATGTATTGACACTATCGGGTTACTTGCTGACTGAATTTCGCTGTTTCTCATCTCAAAAGTCGAGTATAAAAGGTGGGGTTGTTAGTGTGTAGTGTCCCCATGATTTTTGTTGGAGACGGATATACAAAAGTTGAAGGGTAACGAAGAGATTAAAGGGTTCTCGACTATAAAGGGATTAACTTTGTTGAAGGGATAGTTGGTAATTGGACAATTTCTGGGTAATTCTACTCATTTGTTAATAAGGTTCAACGAAACTGTCGTTCCTAAGGGCAGCCTACACATAACTCCTCAGTCTTAAAATAACTTCAACAAAACAATAACCTTAGCTCTTTCGTTATACCACAGCATTTCAAGGACCATATTAGACGTTAAATGTATACGACATCTGTGGTGGAAGAAACAGAAAATTACGTTGTCAGCCTAATAAACTATGCAATGGTTACTAACTAAATGTCGTACCATTACAAGTAGGGGCAACTCAATAAATTCTGATGCTGTCTTCCAGTTCCTATAATGAAAGGCATTTGGTATGTGTCTGGTCAAGCACATCCAATACATTTGGCAGCTCATCCTACTCATTTTTGAAGGATTCTTCGATATCTAGGGTTCGAGTTTAGGCGATGAACGTTCTTCTCCACCGAATTTCATTGCGCTAGAAAACTTGGGATATATATTATTCGACGCAAGCAAGTTGATTAGTCGTGGTTTTTGCCCTTTCAATTAGACTGGAGATGGAAATTTCGTTCCAGAAATTGGCCCGGAGGAATGTCCGCGT
Organism: Pachypeltis micranthus; assembly: GCA_020466155.1. NCBI lineage: Eukaryota > Metazoa > Arthropoda > Insecta > Hemiptera > Miridae > Pachypeltis > Pachypeltis micranthus. The sequence goes on along the minus strand of JAINFA010000025.1, from coordinate 12,983 downwards.
GCGACATTATTCAAGTGAAGAGCGGGGAAGAGCCACTCAACGACGTCCCTGGGGCGTAATAATGCACCTGACCAGCTACGACGGTTCCAAGCGGCCTCCGCGATCTACAAATTAGGTGAAATGCGAGATTAATTAGCGAGAGGCGGTATTTTACATTAACGCCGGCAGAGTTTTCTTCGTAAAGTGAAGCTAAAACTGAAAGAGTGACGTGAAATGTGCAGTAAAAAAAAGTCCCGTGCAGTAAACCTGCGTACATAAATCCTTGGCTGTTTCAATCAACTCCGGCAGTTTGAGGGAAACCCCGCGCCAAGCATCATCATTATCATTAGAGCGACCTCACGATTTATTTCCAAAACTCAGACCTGTTGGTTGAGCTGTGCAACTATAGTCATTTCGAGATGAAACTGAAGATGATATCGAGCTCAAAAAGATGTAAATGAACTTCAAATTGATCAATTACGAGAGTGATTTCGAAACCCAAAAAATTCTGAAATTTTCTCGCTGTACACCATGTACCATCTATTTTAAAATATTTGGTGCGCTGGAGCCGCTTTTGAGGAACTTTGGAAACGATCATTTAAGTTCCGATGTATAATAGTTCAACGGATTGTTGAAATTGATACGAGAAATGTGAGTGAGTATAGATTGCTGGACAAACTACCTCAGGTTGACCATATTCCGTTATGAATTTACTGCGAAAACGACGATTTTCGGAAAATTTTGGTTGTTACCTGCGTTCAACATATCGTCAGTGAGACGTTTATGCAGGACAATGCGTATGTGCTGACTAAATAAAGACCCGATCTCCACAGAGATATTTATAGAGAGCAAAAGTTAGTTACTAATCAGTGATGATAGTTAGAAAGATCACTAGAGCTTAGCGAATAACGACAATTTTTTAAATACATTTATGCCCCAGCAGGAAAAGAATGTACTAATACTGATTTTTATTCCGTCTCGATCTACAGCCTTAATACAAAATTTGAATTTCCACCTCTCAACCGTGTTCGCAATCAAACACACACACAGTTTGTTTGAAACTCAACGGAAACTCAAAATAAATTTATTTCTAACTGATTACGTAACTTGTATTCCAATTTCGTAGCACAAAAAAGCGCACAAAACCAGTTTCCACTCTAAAAGTATTTTTTCATTTTTTCGAATATATTCGAGAAGCTTCTGTTTTTCTAACAGCTCGTGGCACACAGCGCCGTCACAGGAGTCGTTCAGTTTGAATTTCGACAGCTTCATCCTTGAATAATGGTCGTAACATAATCGAAGTAATATCAGAAATTCTGGTACCCAATTTGAAGTAGTTGATTAATATTTTTTGCAGTGTTTGCTGACGGTTTTCATTTGAGCAGGAACTTGTGATTTGAAGATTTGGTATATCACAAGACAAGAAGAGGTGACTTGAACAGGATATGATTTGAGTATATAAGAGGGAACAAGGAGGACTCTGAAGGCGTGAAACTGGTCGTACGGGGAAAGATTGAGAAATCAGAATTAGATGTCGATGAGAGGTGAAACAAGTGTCAGTTGGGAGAACTGGGGATGACCGACTTTCACGAGACTTCGTAGGAGAATGAGTTTGGGAGGTGCTGTCTGTTGTGGAGAGGAATCTGAAATTGAAGAGAGGAAAAATAATGATGGGAAAACCAGGGGGAAATGGTCCCTCCTTGAAAATAACCGCACAGGTGTAATTTTCGCAGGTAGCAAAGGGGGTTTGGGGAAACAATGACTTTGACATTAGGGCAGGTGCGGGCATTCTGAGGTAAAAAAAAAACTATATTGATTCGGAGTTTTGCGTCGAACATTGGGTTTCGATTAAGGAGTGGGAGCTCCGGATCTTGAACAGCTACCACTTTCCATACAGAACTAGAAGTTATTTTTTTTACAAGTTCAGTTGAATTTAGGGGAAAATATATTGGATTATTAGCAACACTCATATAGCATCAGAAAATCAGGCACTCTAAACGCTTTGTCTTAGGGCAAACGCACCAGGTAAGACGGGGCCTTCTGATGATGGAGAGGAAGGACTTGAGGCAGATTGTTGGGATCATCACGGGGCACTGCAAAAACAACAAAGACATAAAAAGTGTGTTATGCGGCATATTTCTGACACTCCCTTGATGTAGGTGGCGTGGCAAAGATTCGTAGTAACCGATCTCCTAGCTAATGAATTGGGAAGTGTTCCTCAATACTCAAAGCTGAGACCATTTTCGATGCAAGTTTCATATCTAATATTTATTTTTATTACGCTGCCGCTTTTACTTCCCTTCGCTTCTTTCACTGAAAAGAATTCCGAGTAACAGAAAAAGCTCCTCTTGTCGCCAAGGCTGGAGAAACTCTATCGTTTCGTCAAAGTAAAGACCTCCTTTGAACTCCTGTATTCCTCTTTTCTTCATTTTTCATTCATTTGAAGCGTCGGGCATGGCGATAATAATAGAGGAAAACTTCAAGAGGCTCGGGAGTTTCTGTGATGCGACGGCAAAGCGCTTAATAATATTACATCGATTTTGAATTTAGCGTATCAGGGGTTGTTGCAGCGAGCTGGAAAAAACGTCCAGACAGTGAAGTAGACGTGACAGAATAATTAATTTTTAACATCGTTTTATACGTTTGCATAAAGATGCTAACAGTCTTCATTAAGCCTACTAGGAGCCTCTCTCGCCTCGATAGGACAATGACGCACACAACACGAATAGCACTGACACTGAGAGAGAGAGAGAATGAAAATGAATAAATGAATGGGATTTTATTTACCAAGGGAGAATTAGGCTTATGTGGCCCCTCTCTCTTCCATTCTCCAGAGAGAGAGAGAGAGAGAGAGAGAGAGAGAGAGAGAGAGAGAGAGAGAGAGAGAGAGAGAGAGGAGAGAGAGCGGGGGGAGAGGGAGAGTTGGGGGCTCTGTGTGGGGTAAGACTGGAAGGGTGGAAAGATAGATTCTTCAGCTGATTCACAAAATGGGAGGTGGGCCTTCGGAGTAAAAATTTCCTCACTACATTTACTGTGGTTTTACTGTTTTCCATCTAGACGTGGTCCTACACCTCTGAAACTCATCCTATTCGATCTCAAAGGCAAATTCAAAGCATCAAAAAGCGGTAGCAAAAACACGACGTTATTGCTTGGTAAGTGAAATAATTTCGTTTTCAGTAAATTTTTCTCCAAAAACATTTTCTTCAACCAACGACAACATGGTTTCTCGTTCGATATAAAACGAGACGTAATTTTTATAAAGCGAAAAATCTAATTTTTAGTCGGCGCAAGGCAAAATATGACCTGGACAGTGAGAGCGGACGTTGCAGATTTCAACAACATTTTCAACATCTGCCGCTGGTGGGTGGGATTTCCTTACCGAAGAAATAGGGGTGAAAGCTAGAGGGCTAGGAGTCCTTAGTCCGAATAATCAACTAGATTTAGTGTTACTGTCGGGGTAGTCAATTGAGAGGGGTAAAAGTAAATGGGAGAGGAGAAAAGACTGAACGTAGTAGGGATCCAAAATGCTGTTCCATTTCACAGTAACATGGAAAATAATGTAATATGTGTAAATAATAGTCTTCATCACGTTAGAGCTGTTAGAGTTCGTTCCACTTTCGAAACCCCACATCAACTGAGCTAAATCACTTTTACCTCGATGCTGAACCACAACTCTTCTGATTTCCGCAAACAAGCGAGTCCACGGCTTTTTTACGGACTGAATTTCTGAGGTAAATTTGATATCACCAAGTTCAGACCTTGGTCGGGATGTCCCAAGGCGTCCGCTGTCAGCGGTCCCAGCGTTCGGTTCCCTCGCCAGCTCCTTAAGCTGTGTCTGCAAATCTTCAACCGGTTGTATTCAAAGCCAGGTTACCTTTTATTGCGTGTGTATCGTTACATGACTCCTCTCTCGGAGCACCGTACGGCGTAACAACTTTCCCTAACTGGACGAAGAGAGGTAAATATACAAATATCTGTTTTTCTCAGTTTCACGAAAAAAGTGAAGCATTCATTCTCCTGATCTCAAGTACTGTAAAGCAACGTTAAGGCTCACCGTCACTGCCCCTACTAAATCTAAGTTATTTGATCACTCCTTTGGGCATCAAATGAACTCTAGAACTGAATCCTATTCATCTCGAGCTCTACCTAAGACAGCAGCTGTAGTTAAGGCGGGTTGGTGCCCTATACCCCGAGATTCCTCACCCTTTTGTAAAGGCCAAAGTAGATTCTAATTGAAGTTATCCACGCCAGTCCATGTGCAGGAAGTTGCAAAACTGACGTTTGGACAAAGTGGGGTTTGATTGTTGTTGCCTCAAAGAGTTTCTAATACATAAAAGTTATGGAGCATTTTTTTCTTTCTTTCTTTGTTTATCGACAGGAAGAGGTGGTATCCTTTGAGCTGAGAGAAAAAGGAGATGAAAACCAAGACTCAATCAGCACAGGTTTTGTTGCAGCAAACGAGACAACTCAGATTTTATACTACATAATTGAAGTCCCTCCTACATAATAATTCTCAGATCTTAAATACTTTCTGTAAATTGGAAAGAATAATGAAAAATTCAGTAGTTTGGAGGAAATTATCGCGATTCGAAAGAAGAAATTCCGTACACCTGAACCACTTTTTCAGTAGAATCAGTAGCTAATTACACCGCCGAAAACTAGACTAAGTTTTCTATTATGGATTCCTCAAGAACCGGTTACTCTACTATTTAAGGCAAAGCTGAAGACTTGACGAATTTTAGGTTCTTCAAAAATCAAATTTAGACTACTCTCGTGGAAAGCGATATTGCTAGTTAAGCTATCTGCGCGTTAGGAATTGAGAACAATTCCTTGTGAGGAGTAAGAATCATCTTCCATAATTATCGAGCGCACACTGATCGGGAGATGCAAGCTGTCACTTGAAAAAACGCTGCAAAATTATTACACAAAGGTTTCATTATTCCTCTTGCATACAACATGTTTGCTAAAAATCTCTTGCGTAACCTAATATCGGAAAGAATATCTCTTGGCAATATTTGCGTCCGGAAAACGCCAACTCAAATACACCAACGCACAAATGTTTGTAGAAGTACTGAGATCCATCCCCATCTGGATTCCAGCATCAAAAATTGCTAGTGAAACGATAAGTGGCACTACGAAAATGGACGCCTGTTTTAGACACTGGTATTAGGCAATTGGGGTCAACGCGACGAGCCGAACCTGACGTGGGTGGCTGAGGGCTAGACAGGAGCCTCACTGAGAGAAAATGAGGATAGCTGCTGGGGAAAAAAGGTAACTTTAGCCATACTCCCGCGAATTCATTCAATCATTAGAAATCTCTGTTACATTTGTTGGGTGATTTTGCTGTTGTGCATCCAGACGCAGTATTGCATCTCTGGAGACCGTTCTGTCTCTACCTGCAAAGTATTAAAAATACCTGGAAAACGATACTGAGCACAATCGTAAATGCTGACAAAACTCAAAATTCCTGTTTAAGCTAATTTCCTTAAACCATATTTTTGATCTGACAGCCGAGCAGATGAGCCCAAAAGAGAATGAATTTATTAAGCCAATACAGAGTCGAAACATGGTCTGAAGGGTGCAAAGCAAGTGGCTCACACTCTGAGGGGTTGTAAAAAAAGCCTCAGGCTTGATTAGATACATGGACATCCAAATGAATAGTGAACACAACGGACTCGCCGTAATCTCGCTGTTTTCATCGGTAGTGCTTACTTTCCTGCTGACGAGACATCAAGACATCTTCTCAGAAACTCTGGGACATGTGGGATTTATAGAAGGGCCTGGTCATGCTATTCTGAAAAACCCATTTCTGTGGGGCTTCTGAAAACTGGGACTGAGAGTGGAAAAGGGTAGATCGCGTTTTGAATATCGCTTCTCCATCTTCTCTAGCCTTGAACATATTCCAGATGACGTATTTTGGGATTTCTCCAAAGTTTCCTCGATTAGGTGGGATGATTTGATTTTTGTGGTTCTAGCCAACACATATAAGAAGGCGTAAGGACTTCCAATCGTCCAACCAAGAGATTACTATCGGGTCTCTACAGATGACAAATTATTTTCTTTTCTCAAAAGTCGATTCAAATCTGAATTGTGCAACTGATGCTGTCAATGAAGGGTTCCGTCGAGAAATCTGTTAAAGCTTGTTTATGAAAAGCTGGGAAAAACTCTCCATATTAGGTGTAGTATTTTGATTTCTTACCTTCCTCTCTGTCAATGGAGGACTGCACATGCCAATATTAGAATGGAGCCGTGCAAAGAAAGGCAGAACGCAGTTTATACTGTAACTTCAATTACGCAGGGAGAAGGAGATTGGGCATAGAACCTCAATTCATTTTGCACGTCTGCAGGCGGCTTAGAGAATTTTTAGGAGCAGTAATGTGAAGATACAGCGAGCCGATCATACTCAACACTTTTGACTACGGAAGTCGACATTTCTGACCATTGAGTTTGAGAAACCAAAATTCTCCCAGAACTCTCTCTCACCTCCAACATTGCTGGTATGTGAAATCTCCAGAACCCTGTTGTGGTTGCACCCTTCTGAGATAACTCTGTAACTCCATATTACTATATATGATGACATTTTACACATATGTCGTTGAAATAGGGAGGAAGTCCAAAGTCTCCATGCTTATTAGTATTATCCGCTGGGAAGACGCATTTTTAAGATTTAGATAGGGAAAGCCGGGAAATGAATTTTGGTGCAAATTTGCTTAAAAATGTGGGACTTTTGAAACTCTCATCTGTTACTCTGAATCTACTGGAGACTTCACTGAGTTGCAATGTGGTAATAAATGAAACTGAAAGAATAATAGTGAAATAATGTATTTCTGAAGTAGGACTTTCGTCATGTGAATATCTCGCACCAAGCTTATTGATTTAAACGAACCCCAAGTTTTGACCCAGCTAAAGCCGGTAAGAGCTGCTGGAGTAAAGAGCATTAAAGCAAGAGGGAAAAAGTCCACCAAAATCTCTTCTGTCAAAGGCTGCTTTATTAGGAGTTTTGAGAATCAAGACGATCCTGCTTTAGCCGAGATAAAGAAAAAGGGGGCTTTGATGGAAAGGCGGAGGGCTTGCAAACCATGGGCCCCTTCAGTCGTTGCCAAGTTATGATTAAATTAGGAAACAACAAAATAGCAAATCTCCCCTGGATTGTGCACTGTCTCCTGTCACTCACTTTTACAAATAGTAGATTTATTTGGTAATAATGGATTTTTTCAACCTCATATCGCTTTTTTAGCTGCAAGTTATAAGGAGTCTGTTTATTATAAAAGTGAAAATGAATTTCAGCTCTAAGGAGGAAAGAAGCGTCAGGAGGAACTATTTTTGATGAGGGAATATTGCTGGCTGGCAGTGTAGGTTTTAAACTCATAACTCCTGAAAATCCAGCCAGCCTCTTGGTCCTTAGGAGTACTACAGGGGCAAAGCAAAAAGCCATTCTCACGCGTGGAGGAACTTGGGAGCGAAATTCGTCTTTCTCAAGACAACATTTTGAACTCTCCCTGTATAGCAAATCGATTTTCATCATAAATCTTAACTGTGCGTATGATAATGAGCGTTTTCTAAAGAGATCAATGTGATTACTATACAGTCACAGCGAGCATGATACGACAAATACCTAATGGGCCGCTCTGTAAAGACAATCAAAAGCACCTCTGCACATTACGGACCTCAAACAAACGGGTTTTCCTTGACTGATTCTTTTTTTACAGTGTTCCCACCTAATGTTGAGACACGAATAGTGGCAAACCTTAATAACCTATACACCCTTTAGTGCATGTTTGTATATGTTAGAGCATTGAGCCACATTTCCTTGAAGTTATTATAAACCCATTGAAAAACAGATTCTTGATAGTATTACAGTGGATGGCAGAAAGAAAAATAGGGGGATTGTAAGTGGTGCAAAAACTGCGAGGTGCAGATAAAGGTGGACAAGTGGTTAAGGTCACAATAATATGACACTAAAAACCTCGTAAGTTTCCTTTACATTACTGAACCTATCGACGTACTAAGAGAACTCCAAAAGGGCTTGGAAGAGGAGTAGGGTCACATTTCCTGTTGAGCCACGTGGGAGAGCAACAAGGAGCCTCTGCGCTGTGGAGCTGCTGGTCAACCCTTTAAAAAGTTCATTACAGAAGAAGAACTCTTGCATCTTTCTCTGGATTTAGGGATCAAACACCAACAACCTTTCGATTTTCTTCTACTCAAAACCTCCAAATCACTTGAGGGACAGAGTGTGCAAGCTTAATAGGGAGCCCCCTCTTCTGCTTTCAGTGTGTTCTAGGAGTCCCGCAGTGCTTTGGTTGAGGCTTTCCCTGACATCCTCACGCATGACTTTGACTCTCTGTGGTCTTAAACGGGCTGAATAGTTGCTTTTTCACCAGCTCGCGCTTCCCATCCCACAGACACCAATTGCTATGTATATCTCATGCTTGTCTTCCAACTCTGAGCTAGAGGAAATGATATTCTCTCCTCTCATCAGGGCCGTAGGGATGAGCCTTTAGTGTAAAGCGCTTGTTTTATGAAGTGTCATGTCCTTTCTGATCTCCCACCCTCAGGTTTCATGGAATTGGAGTTTTGGGCACACGTGAGATGTCCCCACTGTTCTTTACATTTAGGGCATTGAGTGCTGATCCATGGGAACTCATCTCAGCACTTTAAGTGTTTACTAGGATGCCTGACTCAGCCAGTGAGCTGAGCCACTTTGCAAGTACACAGCAGAATATAGTATGGTGACTGGACCCCTGCCTAGGCAGGATCTGGCCACTCTGATTTCACTTAATTTTAATATGGACTAGGGTCTCAGTACCTTAGTGGACAATGGGAAACAGAATAGGTGACTTGGCCATCTATTTTCTCCTTGATTTTGGCTCTTTAAGTGCAGTCTGACTGTCTGATGTAATGCAAATATTTTTTCTGCTCAGCTCCCCACCCAGGAGGGTGCTGCACACACATTGACAAAGTGAAGTCTGCTCCGGCAACAGTGGTCACACAAGATCACAGCAATGCTCCTGCACCTACAGGGGGCCACTTTAATTTGATCTATCTTCATAGTGACAATGTGGTCTGACATGCCTGGCTGGTGACCAATTTTATATCTGATCTTTTCTAAGAATTAAGTTTGCACAAGGGGTTCGTGTTTTTTCAATGTTTCACCATGAGCTTGGAGCAATACTCCAATCTTGCAAAAGAATGTAAAGGAAACGTCCTTTTAATAATATATATTCCTTAACCACTAGTACACTAACTCGGTGAATGATGATCCAGTTGCTCAACGGTCATACTGCTCAACACCTCAGCACACTCGACACCTCCTGCAGCTACCCTTCCACGATGATTCGTCTACACGAGGTATTTCCAATAAAACTGCCAAAATTGCGTTTTTGTTTCCTTTGATAGAAAATATAGGGCTATTATTCTGAATGAATGCCAAACTGCAATCCGTCTTTTTGGGCTACAATTAAACTTGATAACTTCTTTAACAGTTTCCTACTGCATTTATGTCGTACTTGGTAAAGTTTTCAAGGCATTTTTGATGCCGAGTCTACTGTGATGCAGGACTGTGTCTAGATAGGCAACAGTGCAATCATATAGCTGGCTAATTGAGGACATATTGACGAGTGAAGGAACTTGCAGGATATTGTTATGGAAAGCCTCCTGTCTCACTTTCGGCACTAGTTCGTCTCTATAGCATCGTGCCAGTTGCCTAACGCTGTGCCATTGTAGTCAGGTCATGTTTCGTATCGTTTACTGGTATTTTTCGATGCTAAAGGTTAATAAGATGAGTCTCTAATAACATTGCCGTTCGCCAGATTGTTCATGAGCGATGCGCACGAGAATAATAAAACCAGGTAGAATCACTTGCAACCTTTTTTTGGTGGTTCTAGACATTAAAATTTACAGTTAATGTGGTGATGAAACAATGAAGCTGTCGTGGCAGGAGAGGGGAGGAGGGAGTGGAAACGGATGAATTCCGTTAAAGAGCTGCGCTGGTCAAAGTGCCAGCCTTTACAAAGTTTTACCTACCCCCAACTCTGCTGGTCCTTTTCATAACGTTGGCGTGCTTAGTCGTTAATATTCCACTCCTTTGTTCACTCCTCCGTTTAATTGGTGGCGAATTTCCATGAACGGTTCATCGCTTCACTGCCGACACCTCCCATTCCCCTCATTGGCCTATGAAGGTCCTCCTCGCTCGCCTTTTATAAGGAAGTTAGACCGCTGAAGCGACTAGAATCCTGGACAACCTGCAGGAAGCCGCCTGACGTACTGAAACCTCAACTTGTGAGTAAAATTTGCTGAGTGTTTGAGAATATGATTATACTACACTATATTCCGTGGGTAAGCGACGAGTGTTTGGTTGAGGAAATTAATATTTACCACCATTTCCGAAATACCGGGGTGGGCGGACTGCTTGTATTCAAGTGTCAAATATGCTTCATGTGAAATACTAAATTCTCTGGCTCAAACTAATAAATAACACCTCCAAAGCATCTCCGAATTAGAAAATCCAGCCTTGTTTCGAAATAGCGGCCCATAGCCATCGAGCTGAGCTAGGAGAACAAATTAGCACATACTTTAGAGAATAGCTTAAGTAATCCAGAACTCATCAAATGGAGAATTTCTAAAGTAATAGTAATGTTATCTCCATGAGGGCTTTAGAGTAGGCCTGTTCCTGGAAGTTATTCTTGAGACTTCATAGGGAGTTCCTAGTTTACTAGATCTGGAGGATATATAGTCTAGATAATTGCACTCTATCGCGATCTCGATCCTTTTCTTCGCAAAAGGAAAACCTAAAGCACACGAGGGAAATTCTTGTATCGCTCAAAGAACCATCTTTAGTACGGGAAGATGACACGGCAGGTATCAGTCAAATGTGCTCCGTTGAACAAGCACTCGGGGCCTCAAGGCCTTGTCCACACTGTGCAGTGCAAGTGTCCCGCGAGGAGTTGTTGTCAACCTCCCCATGCCGACTCTCGTGCCGTGGTCTGGAATAAGATTGGCACACCGCCTCTTCCTTTTGCCACCTCCCAATGAATGCTGCCCTCTTTCACTTTTTCATGCGGTACAATGGCAATCCTCTAAAACATAACACTTTTTTTCTTTATGATGCTCTAAGCTTTTAAGTATATTACTCGCTGTTAGAAATGTATCCAAGAAACAGTAGAAATATTTGTGAGTTTCTGAATGAATACGTTAAAGACATGCTCTATTATTAAAACATTGTGCCAAGCAGTTGCAGTGAAAGGGTCCTGTCTGCCTTAAATTCGGCAAGATTGAATCGGGCTTCGTTTCTTGTGTTAGGTTCCAGGGTAAATAAAGCTGTTAATTGAAAGATGGGATCCCGAACCTCAAAACTGCGGTGTGTAACTATACAGAAAAATACTTAATATCGTGCGTTTAAATGATTCTTACCTGAAAACTTAGTGTACCGCTATTGGCCTGGTCGAGGGTGTGGAACACATATGTGGCGTATTGAGACGTATTTGCTGTGGGAAAAGAAAGATAATTTATTTTAAACGTTTGTTGAATTTTTTCCAACCATTGTTCATACGTTCAAGTGTGGATAAACTCCCATTGTAATCCAGCATCAAATCAAAGTCTCGCGGTATAGCACTTTCGGGACACCGTTAGTTTGCAAACTCATAACAATATTATGACTATGGCATTCGGCTGGTATGTGTTTGGACTGAGCTCCTAGATAAATCAAATAAGACCACCTGTGGAGCGTTATTTTATTTGTTTCGCAGAGGAAAGAGCATGCTTACATCTTCGATTGCTGCAGCATCGATTTCTTAATGGACTTATTGCAAACACGATCTCGAGAACTACGCTTGATGCTGGGTACAGGGCCCAAAGCCCCAACCAAATTAGTTCACTCCCTACTACAGCTGCAAGACCCAACCAAGCATTTCTATGGGGAGGTAATATCTGCCCCTCTCATTACACTGTGGATTGGAACACCAGGATGACGAATATTGCCAGGTTCGGCTAACAAACACATTCCTCGTCACTCCCAGCGATCGAACGGGAACCTACTGCGTTGCAGTTTAGTGTCATAACCGTCATAACCTCTGAAGTACCAATGAGACTCGACGTAGCTGTTGATGCAACTCATTGAACGCCGATGTGTTCACTTCCACCGGCCAATCGGAGGCTGTGGGGCCTTTGAATTTCCCCGTTTGATTTTCATCCACCAGTTAAAGAACAGAACCACCACCTGTTAGTACAGCCCAACTGGTTTATCAACAAGTCGAAGTAGTTTACGAATCTTTGATGGTGAGAAGCCTTTCTTCGTCTGCACCAACCCCATTTTTCCCACTTCTCCAGCGATCGAATCGCCCCACATTTTTTCTTCAGTTCGATTTCTTCTCTTGAACCCAAAGAACAAGAAGAGCCAGAGTTGGTTACCCTGGCACTTTTGCTCCAGTCAACCAACCAAATACGATTTCGACGCTTGTAAAGCACGTGGTGGCGTGGCTACCGGATACATTCCGCACTCGGGCATTGCCTCGCCCAACCAACGGCCCATTCGTAATCCAACATATCTCGGGATTGATAACTGCTAATTCGTGACGTCGATTTAATTCCTCCCTTTGTTTGAATTCGTACTTTCAGCTTTATTTTCTTTTCTTCGAGTTGACATTTATGTTATAATGCACAGGTGGTGGCTTCCTTCGCTAATTTATTTTGTATGCACATAATAAATTCTATGTGCGTGTATATACTTTGGTAGCTTCCTCGTGTTCTCTTTTCTCCCATCTCTGTGACGCTAGTAAATACTCATTTTACATTCGCTACTAGCGCTATCCACTTTACAAGCTGTTCACTCCTTACAGTTCTTCAAATCTCAACAGCGAAGATTCTATGACTGGAATATTCAAGTGAATAGATAAATAGAATAGCCACTTCAGTCTTGTTGCAAATCACTTCGTGAAGGTTGATAAATGTAATTTTGCCGTCCGGCAGGGTATATCTCGTAAACGATAACTGTACCGATAATACATCTC